>VXBT01010378.1:904941-943919 GCA_013400235.1 Oriolus oriolus
AAAAAAGGAAAAAAGAGGTGTTTCTATTTAAATGGAATTTCCAGTGTTTCAAATTCAGGAGGTCCACTGTGTCTTGTCTTTATGTTGGGCATCCCTGAATCTAGTTCTGTTCTTTACTCCCTCTCCCCAGTCAGGCATTTGTACATACTGATAAGATTCCCCTGAGCTTTCTCTTTTCCAGACTGAGCAACCCAGCTGTCTCTCAGGCTCTCCTTGTATAACACTTCTGCACGTCTTTAACCATCATCATTCTCTGCACTAGACTTGCTCCAATATGTCACTGTCTCTTGCCCTGGAGGGTCCACACCTGCACACAGCATCCTAAACGTGGTCTCACTAGTGCTGAGCAGGTCACTTCCCTTGACCTGTTTGGTCCTTCCTTTATCTGTTTGTTTATATAGCATCACACCTCTCTCAGTTAACGAGGGCTAGGCTGAGGCTTATTTACCAGTTTTTAATTTTCAAATACTGGCAGCGGCCCATTCATAACACTTAGTTTCCTGAATTCCCTACCCCAGTTTAAATTCAGTGTGAGGAAAGAAACCTGGGGATTCATCCTCCAAAGGTACTTTTCTGCATAAAGTCAAGGCAGACATAGGACCTGTGAATATAATTACTGTAGTTATTGTTTCCTGTATAATGCTATCCTGAGAAGAAGAATGTTTCCAAGATACTAGGATCAGAAAATTTAATCCATTTGTAATCCAGTCTTAGAAGACTCATCCAGAGACAGGATGAGGACTAGAAAAGAGACAACTAACTGCAGAAGTATTAACTTAAATATTGCATGTGCTGTTGACGAGAAGGCTTGGGTTTGGCTTTGTGTTAAAAGAGCAGATGTAAATGGGAGATGCCCACACTTAATCTAGAACACTCTTACCCAAGAGAGAGTTAAAAGAAAAGAAAGTTTCCACTCACACTCAAATCGGTAAGAACTCTCTTGGCAATAGGTGAAATCTACGGATTTTAGAAATTGGAAAGATACCAAGAGAGGTAGCATCGTTCCAGTGGTCATGTCATCAGAGCCACAGAGGTCTAGATGTGCAAATGACATGACTGTGTAGAAAGAGCTATTTTATTTATTCAACTCACATTTCAGAAAGTTAATGTATTCGGTTTACACTTGTAAATTTTTGAAAAAAAATTAGCTTTTTGTAAAAGTAAACAAGTTCTCATACTAACAATTTAAATTAAGTTCCATTATTTCTGGAAAGTCTGTAAAGTATGTTCTCTTCTGTTAAACTGAAGGAAAATCACTTGACATTTTTTTCATAACAGTTAAAGAGAAGTAAATATTTTAGAATGAAACATAAAACTAAATGGTTATTTGCAAATATTTTAGAATAAATACTGAGAAAATTCTCTCCTGGCCTTCTGCACGTAGTGAAATATTAGAGTGCTTATCACAGCAATCTATTACATACATGCATGTTCAAGCTTTTAATGTTTCTCCACCAAATCCTATGGGCAAAGGTTAGGCAGACTCCTTATTCCTTATTTAAGCCATTATTCTCAGGTTGTGTATGTAAAGAAGTAACAACTGTCAAAGATACAAAGGGTAAGCATGATCCACTCACAGGCAGGCCAGAGCAAAACTCAAGAGAAGGTTTACACCCTTCACCAAAATCAAGAAGTTGAAGTATATGGTTCAAGTTCAGAATCAAACCTGAATTTCAAGTCACTAATTTTGGCTCAGGTATCCAGAATTGTGATCTATGGATACTTTAAGTTCTGACAGAAAAGGAATACTGTGTCTTTCGCACAGGTATTATTGAAGATCATTTCTCGAAAGGTTTTACCAGCTTCCTTTATTGTTAATGCCTATTTGTTCTCAAATTTACAGATGGATAGTTTTAAAAAAGCTTTTATATTGCCCTCCAAATTTGTGTCAAGAGAACACATTCAATAAATACTTGTCATAAAAGTCATTAATCTGATTGTATTAGCACCTCTTTGAATGTCACTGCTCTTTCTTTCCTTGAATTTTAGCTATATAGCATCCCAATTGGAAAAAATAGTATCATATACTAGAATTTGACATTAACCAGATCTAAAATCAGACAGCACAAATCTGACAGAAATTACTGCAAAAATATTCTGCTTCAGTTTTATTATTTTCTTTTTTTTTTCAAAAGTATAAATTTAGCCTGTATTTGGTCTTACCAAAGTTCATAAGGGCCCTTTTTAAATCTCACAACATAAATCTTATACATTTCCTGGTTAGCTTTTTTTCCTTGCAACAGAACCTTAGCTCTGAGTTTGGATCAGTTTAAATGTATGCAATTTTTTTTTGCCAAACTTGACTTTAAAATTTTATGTTATATATTTCAAAAACATCAAGTGACTTGTCTAAGGAATTTTGTCAACAGTAGCTGAAACTACAAGGCTGTACAGAGATACCCCGGTTAACAATAAATATCATACTCTTTTGAAGCTGGATCGCCAGAACTCAAGTACAATTTATAGGCTTTGCCAAAAATACTAAGACATCACATTGTAATTGCTAGTTCAAAAAAAAAAAAAAAAAAAAACACAAGAAATAATTGAGGAGACAGTTTGAACGTTAGTGGCAGAGTCATGCACTTCAGACTTCTGGATGTCGTTTACTCTTGCAAAGGCATTTTGAGGTTTTGAAAGCATTGACCTAAGTCTTTTAAAGACAAAGGCAGTGTGGACAATTTACTGGGAGCCTAATTATGAATGTACGCATGTTTCTTTTGTGATGTAAAAAGATTTGAAAAGATCAAATCCATAGATGAAAGATAATAATTTGATAGCATTTTAAATCCATTTTTATACAGTTGTTTTCATGATTTAGCAAACATGCAAGCAGAAGCAGGCATACCTTGTTTCAGTGATGCTTTAGCTACAACCCCAGCTGCTAAGAGGCAATCTGTTTTCAAAGTAAACAATCGCTCATTTGCCAATCAGTACATTTCTCATCACAACCAGTATGTCCTAACCCCATACAGCAACTTGAATGGATTTTACCTGCCTTCTCCCTAATGATAGCTGATGCCTGATAGCGCTGTTACTAGAGAGTTTGTAAAAGCACATTTAAGTAACGCTTCCACGCGTAGTTTTATCTATTAAGACTCTCCTATAAAAATTGTCTAGATATTAAAACATAGCTAATTATCCACACGTATTTAAACAACTCTTCACAAACCGAGCTACGCAACCACACGTAAGAGCTATTTGACTGTGCAGTACAATGCTGCAGTAACACAGTCCTTCTCACTTAATGCAATTCAACTTAATAATATTAAATAAATTATTTAGGACTTGGGTCTTTGGTGGGGTGCGGGCTTCTTCATTTATAAAAAGTCACTAAGATATATACAATAACTCTGTGGTTTAACAAGAGTTTAATTCCTCAGTAAACAAGAATTGAACCCTTGGGATTCTGTGGCTTTTGAAATTAGGGTGTGTTTGGGTTTGGAGACTGCCCAAATTTCATTCACATTTAAGAAGGGAAAGCACTATGCCAGACACGTGCAATCAGAAAAAAAATTACATTCTGAAGGAAGGCTGTAAAACAAATGCTCCCATATGTTCCATACAGATCAAATAGAAAGACTGAGGACTAGTACAGTGGTATTTAAATATCCAGCAAAAAAAAAAATCTCAATCCAAAAAATAAGCCCTGAGAACTAAAAATTAAGTTAATGGCTACAAAGTAAATGAATGCTGCAAAGTTATTCCCACTTACAACACAGGATGAGATTGAGAAATAAGGGAGGAGTCAAACATGCCAGGCTCTCTGGTACCACCCATTGCTTACAACTGTTATTGAACAATATTGTTATAATTAGTGAAGCTAGCAAGGGAAGAAAATGCAAGGTCTGAAGTGTTTTGACAAAAAGCTGAAAGGAAAAATAGAAAACAAAAGTCAGCTAAAAAGAAAGCTTCTTTCAAGACACAGTTTTATCAAACAGAAAATCCAGGATTAAAATTCAGGTCCCCTCATAAAACCCTCTCCAAGTAAACTGAGGGCTTTTCTTGCTCTCTGTTTAGTTTTTGGTTGGGTTTTTTGGTTGCGGTTTTGGGTTTTTTTCTGTCTTGTACCCAAGCAAATATAATAAAGTTGGACCGATCTGTTTTCTATTCAAAGCAAAGAAATATATTAGACATTCAAACAACTTGAGTCCTTCCTGAGATTAACATATGGTATTTCCCTCAGTCAGGGCATTTCCTAGACATTTTCTGTAATAAGTGAAGGTAATTACAAAATTAACACAATGACATTCGGTGATTTCAATGAATTGCAAATTTGCAAATAATGCATTATATTCAGATTCTGAAGTATATTAGAGATGACATTAAGTAAACATTTGA
The DNA here is from genome assembly GCA_013400235.1 of Oriolus oriolus. Taxonomy (NCBI): domain Eukaryota; kingdom Metazoa; phylum Chordata; class Aves; order Passeriformes; family Corvidae; genus Oriolus; species Oriolus oriolus. The sequence continues at coordinate 909,280 of VXBT01010378.1, forward strand.
AAAGCATTAGTACATTATCAACATAAGAGGAGTATTTTTTTAAACCAAAATAATAAAAAAATCTTGTTCACAATAACAGAGGGAAGTATGCAAAAACTGATTATGACTGCAGTATCTATTCCATACTTCCCACAAGAAAATCTCCCACATTCACACATATGTAACATATAAAATGATTTCAAATGTTTTGCATGCTAAAAATTGTATGGAATGGGATATATCTGTTCTGTGTAAGGAAGCAGATTAAAATTAATGTCAAATAAAATACCATAGGCCAAAACAGAAATGCTGTGGCACAAAGAAGAAAATTGTTCATAGAGATTCTGAGGTTGTTAGAATAGGTTTCTCTTTTGACCATTATCTTCCTGAGCAGTGTTGAGTAACATAATTCTTCAGGGATGAATGGTAAAAGTCCTTCCTAGCCGTTGTCAGACTTTCGGTTTTTTGTGTTTTGTTTAGCTCTTCAGTTTTTCTGTAAAGTGGACTAGAGCTTACTCTCTCTCTTTTCGCACCATAAAGTGGATTATTTAGAGGGATTTCATATATCATCAAATCACTCCAAAGCAGATGACTAAAAGCCAAAGTCTAAAAACCAAACATATGAAAGGTGTAAGATTAACATTATAAAAACTACATGAGGGAAGTAAAGGATCCCATACAATAGCATACATTGGCCTTCAACACCATTCTGTGGCTCCCAGCTTTGTGTCTCATATTTCCAGGTTCTTTAGGAGGGCAAAAGCCTCCTCACTCTTTCCAGAGGTGTGTAGCCAGACCTCCACATATCCAGGCAAGGCACTCACAGAAAGTGGTAATGTTCGCTGGCCTCAGCTGAAGGCAGAAACACATTTCTGACATCCACGATTTTGAATTTTTTGTGTCACTGGTCTTGTGAAGTTTTAGAACATGCCTGAGCATATTCTGAATCCCTGATTTTACATACCTAGAGGTCAAATTTTTCTGATTATTACTATCAGACATTTATGAAGCCCCTGGAAGTTTATGCTACTTTTGATTACATTACCTTAGAGAAATTTTTTTCCCTTCAAAGAGTTAAAATTATTTTGGAGCAATCCCTGGAGCAACAATAATTAAATGCTACAGTTCCACAAATAGAATTCTGTTATCAAAACTTTTTTTTAGTTGAACAGTATTTTTATATTAGTGAAATTACAAAGTGAAGTCAAAGGTGTGGAGTGTAAGGTTTGATAGATATTGACCGAAGACTGCCCCAGCCAAGAAGAAAAAAAAGGAGCAAAACTGATTTCCGTTTAGTCATTTAGACGCTGATCATGTTACTTATGTAGAAATACACACACTACGTAAAACACACAGTGGCAATCAATGCAATATAAATATTAGTGTTTTCATTGCTTTGGGGAAAAAAAAGTCACTTCAAAATAGGACTTTTTCTAAAAGCTTTCTGAATAGTATTGATGCCAAGTAAAAACACCTTGACATGGACACACAGTATTCCTACATTTTATGGACTTCCTCTGATTACTCACATTCTCATACAGGGCTTGCAGCGTCTCTAGGTCAACCACAGAGTTGTCCAAGTTCACAACAGCTATAAAAAAAGACAAAAAAGAGTTAGTTGTTCAGGATGATAATCCAGCTGTGAAAGAAAGCCTGGTCACAATACTCAACAACAGTTTTTATGACCTACTGGTCATACAGCTTAAGGGTTTTAACTTTATTAAGTTGAACAGTGCCGTTTCTAAGCGTATGGATGGAAACCTGGTAGAGCCAGGTGTCAAATGTTAAAGAATTCATCTCCCTCCCCCCAAACACACAAACATGATCCCACAAGTATGGCCATAGTCAGAGATCAGAGATAAGCTTTACATCAGACTTTCATGGTCCAGCTGAAAGCATTATAAAAATTTGTAAATCTGCACCACAGCCACACACACACACTCACACAACAAAGCTCATTCCTGTCACTGTTTGACTTCAGTCTTAAACTCATTAATCCATAAGTCAGCCAGTTAACTTCAAAACACCTGACAAGGGTCAAGTCTTCTATGCACTAAGCCGACACGTTTAGCATGGATACAAAATATGCCTTTCCTGTTCCCAACCAATTCTGGCGCCACACACATACTGTATTTTTTTCAGCATCAAAAAACCCCAGTGGAACAGCTCAAAGAGAATGATTTCTATCTAGCTAACCTGTCTTAAAACAAAAAAAATCATTAAGAAGGACACACATTTAGAAACTGAACCCTGACTCCCCATTTGTTTTAGAAACATTTCACAAGGCATAGGAAATATTTGTGCAAACTACTGAAAAATTGTTCTCAGCTAACACAAAGATTTATTTTTCAAACAGTGCATTTCAGTCTTCCTCTTAGATATTTTTGCAAGCACTGTGACCATTCATTTAAAAGGTATATAAATCCAAATTTCCTCATCCAGATTTTATATCTTGAAATTTGGAATGTTGCATTAGAATATATGTGATGGCAATTAATAATATTTATCATACTATACCAGTCTTTTCCTACTTTGCACTTTATTAATTTGTACCCTTTTTTGTAATGGGCTCTTTGTGGGTGTGTGTGTGGTGCACTTGTACAATAAGCTGAATGAATTCCCTAGGAGAGATTAATCTAGAAATTGCAACATTGATCAGAGATAGAAACCCAGAACCAGGTTACTTTTTGTCCTATAAATCCATGTCCTTAACTGTCACAGAGAAATTCTGTATACACCTAAAGACTACAGAATATAATTCAAGCTCATATGTTTCTGATTGCTCTAAAGCATCTAGAGATACCACTCTGAGTCTGGGACTCATCACGTTTCCCCTTTCCAGGCCTGAGACATAGTTTTAGTTGCAGTATAAGAAAATTATAAACAAAAAAAGTGTTGATCTTGATTAAACTAAGCAGGCCACACTGTATCTCTAAGCAGAGCACAAAGCTAACTTTTAGGACTACACCAAAAATTAATTTAAAAATTCTTTATTTCTTCCAAAATGATGTATTTTTTCTATTTTTCCCTTACCAGAAAGCAATGTAGCAGATAATGCCAATGTAACAGTTAAGAGTTCAGGAAGCAACATGTTTTTTTTTTTTTCTTTTGGGGGGAGGGGGCACATGCAAAAAGCTGCTACTAATTATTTGGGATATTTTTAAACTTCCCTCCCTCATCCAAGTGCAATAATTATTGCAACAGAGACTTAAAGATGTGCTCTACACAAGGCACTGTGTATTAAATACATTGTGTTTAATAATCCTGGTTGCTCAATAAGACTATCTGTATGCTTAAAAACATGCCAAATTTGCCTTGTAAGACTGGACACTAAAATTAGCGTGCAAATAGAAACTGGGTCTAGATTGGTTTGAGAGCTCTGCTTTAAGAAAACATTAACATCAATATATATATATATCGATATATATATATATATATATATATGTATATATAGATCAATATATATATATACACAAACAGCTTTATTAAACCCAGGATATATTATGAAACTCAGTTTATACTATCTAACATTTCAGCACTTTTATGCTTATGCCATGTTTTCATATATGGACACACTCACAACCCTTCAACTATTTATTTTGAGTTGTGGCTGTCTTCTCTCTACTCCACCCCTCTTCCTTCCAGAGACTATCCACTCCTGTGCTAAGAAATTTAACATAAGCTCCTGCCCTGACTTTTTCTGAATGTTAAGATCACCCACGGATTACTCTGAGAGCAATCGAACACTTTTGTTTGAATGCTTGCAGGAGATAAGAGAACGCCTGGCAAACACAATGGTGCCAGGTCTGTGTACTTTCAACAAAACAGGTATGCAGAAGAGTGTACATACTTCAGGGAGCTGCTTAAAACAAATCAGTCTGAGACAAGGACACGGGGAAGTTAGATCCTAGGATATATCCTTCAAGTCTCCTCCTCCAAAGAGAAATATATTTCTATATGTTTCATCTGAACCGGTATATGTTCATAAACAGCACTCCAACATGTCACTAGGATTTTTCCATGTTCATTTTAGGTGTGCTCCCCCTACTCTGAGGAGTCAGGGAATAAGCTTCTGTTCTTTGGCAAACCTGCAGCATTGCCATACAGAACAAGACAGCTGGCAAAATAAATCAGAACTATTGCATATTTAATTCCATTATCTAGACAATTTGAATTGAAAAAAACAATGATGTTTCCTTATGTAGCCAAGCTTACTAGCTAAACATGCCCCCTACAATCAGCACGACTACACAAACATCTAACCAAAGTATTCCATATGTGGTAGCAATAGAATGATGAAACACAGACAAAGATTAATTTCCTCGTTATGAAAATATTTTTAGCCATGCTGCAGTTCCAGTACACTTTGATGCAAACAACTGGAGAAGAGTTTGTATTAGTCTTGCAGTCGCTGGATATTTTCACCCATATCACTAGTTTAGAAAGTGATTTTTTTTGTTTCAAAGTTGACATTGACATTTCCTGGCCTTGACTACAATGAAAGTGAAGAATATCTATTGGCTTTTGCTCTACCAATTTCTTTTTCTATTTAAGCAAGCTATGGCTGACAGATGACTACAAAAAATCCACCCAGTAAAATGAGGGGTTGGGGATCAATCACAAATGATTACTTGATACTATAGAGGACAGAGAAGAAGAGGAGATTTCAAAGGATTTCTAGCCAAATTAAAGGGTTCAGGGAACTCTTGCTGGTCCTTAGCTTTCTGGATACTGTCACTGTTCTGGTCACAATCTACATGGAAATCTAAACTGCTATCTTTGTGGCAGAAATATCTTATTATCTAATGGCAGAATCTGGAAATTTTAGCAGAATGGAAGAGTTTCCTTTCAATTCTGTATTTCAACAATATAAATTGAATAAAAAATATATATACAAACTCACATTAGAAAAGCCAATTTAGATACTAGCTGGAAGCTAGAAAGACAAAAAAAAAATGCAAGCAGAGACAAAGATTCACTACTCTTATTAATATCAATTAATTTACAAGTGTAGAAGATGCGTCCCCTGACAGGAGGATATGTTGCTGGTAAAAAAGCGAGATTAGGGCACATGATCATATTCAGAGGCATACTTGAACTGAGAACTGATGGATCTTATTCCATATACGTAGAAGACAATTTAGAACAGAGACACAATTAAAAAAAACCCAAAGAAACAACAAAACAAAATACAAAAAATAAACCAAACACAACAAATTATCACTACTCTCAAGTCTTCAGGGGAAGACAGTAACCAAGCCAACAAAAAGATCAAAATTTTGTCAGCAAATGAAGAGGAAATGTATGAGAAAACACCATCAGCAGGAAGCTGCAGGATGCCCTGTGTATTGTCAGGAAGACTATTAAAGGAAGTTGCTGTACTTTTTCCTTTGTTAGACAGATCATTGCTGTTGATATTCATATATCTAGGAGCACATGAACTACCAGCTGCCACTAAACCAAAGCTGATAGGCAATGCAGACAGAGCTAACCTACATTCCCCTGTGGCTATGAATCTAAATCCACCAATAGTACCACTTATATAAACTGTTAGAGAAAAGATAACTTCCTACAGCTACCCAGTCCTTGGAAATTCTATTTTGTTTCAAAGTCCAAAACTTTGGAATTTCCTTTTAAAATGAAAAGGCCAAAATTCAAAGTTTCCCACTGAGTAGCATTTCAGAAAGAAGAAAAAGTGCTATAAACCAGATCCTTTGGATCCAAATTTTATGTCATAAAACTCTCATTAGCACAATCACATTTGGATGACTTTCAGAAAAATGGTATTCAGTTGAATTCTTAGTCTTAGCCTTCCATCTTCTCAGGGCAGGTTTCAAATCACACTCCATTTCTCTGGCCTTTCCAAGTATGCTTCCTAAGCTTTTCTGTCTCTGGACTCCATCTAAAATTAAGTGTCTCTTTCTTGAAACCTCCTGGAAGCACCACTGTCTCCCAAAAAACTGACTAAGCATTTTCCAAATCCTGCTTGACTGATAACAGATGACAGTTTAAGTCCTCATAAAGAAGCAGTAGCTGAAGTAAAACCATGGCTGAACCTGTCCCGCCCTACTTAAATCCATCCTTCAGAGAGACAAACAAGAAAACCACCCATCTAAGTCCTTCCTGCTGATTTCCACCTCAATTGACTTCTCCGTGACTCTCCAAAAACCAAGCAGTATTGCTTCAAGAGGCCACCCCTTTTTCCCTCCTGTACATCTTTGTCTCCTCACTTTCACATCTGCTCTCTTTCTCCGGAAGAGCACCAGGAGTTTCTGCAAGACTTCACAACTTCTCTGAGAAATGACAGCAACAGATGGTCAGTAGAGCAAAATACAAAGGGAGATCTATTCTTCTTCACTGAGTGAAGGACCTCCTGCTTCTGCAGCAACTAACCACAGTACTCTTACCACATAGTTCTGTGTGTGGCACAGATTTGGGGGTTTCTCAGCCATTACGCCCTTCATGAGAGTTTAACATGCAAGCTTACAGGATACTGAGAGGTTACAACTTCCATGGTACTTTTTGGTACATGCTGTTAAATTCCATCCATTAAACAGGTTGTCTAACCAAGTTCTATCATCAACTCTAATCTTTGACACACCTTCCTTGAGTTGTTGAATACTCTTATGGATGGATTCTGAATGATCCAGGCTTTGATCCCCAGATATTTCTGCTCCACTGAAACCATCTATACCCCAGGAATATTACTGTTAGCTGAAGAGTGAAAGAAACTGAAAAGGTGTCAACCAATCTTACAACAAAAAATTGACTCTGTTGTTATTAAAAATCTATACCAATATGTAGAGATGTAGAAACAGTAAGCTTTATATAATTAGAGTCTCAAAATTACTACATAATTTTCAGGCAGAACAGTACTATTAAAATTCATTCAACCAAATTTCATGGGACTCATTATTTTAAATTATCTAAAAAGGTTATTTGCGAGGAAAAAAAGGCACACAAGTAGATGAGTAGGGCAAATGTGTCACTTTGAATGACCTTCCTTGAATTATGATTTCCGAGTTAATTAAAAACAATCGCTTCCTCAAGAATAATGTGAATTGAAAGAGGTCAAAATCCAACATCATTAGAAAACTAGCATACTGGCAAATCTTAAAAAATTGAAAACTCTGATACAAGAAAAGCAAGTCAGTAATATGTAGCTTGATCAACTCATGCTTTTATCAACAAACACAGAAAAAGAATAGATACAGAATGTACACAGAACTGTTCTGTGAATACAGAAGTCTTCTCTGACAGGTGTCTTTGGAGGAAAACGCAACAACACAACAAATGCAAACAAGCAAACCAGGAAAAAAGTCTCAATGTAGACAATTTAATCAGGTTCATTGGAATGACTGACAGCTGAAATGCTCAGTTCAGAAGCAGAAGAAAAAGCACCTGCATCAATGTTCTCATCAACAAAAGAGCCAAGAGAGCCTAAGATGATGATCAAAGTGCAATGGCTTCTTTTGCTCCTATAAAGATGATATTCAGATATAATATCAAGCTACTTGCAAAGTAAACCCAGATTTACGTGCAACTTGGGATTTATATTTAAAAATAAACTAAACTGCAAAACTTTCAGTCTCTTATTGGTTACATAGAAAACCCACAACTTCAAAACTTCGTATCCTTTGGTTCACTCCTCCTTCCCTGCACCTCCCCCCCTTTTTTTTTCCCCTTTTTCCCCCATGTGACTTTTGGCATCATTCATCTAACATTCACAAGGTCGTGTTTTTATCTGTAATACTTCCAACTACTTGACAGCTATTGCTATTCTCTTGGGATTCTTCTTTATCTTTAGTAATAGATATGTGAATCTCCAATGCAGAAATTTAAATCCCAAATGGGCCTCTTTGAAATAAATGTTGTGTTTACACAACAGTGCTAAGACCTAATGTCCCTGTCCTAATGGAAATTGCAGCAAACACACAAGGGTCATGACTGTATAATTTTTAAAGATCCTCAGAAAATAAGCGAAAGAATTGTTAAACACAACTTGCATAATTTGCTGACACCTCCCCCCCCTCCCCTGAAAATGGGTTAGTGGGGTATGGCTGCACTGGGTAGAGTTAGCATAAATGAACAACTTCACATTATCACCTACCTTCTTGCCCTCAGTACCCATGTGATATATTTGTCTATTAGGAAATACTCCAACATTGTCAGGATGAAAACTTTAAGTGTACAAAGCTCGAGGGAGATTGGAACTTCAACACAAGTACATACAGCATAGATCAGAGGCAAGACACCGCTTAGAACTGCTTGCACACAGTTTTACTGTGGCAGTAATTCACCTTGATCTAAAGCTTGTGTAAGAAACCAGAACAGAAAACAAAATTTCCAAGCAGAAGGCATGGATTAAATTGAGCTGTTGCTTCAGACTGTTTTTAAAGGACTTAAGAATTTTAAATACCTTCAAGAACACGCACTCACATTTCTAGGAAGCAATAAAATAAGAATCTATTAAGTATGAATACGTTTTGCAAAATGTGAAGTAAAAAAGTAGGAGACTTCATTGAAAGTAGTGAATCCTTGGCATGATTCTTCTCTTATAAACACAATTCAACTTTTAGACAGCTGTCCTTAGCATTCGTGTTCCCTATTTTGTATCCCTAATATAAAAACTCTATCAATAGAGCCTTTTTACATACATGTAAATATATATTCACAAATGCAACAAAATATATCACCAGATTTTATATAGCTGTACATAGTTAATATAAACAGTTACATTATGTAGATTTCAAACAAGTGCCTGCTTTGTTAAGGACAGCAGTTACTGATTATATGAAGTCAAACTTCATACACCTATACAGTTTGTTTACAAAAAGCATGTAAGTTCAGCTCATAGAGAACAAATATATTTTGTTTGACTCAGTATGTCGCCTTCTTGTCTAGGCAGGAAAAAAAAAGTGGAGAGCAAAGCTGTAATCCTTTCAGAATAAAATGTTTAAATACAAACATGATTGCCATTGTAGACTGTTTAATTTAGAGAGATTGTATTTCAGTTCTGGCTTTGAGAGGTTTGCTGATTTGACTATAGAGAGTACTTCAATGCTTATCTTAATTGTTTAGATAAGATTTGTTTGAATTTGGCAGGTGAAAAAAACATGGGTGTGGGATATAGGAAGGTTGAGAAAAGACTGGCATTTTACCAGATTATGCTTATTTTAAACTACAGTGCATAGAGGAGCAAACAGTTTTAATGAACCTGCCAGGGGCTGGTCATCGAGGAGTGAATTTGAAGTGTGAGACGGACAGGCAGGATTCAAGACTTTCAACAAACTGAAAAGGATTACTATGATAACTCCCCAAACACTACTTAAGCATTAACATAGTACACAAATGCAGATTATATAAGACACATTTAAATAAATTTTTAAAATATATAATTGCACTTTATGATTATAGAAGGGGGTTGTTCTCTAGGCGAACTTCCTGACCCCTAAATGCATTTTTAAAGTGTTTCAAGAAGAAGATTTTGATGTAAAAGTTAATATTGACATATAGTATGGTATATTTTATATGTAAGAATTTCTGTTACAGAAAATAAAATGGCTGCTATAAAAAAATCCCCAATGCTCTTGGCTTTTATTTCAGTATCGGTTTGTACTAAGCTTTTTCACTTTCTGGTTAAGGTAGTACAGCATGCCACAGGCATTTCATTTAGAGGTTCTCAAAAGAAAGCTTGTCATACCTGTCAAGAATATATTTTTTGGGGGCAGACTACTAGAACATGATATCTGAGGAATGTATTTTGGGGATGCTTACGTGTCAGTATATATTTACAGTGAATGTTATAAAAACAAACTGTACAAACACATCAGCTGCAAAGGCACACATGCAGTAGGTCTGGCATTGTGCATCAATCTGTCTGAAGACAGACATGATTTGTAGCTTTAAATTCATGAGTCACATGACATAAAATTTTGGTTTCTTGTGTGTTAGTGTTTAACTTTTCTTTCAGATCCACATAGGCTCTAATGCCTTTCAATCTCTGTTTCAATGACATTAAGACCAGGAGTTCCACAGGCTAATTGTGGTACCAGTGATGGTGTAACTGGAAGATATTAGCAAGACATGTTTGGAATACAAACGAGCCTTCAGACTTCAAATTGAGACTATAAGTTACATGTGGATTATTTTCAGAATTCAAATTTGCTGGCTTTCGATTTAATCCCACCTAATCTATTTCTATTAGAATAGCTCACAGTAAATAAAGCCGTGTCTAACTGAGAAGTGCAGTCTACAAGCAAAAAGACAAGCTTTTTCTTTCTTGCTTTAGGGAGCTCATTCTAAATTATAAATTTAAACAAAATGCAGCAGGAGGAGGAAGAAGATTTTTATTTGGAATTATCTGGTAGTGCACTGCTGTACTTGATTAGCATTTGAAAGTTATCAGGGCAGATACCTAACATACATTTTCTTCCAAAAAGTAGATTCTCTGCAGTAAGCAGCTAACTTGGGATCTTAGCTTTTTCTCTCTCAATTTACCCACAGTTAGTGCATAGTTAATGGAGCTCCCAGTGTGTCTGGTTGGCAATTTAGAACACTTACATTAAATTATTTGTCAACACGAAATGAGCTAATGACTGCCTAGCTCACAGATCTAAGAATGTAATTGCTCTTGAAACATTACCACAAAGGAGAGGGTTTTCATAGGTTTTCATAGGACTCCGCTCTCAGCTTACTGCAAATAAATATATCTTTATCAACACTGAAAAGAAAGATATTAAAAATAGTGATTAATCCTCAATGAAATCCAGGTGGCAATGCTAATGGGAGAGCTGCTCTTTCCTCACCCAAAGAACTGCTTTGACTGTACTCTGTAATCATAATCAATGACTAATCTAAAACTCTCAAGAAGTGGCTAGAAGTTAAAGCAATTTTTGGACTAGAGCTAGAACCAGTGTAGGATCAAAAAGACCAACAAAGGAGGCAGCAGAATAATCTCAAGAACTTGTCTTTCTATTGAATTGCTTGATCTATTTAACTTATACAAAAAAAGTTAAGAAGCAACATGATTACCTGCATGACAAGATATCTGAAAGTAGACGGCTCTGTAATTTCACAGGGCAAAAGCATGAAAGAATGAAGGGTATCTGTAAATTAATCTAGCAAATTCACTATGGAAAGAATATTTAAAGTGCTAAAAGTGAGAGAAATTAATCTTTTGAACAATGTTTCATGGGATATGTTGACTTCTCCATCACTTAAAGTATTTCTATGAAATCCTAGACTCACCAAAGTCAACTGCAAAACTTCCAGCAACTTCAAAGAAAGCAAAAGGTTGAAGGGTCAGAATTTCACCTGGAACTCAAGATCATTTATACTGCTAAAATGTTCATATTTATACAGACTAATAGCTTGAGGCAGAAATTAGCAGGCAATATTACATAACTTGCCTTATTTAGCAGCCAGACTACACACTTCAAATGCTCTTTCTAAAAACCTAGACTTGAGCTGTATGCTTGCCCTTTCCTAGGTCTCTCTCAAATTCTCTACTAGTCTTCTGTAACATCACCAAGCCAAAATCATTTTACATAGGCTACTTGGAATGTTGTTACCCTTTGATGATTTACAATAGAAAGCACTGCAAGTCTTTTAGCCACAAAGACACATATTATCATTCAGAAACAAGCTTTCCCTGCTTATGGTTCAAGCTAGCCAGTTGTGTGTGATACCAGTATCCGTGCTAGCAGAATTAGTTAGAAAGCACGGCATGGAAACATACAGAGTTTCAAACATCGTGCAAAGCAGGTCCTCATTTGCCTATAATTGCTGTACAAGCAACTGTTTTAGCCACAACTCAAAATACAAATTTTCTTGGTCAAGAATTACAAAACCAAAACTTTTGAGAGGTTTCCTCTCAAATCAAATCTCTTTCCTTCTGTCAAGTGGTAGTAGTATCTCACTGAAATAAAATAACATACTCTCAATTTATTCTCCAAATCAAATTAATTTTTTTTTTTTTTGGCACAGCAAAGAGCACGTTAGATGTTGCCTAGTATTCTACATGTCTGCCTTGTCTGATGTCTGGATAAACACACCAGGGATTTCATCGTAAGGCATGTTAAGCCTTTCACCAAATATTCTGAAGTTAGAGTACTAAGGAGCTACAGATGCTAGGAAAGTGACGTAATGATCTTGTGACACCATGTTATAAGTGTGGTGGGATTATGAAAATAATGCAAAAAGATTTTTGGCTAGGTACATGACAGGTGACACAACTTTACTAATTCAAATCACAATACTGTGATAGCTGAGCGCAGATGGAAGTCTGTCTATGGTTTAAGTTCCATCTCTTTTCACACTCCAAAGCATTTTTCAAAAGCTGGTATAATTCAAGGAAATAAGGGCTGAAATAACAACAAAACTAAATGCCCATGTACACAGAAAAACAAAATATACACATTAGAAGAAAAAACCCCTAAAAGTTATTTGGAATCACATATGTATATTTATTTCAGTATCATGACTAGCTTTGGCCTACTGAGGACTTTAAGATTATGAGAGGCAGTAGATATTGCCTCAGTTCAATGAGACTGAGCTATATTTTGTGTCTAGGTAGCAAAAGCAATTGCAACTTCACTAAAAAACAGAAAATACTTTACACTGAAACAGAACCTAACACCCCTTGCTTGGGGAGGTTTCATGTGAAACAGCAGAACAACAGAAATTATCCTGATTTTTCATTGCCTGTGGAAAACAGAACAAGAGAAAGAAGAGAATGCAGTAAGTAGGAGAAATCCAGGTACCTCATAAAGTGACAGGTACAGGAACACCAACATACTGACATGGGGAGCAGTGGGCACTCAGGCTAAGCAGAAAACCATAATTTCCCCGGCACTCTTTCTTACTCTCCCCTATCACGGATGCTGCATGGACACAGCAAACAAGCCGCTCTACCATCTTCGCATCACGCTTTCTCTTCCTTACACTCGGAGCTACTGTTTAAAGGAGCTATTCCCTGCGTGAGGACTGTGCCGAGAGGCAGCGCCTCGCGGAGCCGCAAGGTCCAGCGCCTTGCCGGCGCAGCCCGGGCGCCGGGGCAGCGACTCCGCTCTGCCGGCAGCCAGGCCGGCGTCTCCCGGGAAGGGCGGCGGAGCTCTCCGGCGGCGGGGGCGGCAGCGCGGGCCGCTGTTGCCACCTGCTGCCGGGAGGAGGGACACGGGGCCCGGGCGGCGCTCGGCCGGGCAGGCGGCGGCCGCGGCGCTCGGCGGCCCCGGGATGTGCGAGGGGCCGGGACGGCCCCGCCCGGGGAGGAGCGCGGTGCGGGCACGAGCGAGGGAGGCGAGGCAGCACAGCGGCCCAGGTAAGCCGAGCTCGACGGGGAAAGGCCAGGCTGTGTGAATGATGTGTGTCCGTAGAGTCTCCAGGCATCTAACATCTGCGAAGGGGAGATTTGTGTTTGCTGGCGGATGTAATGGCTGTTCCGAATAGGAGAGAAGGACGGCAATCAGTGTGACACTAAACAGCGTAAGGCTGTACATGGTGCCACAAAGCGTTACAGCAGAAGAGAGGCAGCCAATACCGAAGGGAGCATGAGCCGGGTAAGATAAAGCGATTGGTTGTAAAAGATCTACCGCGTTCCCTGTGGAGGAAGTTGAAGCCTAAATGGAAAAAACACAGTCAGTGCCCTGTTACAGGCCACTCAACAAGCATCTTAATAATGACTCCTAAATGGTATTTTACCATTTAGGTGTAAGGCAATATGCCACATAGAAAACATACTAGTCTAAGGTTTAATCTGTTAACCACAGTGTTTGAGCCATCACTTGGAGTCTAAATTTTAGGTTAGAGTTATTATTAGTTATTACTCAAAGCAACTAGGCAGATTTACCAAAAGTGCTGAAGTAACACTTGATCTACTTCTGAATAAAGTACAAAACAGTTGGAGACACCAAACCAGCCTTCAACGAAATTCCTCTATAGGACCAGGGAATTAGATTTTTAGGAGTAGCACCATAACTTTAGATTTTACAACCAGAAATTACCTTAAAATGAGAGGATAGTTGAAAGCTGAAAAAGGTTGAAGGTCCGAAGAAAGCTTAAAGACACTTCATTAGAGGCACAGTGGAAAAAAAAGTCAGCTGATAAATTTAAATACACCCTTTTCCCTCCCTTGTCTTTTCACGTCCCCAATATTCCTACTCCTCAAAATCACATATATGGTTGAATATAAGAGCATGGGGGACGCCTGTAAATAAAAGATACTCTTCAAAAATGGAAATCAGCCAAAGAAAACAAAAAGCAAAGTCTTGTAAGTTAAATGTAAATTGGACAAGAACAAAAAGGTCTAAACCCAACTTGCCAAGTGCATAAAGCTAGTAATAAAACTGCTTTCAAACACATCACATGTATGAAGCCTGACAGGAAACAGCTGGGCATGCAGATAATCTGGCCGTAAAAAGAGCACAAAAGGAAGAGAATCAGAAAAGGTTAAACAAAGTATTTGCGTAAGGATTCACAACCACAGAAAAGGTCAAAGAGATTCTCAGACGAGTTCTGTACTTCTCAAGTGATATGTTTTGGGCACTCTCTCAAATTGAAAAAGCTTCAGAACATTCAAATGAAAACTTTAAGAGGATTCCTCAGATGATACTGGAAACTGGAAACCAGTCAACCTGATTTTTATGCCTGGAAAATGCCTATACAGAAAAACAGGTTTTTTAAACAACATACAGATAAACCAATGTAATGAGAAAGCAAGGTAACACAATTTTGTAGTTAGTACTCATGAGCAACAAATTAAATAGTACTGCTTTAATGGAGTGTCCACAAAGGCCCAGGTAAGAATGATCAGGTTAATACTGAATTTGCAAAAGGCTCCTCACTATCATTACCTAAGGTTTCAGAAAAATTTATGCTTCGTGGTATAAGAGGAAATGCCTATTTTGATTAAAACCACCCAAACCAGCAAACCAAAAAACCAATAAAAACCAAAATCTGCTAAAAAAAAAGAAAGAAAAAAAAGAAAATCAATTATCAAAATGAATGTTTAGTTTTCAAAGTAAAAATTTGTAGCAAAGAAGCCTTACTAGGACCTCTGCAGGTTACTGTGCTGTTTAATGAACATGAGGTGTCAATGTTCTCAGATAGTAACACCACTTAAAAGCTGACCACAAACACATCCAAAAGAATCTCTGAAATATTCAGTGTCAATACATGCAAAGTAGCTGGGAAAAAACCCAGACTGTAAAAGTCCTGTGATGCATACAAAATTAACAAAACTGCTACCCCAAAAAGACAGTTTTTTTCATAGTTCTCTGAAAACATAAGCTCAAAAATTAGCAGCAGTGAAGGACAAACAAAACCTCAGCAACAATACAGAAAAAACAGAGCCTGAAAGAAGATGCCGTGACATCTTGGCACAGGCATATGGTGCACACAGATATTGAAAGCAGCATTCAGAGCTAGTCAGTCACCTCATTGGCAGAGAGAAGAAAGAATCCTGAACTGTAGACTGGTGACGAGTAAAAATCAAAAGAACAGAAAACATGTATGGAAGCTGTTCCAAATAAACTTTTCAGTTTAAGGTGAACTACTGCAATGAGATAAGAGACCTACAAAAATTTCATGAGCCACTCACCTTAGCTTTTGATTTTTGTTTTCTGATTATCTACAGAGGAGATCAGGTACCAAGCTAGATAGATCTCCACTCAGCTAAACATAACATATAGTTTTAATTGATTTTTTTTTAAAAGTCTGATAAGAAAAATACAGTTATAGATACATTGAATAAAAAAAAAAGGTATTGACCAATTTTTCCTCCAAGCTTTACTAAATCCCCATTTTAACTACCTAGTATTTAAATTGTTAGCATCTATATATATGTAGCATTAATTTTTGAATACAAATTTTTTGTATGTATAAATGTATTCAAATCTGAAAAACACATGACAAATCACAAACAGATTGTTGTGGCAAACATCCTTTCCTTCTAAACATTTTGACTTAATGAAAAAATATGTAACTGCAATATTGGAATTTCTTAATGAATAGGGATTTCCTAATTTTAATAATGCTAAAACCTCTACATAGTTTAACAATGTAAAAGTATGACCAGTGGAAACTATTTCTGCTATAAAAGAGAGACAAGGTGTTCTTTTTCTCCCTCCTCCCACCCAAATTTTTACATGGTACTGATGCTAATAGCACACATTTTGTAGCTTTTACGCTAAGAATTTTGTAATCATCCCTGTTCTGAGTGAGTACGCAGTACGCAAACGAGAAATAACAGTACTGCTTTTTTTCCTTTTGGAGAAAAGAACTTTCCTGAAACTCTTCTCTCAAATTTTCAAAGTTAGATCAGACTTGCAAGGAAAAAACCCACGATTTCAACTGAAACAACAGACAGACAATGCAGTTACATTTTCTTACAAAACTTCTCTATTAAATTACATTCATATGTTCTTAACAACAACAAAAATCTTTAATTACCCAAACTATCCAATGTGGCAGTAATTAGTCTCTGCTGATTCAAATACTGTGAAGAAAACTCAATATTATTTTCCTCATTTAAAACCCTAAACTTATGTTCTTTAAAATGCATTTTGCATCATAGAAAAGAATGTTATAATTCTACAAATTTGTTTTTAAGTGTAAATTACAAAGAGATATATGACATAAAGCATTCAGTTCCTTTCTTGGTGGTAGTAATATTTCTGTCCATCATCTTGATGAATTGCACATATATTAAAAGAAAATTATTATTGAAGTTGTATTTTTCCCTTAACAAATGTTGCTATTGCTTTATTGACCTCTGGTCACTGTAAACTAAGTTTCAGAAAATATTAGAAGACAGAAAGAGGACTTAAATACTCAGGACTGGCTTTCAGGACCTTTACCCATAGCTCAGGGGTTTATGACAAATCCACTGAAAACTCCACCTGTCTCCAATGACCTTTGTTGTCCTTCCTCCCTAACTGCATCTGGCAGGAGTGGCCAGACAAGGGCTCCAAAATCACTGCTCAATACAGAACACTGTGGGCATAATAACAGCATCAAAGCAATACAAACATCTGCAGCAATACATATGTGTGACACTCTAATTTAACTCTAGTCTGTATTCTATAAAAGTAATTTTGTGTATTCCGTTGTTTTCCTTACCAGCAATTTCCCAATAGGAGCTTGTAAAGTAATTATAAGCAAATAAAACATGTAAGCATACAATCTAACAGCAGGCATAATATAATGAATATGGTAGCATAAAGTCAAGAAGAAATAGAGGAATAAGACTCAGAATTATGGTGTGAAGTTTTGAGGAAGTGCTAGTACACAAGACAGAAAAATGCTGAAATCAAGCCAATCTTTATTTGGTTGTGTCTCTGAAGAATCTAAACAGGTGTTGTAAAGGCTATCAGAAGGGAAGTTTAAACCATAATCTTTTAAGGTTTTGGGTTTTTGCATGCACAATATTTGATTAAGAAAAAAGAGAAACATTTAAACAATTTAAATTCTCTACTAATAAACCAGAAGTAACAGGTAAAGTTTCAAACTTTGTAATTAACCTGCGCTGATTGCAATCACTTTATTTATCATTAGTTTAATAAAGAAACACAGACTTGCCACCTAACAGAAAAAAAGGTCTGCATATCTTCCTACAGCCAACATTTTTTCCCATAACTTAAATGGACAGAAATAACAATTTTGGGCAGCAAGTTTACTTATACTTTCTAGTGTAACAGTGGCCAAATAACTTGATCCAATCATGTACTGTTTTGCCCTCATAACTTGTTTAATCAGTAAGATGTCTTTTAGGAAGGTACTGAAATATTTGTGAAGAATGGGTGCTATAAGTTTCAATGATTGTGCTTGTTCACACACATCGTTGTTAGGATAAATAACGCCTAGATCACCTCTGGACTTTCTATAAAATAAACTAGTCCTGAGTCTTATTTTCCAGATGTTCAGTCATTCTTTCCTGATTGCTTTCCATTTAGATCATCTCTTGGGCCCAGACTACGTAATAGTTCAAAGCGTGAATAATTCCTGCACAGAACATTGAAATAATGCAGTGTAAGAAACATTTTATCATCCTTCTCCAGTGAAATCATTTAGTTAAACCTTTGACAAAGCTTCTCCTTGCTCATCATTTCTACATGTCAGCATGAGTGGTCAAGTAAGAAAACAAACCCAAGATTTTCTCATGTTCTTTTGTCACTAATAGTCAAATACTGAAGAATAAACATTTGTTTTTCTTGCTAACGTTTAAAGTATGTTCACTTCCTGCACATCTGTCTTGAATTCAGGGCAGAAGATATGTTTGTTGTTCAAAGTTGTACTGCTGTTAGCAGAACAAACTTTGCTGCAGATATAACTTCCAGTAAAATAAGCTCAAGTCCAGATTACAAGGTTGGTTTTTACCAGCTGTTAGGTGAATCTGCCTGCCCTTTCTGTAACTGTTTTTCCTATTTCATTCTTTTTTGAGGCCTGTAATAGACATTGTCTTGACCTTCCTTTTTTTTTTTCCCCCCCCTGCAGATATCAGAGTGGGACAGGTAGCTCCATCAAATTCTGCAGACTACCAGAGTCTCAGAGAGGGGGAAAAGTGACTTACTAAATGAGGATAATGAGAACAGTCATCCAAAATTCAGAGGCAGAAATCTCCAAACTACTTCCAGCAGAGCCAGGGCAACCACAAGGTGCTATGCAAAACCTTACAGAAAAATAGTTAAGAGTATTGTAGCAACACACTGCCTGAAGTGACAAACACTGTTAAGAGAAACTTACTGAATTGGAAAAGATGACAGACAACTTCAAAAGACAAAGAATTGCATGTGCCATTTTTGACAGACTTTTACTTTAAACATTTACAAAGCATGCTTAGAACTAAGGCAATTTTGGTCTGCCAAGGAATAATTTCCATATATGACATAAATACTAGATAAAAATCTCACTGTGTAATAAATGTAATATTTAGCTGCATGAAATACCAAATTTGCCTTTTCTCCTGGCTGACATCTTCAGTTTAATTTTTTCCTTCTATTTTTATACACACACAGAAGAACCTTTTGCTATTCTTACAGCGCTTATTAGGAGTTGTAAATGCAGAGGAAGATACTCTGTTTCTTTATACACAAGGGGACTGGGGAAGGCACTAACAAACTATCTGTAACATGTCTGCAATTTCAAACAGTTGTTACATTTCAAGTGCTGACAGGCAACCTCAACAAAAGGAGATATTTTATTCACAAGACATCGTCCCTGAATGCAGACACAGGCTTAACATGTAATTATATTTTAATGTATAGAGCATTCATCATAAGTTACTCTATGCAGTTAAATCAGTATCTTGTTGTATCTCTAATTTGAGCACACTTTGCATCTCTGAAATGTTAAGAAAAACACCCTAAAATATTAATGTTAAACCCCAGGCCTTTTACTCGAGGAAGAAAATCTGAACTATAAAGGAAAAAGAGGTAAGAAGTGCTTGTTTGGCGTTTCTCAAGCATTGGCCATATCACACAGCCAAATACAGCAATATTTCCAGTGGGAACATAATACAGGATAAAGGATATTTGTGGTATAGTGAAAACACAAAAGCAAGCAAAACGCCTGGATAAAGTGTTTTGCATAGTTGATAAATGATTGCATAAAAACCAGGCATCAGTAAAACCTTGCGTGAAATCAGAGAAACCACGAGTACTCATTTTTGTACTAATAACAGAGAAATGGCACTGCAACTAAAGAGACTAACGTTTCTTAAAGTTCTAGCCTTGACTGAATAAAGTAGATGGGAGTTCTGTTAGCAATTAGAATCTACTAGAAAAAACCCCCATAACAACAAAAATTAACCTAGAAAACTTTAAAGTACTACTAGAAAGATGCACTAGAGTTCAGAACGAATGTGCTTTGATTATTGCAACTACTCCTTCCACACTGTAAAAATATTTTAAAAGCAGACAGGCTCTGGGCATTTATCTTACTAAACCTGTTTTCAAAGCTGGAAGCAGACATGCAATTCTACAAGCAGACGCTTAACAACCATATAATAAAAGAAATCTATTTAAGATGTATTATGATATACTAAGATCTTCTATTAAATGCCACATCGGATCAGATATGCAGACAATATTCTTGCAGACAATATTTCACCATTATTTTGTATCTTAAAAAGCAAATAAAAATACTCCAAAAACATCAACCAAAGAGCAAAAATTTTATAAGACATTAAATACAACATTTGACCAGGTCTCAAGCTATTTTAAGGTCTTCATCTAAACACAATGTGATTTACAACTTGAAATCCTAAATTTATTAGGTGGATTAGTACCCAGCATAATTGTTTTCCCTTCTGTTCATGTAGAACTTGAAAATTTTTCTAAAGCACCAGAAAAATACAACACAGTAAGTAGCATGCAAAACAAGAAACAGAATATCACACTGCATTGAAAATTTCTCTCCCCTTCTGGGTGCCTTTCTGAGGCCAGTAAAAAAAAATTAAAATTACATTTCTGCAATTTGCATGAACACTGCATCCTAAAAATATGCTTTATGTTTGCTATAGAGAATATTTACAAGAAAGCTATAAGTTGTCTAGTACCACAAATTGTCAGGAGGGGGACAGGGGAAATTTTATTTGACTGCATTTCTTATTTATGGAAAACTATTGCCTGTATTTTACTGAGTGAGATATGTGTAAATTTACATGTCAGTGTACATCAAACATGGAAAAAACTCAAGACTGCTAATAAAACCCTAGGCCAGGAGACAAAAAACACTGATCACAGTTTTTACTGTAGTCATTGCCATACAACTTAAATCATAATATATAAAGATGCAAATACATCAACTGACTATTTTTGTCAATGCAGGCACTTGATCATTATTTGAATTTTTGTTAGTACATTCTTGTTAGTATATTCAAATTGCAGCAGAAAATCCTAAGTGTTATAACTTAAAAATGGGTAAAAACGTTTCTTTTTAATAAGGAATTAAAAACGTTGCATACATAAAGATAAAGCTAAATACTTGGGGTTGTGATTGTGTAATTTCTGCATGGGCTCTATGGTTAGGTCACTCAGAGACTTCTGCATGGAGTGACTGATGCCAGAAATACTGCTGGGCGAGATCTCTATTTTCCTTGCCCCCACCATGCAAATTTATTTCCTGCTCCTCACCACTTTTTCTCCACGCCTATTTTATTTTCTTAAAAAAAGAAGAAAAAATAAAAGGCTTCCAGCATCAACCATTTTCACAAATTCCCCACCAGACAAAAGTTTTCTCATGTTTGTTCAATCACTTCTGCACAGCTAGGGAATAAAAGAACTATTAAATTCCCTTTTGCAAAGACTTTTGGTTTTAGAAAACAGCTATTGAAAGAGGAATATACAAAATCTGCACACAGCTCTTAGATGATCATGTGTGCTTAATATTGTAATAGGATAAAGGTTAAGAATAATATTGTTTGACCCCTTCAACTACTGACATTCATGCCATGTTATTGTTAGTGTTGCATGTTAAGCAAGCAAATTTTCAATGAACTTGTGTTGGCTTTACCACAGACACAGATGTTAGGCGGACTCCTTTTTTCATAAGGTTCTCATTATTAACTGAAACCAAGTTGAGTATTTGACTGAAGGAAAGGACCATATCATTGTTTTCAGATTTTGCTCTATGACTTAACTGAACTACGTCTGCCAGCTTTGGAAATACCAAGTACTTCTTGGCGCCAGTACTGGCGCCTTGCTCTATGACTACCATCTTAAGCTCTTCAGCTTGAGGAAGTCTAGTAACCATCAAAACAGTTTAATAAAACCTTAAAACTGTGATTAACTAGCTGACAGAGTGGTCTCAAATTTGTTCTATTTATGAATAATTTTGCAAAATAAGCACATCATAGTAAACTGAATGCATGGCCGTAAATATGTAGCCTAGAAAGTTCACAAGATGTTTTTGTGATTTATGAAGTCTGTGTTATACTTGAAACCACATTTATTTAATAGATAGGCTGGCACTTCACAGGATAATTCAATCTGCTTCAAATCTATCCAAAGCCTTTGGGAAACATAAGGGATGCTCTGAATATAAATGCAATTCCACTTTTCACCTTTTTGCACTACTGTCTCTTAGCATAAATGTGAAAAGTATTACACTCCCCTAAAAGATCTCACTTTGTAAAAAATGCTGTTGAAGATGAAAGATCTCCACAGTTTGTGCTAACCCAAATATAGGAACTATTTTATAAAGCAAAATAAATTAAACATTATAATTCACTTTTCTGGATATGTCCCAAGGTTATCTGAATTAAAATAAACAACACATCATTCTTTATTCATCAAAAAGACCAAAACTCAAAGTGTCTATATTATATACCACTTGTACAGCTGATGTTGAAAGGGGAATATAAATGCCAGAACAAGCTATTTTCAGAAAAAATAGTGTAAAAAAGGTCTCATATTAATTTATTTTACATATCAAAAGATATAAATATTTAGCATTTCCAGATTATTAATTATGTGATCTGAGAATAATCAATAGTTATTTCACTTACCATGCTGAATGTCCTTCATGTCTAAATGAAGGCTAGACATCAATATTCCAACAGCTTGAGATCTTTTGTTACTTAACAACTTGACAACCTGCCAAAAGAAACACAACTATGATTATCAATCTGCAGGATAATGTACAAGATAGTTTGCATTACTAACGACATATTCAAGAAATAGTTCTTTGTGGTCTATATATACATCTAAATATGAGAAAATTTATTATTTTAAAGTTTGCTTCTGCTGTATAAATCCATTACAAGCATATGTAACTGTGTCACCTAGTTGAATTTAATCCTAAAAGAGTCACTATAAAGGTTCCCATAGTCTTCCTTCTTCATTAGAATGCACACTTTACTTCACACTGATGTTACTAAGTGTATGAAACACGCTGTCAAATAAAAAAAATTCCAACTGCGTCTATCTTGGAATTGCTTTGGTTTCCAAAACCACACAATGATTTCCATCTTTGATGTAAGTTAAAACTGTGAGAATTTGTATTTTATTTGAATGTTTGACGTAGTAGGCGCCAATATGAATTTTATTTTAAAATCAAAATAACCACGTACACATTGGGGTTTTCTTTGATCACTTTAAGGAATATAAAAGGTCACAAAGCTTTTTTGTTTTCAAAATAGAAAAAAACTCAACAAAATCAAGCCATCAAAACATCTTGCATTAGGGGGTTAAAATCAGTGATTAAAACAGACTTTCATACATGTTGGTTTTGCAAGCATAAAAGCAGCATGTAATTCACAGACTCTCTTCCATAGGGCTCTAAGTTGTTTGAATTCAGCTTGATGTAAATTTTATATCATTGTTAGGGGAAACAAGTAATGCCAGAAAAGGATCTTATCTGTAAAACGACATGATTCTAGATGAAATACTTTTCAATGTGGAGATACAACCATTGCATAGAAGGAAGAGGTCAATATTTAATCTACCTAGGGTGCTGAGTTTTACACTGTGCTAAGCACACTGATGAAAACCTTTGTGAGTCACTTGGAGGAAAAAGAAAAGCCAGATAATTAGAACTGTAAGATCAAGTCAGGAAGCATATACATATTTTTTCAAGTTACACAGCTCCTGTTGCAGCACCAAGAGGCTGTATTATCTACAGTCACCCTGGCAAAATTATTTAAAAATTAATTAATAGAAAAGAGATTAGAAAAAGTAGAATTAATTTAGCCAGAGTAAAGAATTTTGTGATCCACTTCACATCTTAAAAATTCATAAAAGTACCCAGAAGATGTTTATCCTGTGACTCACTGATTCATTGCCAACTTTGATTCACTTACATTTTCAGACACAGATTTGTACACTGATGTTTGAACAGCAGAAGAGAAGGAAAATCCTGACCCAGAACTCTGCCACTGGAACTACTTAGGAAAGGAAACTTGAGAAAGTCACAGTACTTACAGTATAGGTTTTCTGAGGATGTGGTTGGCTGGCCAATTGTTTAATTTTACTTTTTCCCTTTTTAAACCTTCATAACCATTGATTATGAAGATATGTCATCTCCCTTTCCTCACAGATGCCAAACTAGCTTCAGTGGAGTGAAAATACAGCAGTAGAAGCCCTGAAGATAAGGGGATAATGTCTATGTCTCAAACACGAATGGCCAGATCGCTGTGCGGCCAACCAAGGATCATTGGCAATAACATGCTGTGAGAAGTAACAGGATGTGGCTGGTGAAGGAGGCTATGCTGGGGGAGGGCAGCAATTTTTTGGGACAGAAGTCTTGTTCTGGCTCCTGGAGATAAGCACAACATGGTACAGTGCACATGCAGGAATGAGGTCGAGAAGAGGGCATGGATTGTTGACCAAAAGCCAACCCAGTAGTAGGGGATCAAGACACCAGAGACCCCACCGAAGCCCTCCAACCCATTTCCAGAAAGTTCTAGAGGAATGAACTGTGCATGATAACTGTTACCCATAGAAAGCAAGAAACTTATCTCCAGGGCAAGGAAAACTTATCTATAAATAGGTACTCCCATGAAGCTCAGGTAAGCATGCTCCAGGACTCTGGACATCCCATCAGCTGGATCAACCCTGGAGCAAGGACTGGTGATCTTTCTCCCTCCTTCTCTCCAGTTCCTCCCTCTCACTCTACCTTGTTATTCAAAACCCACCACTGTGTGCTTACACTGGAAAATAAGGGAATAACACATCAATTTCCATGACAAGTGTATAATTTGCTAATAAAACTTAGTAAGCTTTTACAGACCTTCTGACTTTTTTCATTCCTTTTTGACCATGAGCATCTGCACACCTGCGTGTTCCCTTCCCTTTTGGAGTGGGATGCATCAGCAGCAAAAATACTGCTCATTAACCAAAAATTTTAACATTAGAAAATAAGTATGTCATAATTGATGTTCACAAGGTTAAAGACCTCAATCCAATGTATGGCTACTGATATGACCTGCCAAAAATTAGCAAGAAATTCCTATGCAAATGTAATGTACTATTAGGAATTTAAAACTGAAGTCAAATGAGCTGAAATAGGATAGGATAGTCAGATTTTTCTGAACTAAAAGGGGAAACTAATGTAATTCAGAAAAATATAATTAGAATAACCTGCACTAGTCTTCTAATAGGCTATAACCACTCTAAATATTTTTTAAATTTCATTTAAGCCTGGAACTGAGATAAAGCTGGGTCAATACAAGATTTTCTTCTTGTAAAGAGAAGCTGTTACTGATTTACTTCTTGCAGCTACAAAAGGATTACAAAATAAAGTAGATCTTGGGTAGCAAGGTATAGATCAAATCTTTCTAACAATTAAGTTGCAATCCGTAATAGCAACCAAACAAGTATCTTTCATTCTATCAAAAAAAAAAAACAACCCAAAACAAAGGGCTCAAAATTTCAAAAAGAACCGAATTTCTTCCACTGATGCTGCTACCAAACCACACTTGCAGAAAAGGCCGAGCAACACAAAGAAACAATGCAGTATGTTACACAACAAAAGTTCAAAAACTTCACCTGAAAGTTGTGTATTCCAACAACACCAAAAAGACTGAATTTGATATGATAGATATTGGGGGAACTGTTGATTTCAGCTCCCATCGTTATTGCTCAAGTCTGAAACATTATTAATAGCGTAACTTTAACTTGCTGGTGTCAGCATATAGTGGGAATCCTTTGTTGCTTTTATTTTGAACATGAAAACTATCCCAAAGCTGGCCAATACGGTGAATTAAAAAATCAAATGCAAACTCATTGCAAAAGTGCTATCAGAAAACAACAATAGTCACACAAATTGGCAAGAGCTCATCTGAAGCAAGCTTGTATGTTTCCTGTCACTCAGATTCTGCAAAAATAAAGTAGAAATGGAACTGATGCTGGATGCTATGCTGTCCAGGAGTGAAACAAAACGAAAGAAGAAAACTGAGAGTAAAATAGCTTTGTTAAATGGCGTTCCACAAAAAAAATTACAACTGCATTCAGGTGTGAACCTACCTAGAACCAACTTGACCTTTCCAAAGGAAGCAGAGCTACACTGTTCCCTCTTGGAGGCCCAAAGAGCAAGGATGAGTTGGAGTCTGTTCTTGGGCATCTCCCACTTCTAATTCATCACTCCTGCAATATTATATTTGCTTAAAATTGTGAAATTGCAGTTTCTATCTATCTTCCATGAGCATTCTAAAGCTCAGAGAGCTACTAAGATTAGGCTTTCATATACAACAAGGGGACCAACACTAGAGAAAAAAGAACCAAATAAATTAACTATGTTGTTTTCATGCAGGCTAGAACATGACTGCTGTCACTGCTGTAGGACTGGACTTAGGGACCTAGTAGATCCTTTCAAGTCCCAGCTTAAAAGTTAGCAGGAAAAAGAAGTTGCTTTTTCCGAAAGTGAGCTGATAGACAGAAGAATAATTATTTGCTGAGTGCCACACCTTGACAGTGATTAGAAGCAAAACAAAACAAAAAAACCACTGTCCACATGAAGAATAAATTATCTTTGCTGCCAAAATTCTGAACCATGATGATATCAAAAGAGTGACAAAGAGCGTGACTGACAGGTGAATGGGTGCAGAACAGCAATAGATAAAGCACTTTCACATAGCAGCTACAAATTTTGTCTGGTTTTATTTAAAATGTAGGGTTTATGTCAACTTTTATACTAATCTCTATTATGCAGTTCATTCACATTTCAGTCAATTGCATGAATACTAGAGTTTCCTCCAATAGAATGGCTGTAACAATACAACATTAATTCAGAAAATATGAATATTAGCATAAATGCCTAAAGCAATTCCCACATTTAAAAGTAAAACAATAAAATAAATCAGCTGCATAGTCTGGGCCTACAGGCTACAGACAAGTGACGCCATTTAAAGGCAGAACAACAAAAGTTCGATAAATCCAATCTCTACAAGATCTAAAGCCTCAGACACAATACACAGCTCCTTTTTAGTCTGGATTCTGGAACTCTGCTTCAAACAAATTAAAAAAAAATACATAAAAAGGAAGCTAGAGATATTATCTGCAGCCTGAAGTCTAGGACAAACTTTCTAATTGTTGAGTGGTCCTCATTGTTGAGCAGTAAACAAACTACATGCCAAATTTGTTCCTGATTGTTTAACACAAGCAGAAACAGTCAAAGAGATATTTAGTGAAAGGTAATGCAAAACACATGTTTGATGAGAACCCCGAAGGAAAAAATATGAAGATTCCCTTTCCCCAGAATAATATTTAGTTAATGCATGGAATTTTTCAATGATTCTTGCTTTCTGTTTCTGATTTTGACTGCCAGTGCTTAGAAAAATCATCCCAAAGTTCTCACTGGTTAAGAAAAACTACTGTACATTACATGAAGTCACATGCAGGAAACTTCTCTTTACAAAGGCCTGTCGCTCATACATGTGGCAGGGAAGAGGAAGAAACAACAAAGTTCCAATAAAATGTTAAGAGACAGGACCAGAGCAGTAATGCAGTCACCTTCTCACTAGGCATTGTGACAACAAATTTTCTGCTGATTCAAGTGTATTCCAAGTGAAAAATGGGTAATCACAGAAGTGGACCCATCATATCTTTCCCATGTATATCCTTCTTATAGGTATAACAGAATAATGTACACTTACAGGTGGGGGTTTTTGTGCGTGTCGTGGGTTTTAGTTAATCTTGTGTTTGCCTTTTTTAAAGGTGAATCCAGAAGTAACTTCTGGCTGGTAATGGTAATTGTGAGAGTGGAAACAGGGACTTTTTCAAGTAGTGAGATCACTTTGGTATAATAGGAGATCAAAAATTTTCCTTAATACCTACAAAAAAAACCCCTAACCCCCCCAAACTCAACACCCAATCCTGACCAACAACATATCCATGCTGATGGCGCATAATGATTTAACTGAACTCACAGAGCAGCAATAACAAAGCATAATTTTCAGCATCTTTCTGTCTCCTATCTTAACCAAAACTGAAAATCCCCTCTGGAAACTAGCTGGTTTCTTTCCCCACTGAAGATTTTCATAATCTATATCTTTCTCATACAATTTTAGATGCAAGTTGTTGACATGTTATGCAAATTAGTGAAGCCAAGCAGCCATGTCTGAAACTTTATGCTTGAGGGTAGCGATAAAACACAATATTTACTTTTCATACATTTTCTCTATTACTGTGTTGTTTCATACATAAAGCTTTTACCATTATGGATGAGAAGGAGTTCATGCCCTTTTGTGCTGTTTTATCACTAAAATAGCCCTGCTTGAAATTAACATCATAAAACTATTACTGTAGGAGTAATCTTTTACCAAGAGATTGCTGCCCCAGAAATATTCATCATTTATATCATTAGGTGAAAAAAATACCTAGATTGATTAAATTCCATTAGAAACTAGTTAAGATAGATAAGCATTGTGTTCCTCAACAGGAGGCTGAACATTAGTAAAATGTCCCTTACTAAAAAATAAGAATAATGTACAAACACTAAGGACTGGAGTGGCATTTTATTTCTAGAAGTATTCTCTTACCACAGCTTCTTTAGATCCAACTTAAAAATTCAAATATCCTGAAATCATTATCTAAACTGTTTTATTGATACATCTTTTATGCATCTAAGGCTTTTGAAATCAAATGAAATTTTAGTAACCTACTATTTATATTCTGGGGTTGAAATAGTGTTTAAAATTTTAATGTCAGTAGATTAATAGTGGAATTTCCACATGATAAAATCTTAAACATTTTTTTCATCTGCATGATAGATTATAAACATATGGT
This sequence comes from Oriolus oriolus, assembly GCA_013400235.1. Classification (NCBI taxonomy): domain Eukaryota; kingdom Metazoa; phylum Chordata; class Aves; order Passeriformes; family Corvidae; genus Oriolus; species Oriolus oriolus. Next base: position 937,980 of record VXBT01010378.1, read on the forward strand.
CTGTGATTGAAAAGTTCATTGCAATTACTTGTATAATATTTTCCAAAAGTAGAGTTAGAGGATTATCATTAAAGTTTCTAAAATGACTGTTCAAAAGTTAGGAAAGTAATCTATGCAAGTCAGCTCAGTCCATTCTATGTCCTTTTTATGCTGACAGTGATGTCAAGATTTTCTGATTACGTACCGTTTTTCCACTGAACCCGTTCAGTGTACACTGGCCAATGTTTGCCATGAAGTATATTCTTAATGTTGCATTTACCATCATTCTTGAGTATGTGTATCCTTAATCGTGATATCTTTCTTCCTGCTTTACTAATTACATGGGTTTTAAGTGCTGCAACAACTGCTATAAAGCAATTTCTGACACAGGTAACAGCTTAATTTAATAAGTAATCATTATGGACTGTGCTCATTCCACACTAGCTGTGGAAAGGGTTCTATCAAAACCACTACCCAGCCATGTAATCAAAACTAGCATTGTAACTACATGGCACTGCTGAACAAGACACAAGAGTGAATTTTACCTTGTGCTTGGGTCAAACACCACAGGTTTGATGAGACTGACAATTTGGTGAAAGGATGGACCAGGTCGAGGACACCCCAGTCTCACAAAAAGTTTCTGAGTGAAATTACTTTAGACAGAATAAGAGGTGACACAGAATCACAGCTAATATACTCTATATTTTCAGCTGTCAGATCTCCTCAGTTCTTCACTCCTTCCCAAGTTACTTTTCTTAATCTTCATTTGCCTCACTCCTCTTGGCTCCTGTTTTCCAAACTACCAGTAAAAAGTCAGAAAAAAATCTTCAGGATTATACCTGAAGTCCCTCCTAAGCAACAGGAACAGACCTATAACCTATAGAGCATCAAAATTTAAGAAACTCTTTATATAACTAGATATATATATAAAATAAATTTTCTCCATAATTCAAGTCTATGAAACTATGCAGACATGAGCAAAAACAGACTTTGTTTCCTTTCTTAACATTGTCAAAATACACAAACTGGGGGAAAAAACCCAACCCCAAAAAACTTGCAGTCTGAAGAGCTACATTTTGGCGAAGTTATAACAGGGACTTATAATGAAAGTCAGACCACTTTAATAGGTAGCAATGGCAGCCCCACCTACAATATAGCCTACAAAGGACTTTCTTTGAAGATTTAGTCGGCATTCTCATTGAGTGAGCCTGCACACATTTACAGCAGCTGAGAATTTGATATATGTGCATTAACAGAGCAAAATAAATCACAGTTTTTGCCATAGCACCAAATAAGAGACGGTAAGAATAAAGTCAGCTGCATTCACAAATAAATATTAACACTTGGTTCTCTCTCTTTCTTCAAAGTTCTGGAATGGATTTTAATGTGGCTTTCATTCAATTCTAGGTGTGATATTGATTTTTTTTTAAAGTGTTAGAGATTTATATTGTATTACTTGCAGATGATCATGCTGAGAAAACAATTACGAGCAATAGTTGGGTAGAGTGAAATTAACTCACTCATTAACAAAAAAACCCTAAGCAATCCAGAATGATAAGAATAATTTTACCACTGAAAAAGGGCTCACTATTCAGAAATAATTATATCATGCATATCTATATACATACACAACAAACATATGCATATGTTCTATGGTTTAGAGAATAAAAAGTCCTATGTGCAGAACAGCAATTTACTTCAAAATCATTAATCTTTCATGCACTAAAACATCCCAAAACTATCAACTCTTTCTGCAGATTAGCTAGAATTCTCCGTCCTGCCATGTAGCCTTCTCTGTAAATATATTTTTATTTCAGCTTACAATAAAAACAGTTTTATTAAAATCATATGTTTATACAGAGTACCAAATACTTCATACATTTGAAAGTTTCTGTAAATGTTTTCATGACTACTATTTCCAGTGTAGCCAGTACTTTACATCCAATCCACCTAAGCAATACATTCACTCAGCAGACCCTGCACTTCAACACAAGGAGCAAAACCAATTGCCAGACAAGAGCATATCTGAAAAGCAGCAGAGTGAGGGTCCTGGTTCTGTGCTCTACAGTGCTTCTTCATAGCTCAACAGGTGACAAAACACATCTGCTCTACATAACATGTCCCTGTAAAAATCACTAGAGAAACACCATTTGTAAGATCTTTACAACACCTATAACTATCATAGAAGCCATGTAAGTCAGTAACCACTTAAGCAGCACTTGGTGCTCTCTGTAAAAAACATACTTGTAGAATTACAGCCATGCTTTCCTCAAATAACTGTTTCTTCTCCTAAACATGGGTGGACTTCATTACCCAAGGGTTTACTGCAGTATAAATGAAGAGAATTCTAAAAATGAAGTCCTGCATTCCAAATTGCTGAGAGAGTGTACTTGGAATATATTTGTGAAGCTGTTCTATTTCAGTTGTCTCATGTCAGTACTCTGAAAAGCCCTAACTGGATTCTCACACAAGTATTTAACTTTGACATCTGCAGTAAATGCTAGTTCTAACCATAGTTCTAATGAAAGCCTGTGATTATCTGTTTGGTCAGTCTTTCTCCCCAGATACTACAATTCAACAATCCAGACTTGTCTATTAGGCAATTTCTAATTTGGAGAGCAGTACATTTGTTTGATTATCAGAGGAAGAGAGGATTCTCCTCTGTGAATTAGGTGGCCCACAGGAATGTTTGTCCTAAATGGCAGCAGCTACTTTGCTTGCCTTAAACTTCTGTGTGGAAATTTCTGTCAGAAAAAAACTTGCTCTTTTCAAAGAAGTGAAGAACAATCATTAATTTTAATTTAGCTTTACCTACATCTTTTTAATTTACTGACAACATATCTAAAATTTTTGACATTGCAAGAAAAAGAAATATTTAGTATTAAAATCCACATCTAACGTTTATTCATAATCACCGTCTGTCTTTAAGCTCTCTTTCTGTTACAGAAGTCAACAGTCATGCTTTCTACTCTATTGAGAGATATTCATCACAAAATCGTATGACATATGCAGGGACCAACAGCATCACTTCGCATTCCTTTATTTACTTAAATAACTATGATAGTAATTAAGCTAAGAATAACCATTAAAAAGGGCTTTTTCTAGAAGGAGGAAAGAGGAGCAAAAATCTTGCACTTTGGACATTTACTGCAGTACAGCAAGAAAGCAGCAGACCCATACATTTCTTCCCATCCCAGTTAGTATAGCCTAGTGCAGCACAGTGGCACATGTGTTTGCACTGTCCTTCCCATCCAGCCAGAGTAAGGTTTTATCCAACACCTTGGGATAATCATCCTAACTTTTTACCAGTTGTTGACTGCAGCAGGTTGTCAGCACAGTAAAGAACATGTGCATTGATATTGCTGACCAAAATGTGTCTGTGGGGGCAAGATCTCCAGAACTAAGAGGTGGAGAACTAATAGGTCCTATTCAGATATAAGGTTTAGTGAATAGAGTTTTTAAAGAGTCCCACTGTGTATCCGATTTGAAAAAAAGTCTTGTACAGCATTAACCTGCATGTTAAAAGATGATGGAAAGAACTGCCTAGCTTTGAATTGAGTACAGGAATATGAAACCAAGATAAAACAAGAATTTTAACTGCTTTTTAGGATCTTACATAAGACCATCCCCTCTGTGACCTGAAAGCTTAATTGAAAATTACTTAACATACCACCACAATTTGATTTTTACAGAGATACCAAGAAGATTACAGCCAAATAGTCATGTAAACATCCAGATTTAATTCTTTTACTCAGTGGTTTAAACTTCTACATTTTAAAGTATGCTTCCCATTTTTATTATATTGAACACCATTCTGTCTCAAGAAACCGGTTTGATTAATATTGGATTTTTCCCAGCTGTGCTTGTCATTTATTGTCTGTATAAACTTCATATTCTTTGTATATATAAACACAACACAAACCTAGAACCATTCTGATTGGTACAACACTAGGACTTAGATTTGAAGCATAATTTTTCTCTGAAGTCATGGTACTTCATATGCAACTCATTATTTAATGTATAAAATTAATCAGAATAATATATATACTACTCCTTGCACATCTGCAGTCAATTTCAATGTGTCATATATGCACCTAATTATTTTGGTATTATTTTTGTTAAAGTGGATAAAGCAAAGATATTTTTAAGAAAATACATACTTGAGAAGTAATTTATGAAAAAAGAAATCTTCAGTCTTTAACATGTACATCTTTGAAATCCACCCTACATTCTCTCCTTTTCTTATTTTTCTATAGTGTGTATACATATATGGTGACAATTCCATACCAGGCATAATTCATCTCAGCTGCATGCAAAAATCTGTCTTTATGTAATAAATAGCCTAGAAATGATCTGAAATTAAATGAGTACTCACTTGTTTAGTCTTTGTTTTTGTAATGGTGTCCGAAATGGGTTTCTTCCTCTCTTTAACAGCTGTTTTAGAAAACAGTTCTTCAAACTCATGATAATCTATGGAAGGCTCTTCAATTTTTTCCCACACAAGTGAAGCACTAGAATCTCTAAAGTTAAGCAAAAGACCTATGTAGGGCAATGTCAAACTAAATAAGGTCATAAATGGAGGAATTAAAAAAATAACATAGCAGCAATTTAAAAGTTGTTGCCTAAATTCTACTAGAAGCATTTTGATAAGAACTACTGTTGATTCTCCCTCATAGTTCTGGGTTTTCTTCTTTGTTCCCCCATGATATTGTCAGGATTATTTATATTCACCCTCTCTACATTCATAGGAATAAAAATAGACTGTATACAGGCTATAAAACATACAGACATGGACAGGAAGAAAAGTAGAAATAGTTATTTACAGACCACCTGTGTGACAGTTGCAAGAACTTGAAAAGAAAGAATAAATTCATCATTAAATAAGGGCAGATAGGTTTTATAATTATTACTCAGAGACATAAAGGAAAATATTTATAAGGAAACTTCTTTTCATGACCAGTAATGATCTTTTGCAAACAAAAGTCTCAAAAAACATCAACAACTGAAACCCAGTCATATCAAAGTAAGGGCTATCAGAATCGCTTTATGCAAGTAAATTGCAGATTGAATCTGAGTCTGCTGCGTGTGCAAGGTGAAAAACAAAAAAGTATTTCTAGGTCACTGACGAAAGGAAAGAGAAGGATAGAATGCATTCAGCATACCTTCATCTAGAAGGAAAACTCTACCAAAACTTGCAAGCTGCTCCAGAGAGGGGCCAATGCTACTTTGAAATTTGAGGAGAATCACAAATATGACATTTTGAAAAACATTTCATAGAATGCTTGGTGGCACACAGTCACCCCCGGATCTCCGATCAACACGTGATTTGTAACCCCAAAGGTCACTGAAAACGCTACTATCAAAGGGCTCCCATGTGCAAATAACTTTCGCGCACTTTAAAGGAAACAGGTACCCTTATTTACATATCCAACTAAATATAAAATCCTGTTTGCACCGACATTCTCTCAAACACCTACCTAGCAGTAAAGACTTTTGTGAATAACAAACAGTACTATCAAGACAGCCATGAAGCAAAACCACCACTCTCTACACAACTCTATGACTTACCTTTTACTGTGGAGCTGAATTCTTGTCCAGTAAAGAGGCTTCATTGGCCGAGAAGGCTCTATCACGTGTTTCCTGCTCCCTTTCTCCTGATTCATCCCCATGGCAAATAAACCAGATGGTAATGGAGGAGGAAGAAAACCACAGCCCTGTGGGACTGCTGGGTAGGTGCTGCCCTGGACTGGTGCTGGGAGGGGTGGTGCACTTCCAGGCAGCGGTGGTGGGGCCGGAGGAGGCATCCCCAACCCAGGCAAAGGAGGGGGTGGTGGAGGGACACCATCACCGGGCAGAGGTGGTGGAGGGGGCACACCTACACCAGGCAGAGGTGGTGGAGGGGGCACACCTACGCCAGGCAGAGGTGGTGGAGGAGGTGGAAGGGGCACACCTGCACCAGGC
>VXBT01010378.1:944116-1087698 GCA_013400235.1 Oriolus oriolus
GGAGGAGGAGGGGGTGGAATGCCCGCTCCGGGCAGAGGTGGGGGAGGTGGTGGCAGTCCTGCTCCAGGAAGTTGTGGTGCTGAGGGTGGCAACCCTAGGCCAGGCAGAGGAGGAGGTGGAGGAGGGACACCAGTCCCAGGTAAAGGTGGTGGTGGAGGGGGAGGTGGGATGCCCCAACCAGGCAGAGGAGATGGGACTCCTGCACCAGGCAAAGGTGGTGGTAGAGGTGGTGGAGGGAATCCAGGACATGAGAGGGGAGGAGCTGGAGGCAGCATTGGTATCTCCCCACTTGGCAAATGTGGAGGAGGAGGGAGAGGTGACATCATGGCACCTGGGAAAGAGTGGTCCAGGTGTGGCACTGTTGAGACAGCAGAAGAAGGGAGTCCTGAGCCAGGTAGGGGTGGTGGCGGTGGTACTCCTGCCATAGACACTGGAGTAACAAAGGAATGCCCACGTGCTCCAGACAGGGGGGCAGCCTGTTCGGTCGCTGGCAGTGATGGGGGAATGCTACATGTGCGCTCTGAGGGCAAAGAAGGGGGATGTTCACTATGAGTTACATCTACAGTACTTAGAGGCTGATGGGAAACTGACATTTCAGTCCCTCCTTCAAATGCAAGGGACAAATCAGCTTTGGGTCCTGGAAGAGGTGGCTGCGGTATACTCGGTACTGATTGGCTTGCATCCAGTGGCACTGAGATGAGCTTCGGCGACAGAATTAAGGAGATTTCAGAACAAAATGTGGGCTGTAGTTCTAGATCTGGCCCTTCACTTTTGCCCCCTTCTAAGTGCAGTGGTGGGGATGGCTGTGGCAGTGCACTGGCTGAAGGCATTGTATGCGTTAAATAATCCTGTGTTGGTGACGTTTGTACAGATCTCGCCTGTGACACAGTCCTGGGTGTGGCCTCCTCTTCATTCCTTTGAAGAGTCACACTGCTGAGTTCCCCAGAGTCTGTGTGTGTGTGCTCATTTTCCTGCTCCCGCCCAGCAGTCTGTACCTCTGCAGCAGGGAACTGTTTCTCTAGTTCTGCAATTTTTGTCCTCAGATCCTCAATAGTTTGCTCAAGTTGTTGGATGACACTGGCACGCTCCTCAGATTTCACCTCAAAATCATCCTTTCAAAGAAAACAAATAATAAGCACAAAAGAGAATAACATTTATCACTATATAAAAAAATTAAATTTAGATTAAAAATTATTAGATCAAGAATACTGGTATTCGAGAGGTTCAAAAACAAGCTAGTTATGTTAAGCCTGTAAAAAGTGAGGAATCATTTTGGCTAGCTACATTTTAAGTGGAAGAAGACAGTTGAGGAAAATTACTTGCTTCAGTATGACACTACCTTCATCAGTGCAAGCATATTTTAGACTGTGATTATACTTGTCAAAACCAAAAATCAGTAGCAACCCCTCCCTCCTTGCAAATATCCTGACCAAGAAAACAACCAACCACTGAGCACAAGTGGCAAGCATTTGATTACACATGGATATGCGGACATGGTGGTGGGAGGGCTCAGCGTTACTTTAATTCTGTTAATTGAAAAAATGTTAAGTGTTTCTTCAAAGGGATGCACCATGCATAGCAGACTCAACATAGTATTGACCGCTACATTTCAATATACACTTTAATGGTACAACACAGATCAGGAATGCAGAACACTACAAATGCTCTCTTTTGGAAAACAGCTAAATCTCAGAACAGAATAATTATGCTTTTCTCCAGCCAGCATGACTAGGGAAGAAGAGAAGCAAGACAAAACTAAGGGAGAACTTTCCTCCTACCCCAAATTTATAACTCCTCTGCCAAGTGACAGACCGTGATAGGAAAGATTCCTGCCCAGAATGGTTGTTCTGCATTTGACAGGTTTTACATTTTTTATCTCTTTCTCTAAAGCATCTGATCCTTCTAGCTGCAGACTGAGTAGAGGAACCACTAACCTTAAAGGCACGCTAATGCCTACATTTTTAAAGAAATACCAGTTATAAATTGTACTAAATTTAATGGCTATGTGCTTTCATCCAAACCTATCAAAAGAAATAACCTTGTCCAAAAACAGCCATTTTTGCTTATTCAGGATTGATGAAAAGGAGATAGACATGACTTTACAGCAAAAAATCTTCTAATAAAGAAATGATTTTCTAGCTCCATGCATTTACTTTTCAGTACTTTTGTTTTCTCTTTCAATTTGAAATACTAGGCAGCACTTCAAGTATTTAGTTGAATTAAGTTGTTCATGCAACAGGTTTCACAAGTGGTTACAGCAAAACTTGTTTAGTGCCTTTTTATTCCCTCTTGAAAAATCATATGCATCTCAGATGAGACCATAGGCTTACTTACTAGGAAATATTTCAAATATTCCGATTACAGATTTTGTAAAGAAGCCTACAAATAAACATACAATACTTGATATACCAATTGCCTTGATTTGTTTCAGGAAAATGTTTTCCTCATCTTTTGACACATGAAGCATTTAAAAGTAATTTTTTTTCCTGGAAAATGAAGTTAAAACTTTCCCAGCTGGGGATTATTAATAAAATATAATATTCATTAATATTTAAGAAAATGTTTCTGCACAGAATTGGTTTTCAGACACAAAAATTCAGTCTCATTTATCTTAGAATTTCTTAGTTGTCTTAAAGCAATCCCAGAAGTTAAACAGTGACTACTACACTTAAACCAATTATTGTTTGATTTTGAAGTACCATTATCAAAAAACTTACAATCTCTTAGATTGTTTGAACTTTCTGGAACAGAAGTTTGAAACAAACATTATGTATTACAACTAGGTCTCCCTACCCCAGGTTGAAGAAAAATGTAAAACAGAGAAAGGATCATGAAAAAATGAATGGTGAAGGAATTAACACAGACATATTAACAAAGAGTACAATAAGAAGGAAAAAAATGCTGAGAAAGACATTTCCATTACAAATTACTCATGGTGCTTCAGTCCATCCAGTTTCCTTTAATAACTCAATACTTCGTAGCAGCAACTGTTTTGCTGAAGAACTACTTTATAAAGGAGGAATACAATATAGTTTATCCCTTTGTTTCATCTGCTCTTATCCCCCTACTAGTCACCTGCAAATACAATAAGGCCTCTCAATTCTTCAAAAGGCAATGCTATCAAAGGAAATGTGTTGCTGGGATTATTAAGGCCACACACCAGTTTTCAGCTGAGATCAAATCCAGTTTCCCCAGACTGTAATTCTCCTAAGCTCCCATTTTACACTGTAAGAACACCCCAACAAGGATTTTATAAGAGATACAGCAAATTCATTTCTGCCATAAACAAACTGCAGCCAACAGGATTAAGCACAATATTCAATGGCTCTGAAGAGAATTGTCTTAATGACGGCTGATCTCAGAATACTTGCCTGTTTTAAAAACTTTCACTCTGGAGATTGGATTCAACTTTTAACAAGAAAAATAAGTAATTCTTGAATACTGAAATTCTGCATTAGCTGCAGGAAAAACCTAGAATTCACTGTCCTACAAGACAATTTACCCTGCGGATAATAAAATTTCCTTCAAGAGAAGAACTGGTTTTTAAAGGTTTTTAAAAATGGGCTCCATTCTCATTCAGTGAGATGAATTAGCAATTCAGACAAGAAATGAAAATGTACTGATGAGTTATAGGGACTGTTTAGCCCATGCCCTAAGAAGCAGCGTTTCTGCTATCCTCGAGATACAACATTTCAAACAAGCTGGTGATTTCCTATTGTGTTTTACCTAACAATCACCAACCTACCCAAGTTTTCATAGAAACTGCATTAGTATGAACAAACAAGACTTTGATGTGAACGAAAAGATATTTATCCAGAGGATATGATGTACTTAAATTTATTTGGTCTAAAAAACAAAGAAACCAAAAGCAAAACAAAACTTGGCCCCAGTATTTATGTGTTTCAGTAATTATTTTAGACAGAGATATTTTTCATTTAGACTTTTAAGATGCCCTCAGAGTAGTTTAATTGAATTTTTGCCTTTGCCCTAGTTTAAAGTCTACCTCTAGATCTGAAAGGGCTTATCAAACAAACGTAAGTCACAAAATGTTTCCACTATCCTCAACAAAGAAGGAAACCAAAACTATACAAATCCAATTAGAAATGAAAATTCTACAATTTTCTTAGAGAATAAGCAAGAGAATACTTAATTTTTCATGCATGTAAAAGATGGTCAAAAGCTGTTGACAAGGATCAGAAAACTGAGACTAAAAACCCACATATAATGAAAAGAAGTTTCATTTTCAGCCCTGGGGACAATTCCACAGCAGAAACCTATGGGGTTTAAAAGAGACATGAGGAAACTCTGTCTTGCCTAGAGTTCTTACCCAGGACCCAGGTACTGTGGAACAGTCTTCTTTCTGTAAAGAAAGAAAGAAAGGTGGAAACTTAACCCTTGCTTTATCCTGGTGGCTTGAGTATGAAAGAGTGAGCAGGAAAAAACATTTCAGAGGTGTATGGCTATAGAACAGGGCCCAGCATTTCTCAAACAGGCTGTACATGATCCATGTGCAATGAGTTGGATACTAAGTCTGGGACTGATGTACTCTTTGGGTTGCACTGCTAGGATTGTTTGTACACAGATCTGGGAATATTTGCTTTACTGGCTAAAGGTTGTACACTCGGATCTGCACATGTACATTACATACAATTCATTCCAATCTTGTCATGTTTTCCACATGTGCACATCAGATGTCCAGCATTAAGCTGATCTATATGGGTAGAACGTGTCCAGGATCTTCAAACACGTAAAAGATCAGATTGCAGCTACCTCCTGCTACAGAGTTGACAACCTAGTTTCTCAGATGAGTGACTAAAACCTATAGACCCTTCTATAACTAAATTTCCAGGCAGAAAAAAACCCCACATCTATAAAAGTTAGCCCTAGTCTGTATGTATATGTAGACACACATGTATGTGTGTCTGTATTATATATTTGTCTATATCTATCTCTCAGCTTTCATTCACTTATATGCTTTATAAGCCATAATGTAGTTTGTGTTTTTTTAAAAAACATAATGACAGTTCTTAATGGTAATTTTGGGATACTTGAAAAACAAAGACATATTACAGTTTAGTTTTAGAAGTTAATACCTTATACTCTTACAAGTCAAAAAGTTGCATCAGCAGTTTTTTAATTTTCAGCAACTTGTCACTTAGTGTCATGAAATTTCCTCTCTTTATGGGATTTATATTTAGGTGATAGGATTATATTTGCTTTGATTTTTTCTTTTTGCCAAAAAACTTGACCTTTTAGTTTCTCTGAATCACAATTCATGAATCAGAGTCTATGGTGCTACCTAGCTGCAAGAACACACAGGAAATAGAAGCATACAGTTAAACAGGATAAAGATGGCAAAATAAGACCCCTCAGATCTCTTAGTAAGTGTGCCTGGGAGCACTTAGTGGTACTAGCAGTGCACAGTTACTTGGAAGGATGCTCTTTCCAACTGCTCTGTTAAAAAATGCCTCTTTTCTACGCGAAGTGAAACATTTTTGAACACGCACGCTCACCGAATGGCACAAAGTAGAGCCACAGTAAGAATTTAATTCAGTCAGAGAAATGTGATCTCTATTCAGGTTTCTCTCTTTAAAGCTGTCTCATTTTCAAAGCTACTTCTTGCAACTGCAGATCAACCTTAAGAAAAGGAGACACAACATTTAACAGGCATTTTTAGTGCTACAGTAATTGGCAAATGAGAAGTACTGGTGGAGACTTGATTTGCATTTGAACAAAATAGCATCCATCTAATCAATCCTCATATTTCACTTAATCTCAAAGCCTATAGCAGCATGTTATTTTTACAGCAGTAGGAGTTGAGTCAAAATTTGGCAAACTTGCCAATAGCATCAGGGAGAACCGCTGAAGGAGTAGAATTAGTATTAGATACTAGTTTCTTCCTCAGACTACCTGATTAAATCTTTTTGAGAGAAGCTTTTACTATCCTGAAGTTGCACGTATGGGGACAAGGGTACACATTTTCACAATAGTCCATGTTTCTTCCTACAGCCACAAGGAAATATGATGCAGAGCTCCCCAGTATGGCAATGAATGAGCAAGCCCTGAAACAAAAACAGTGGAGTGCACTGCCCTTCCTGAAGTCATAAAACTTATTCGGTGAGTGTGAGCTACTCTCCCACTCTGCGACACATTGCAACAGATGGATGACACCAGCCTGTGCTATGCTGGCAATGGACTGTGTAGCTCTTCCCATCCGAAAGAGCTGGGACACGTCTAATCAACCAAGTGGTTTCGTAATAACCTATCATGTGTGACAAAAAACCCCATGCAGAAATCAATAATTATTGAAATTCAAATATTTCAAATAAACAAACACAGAATCAACAGGGAACATACACCTTTGAACAAAGATGCACGCATTGAAAATGCCAACTTGGAAAGCTGGAAGCCAGAGGAAAAAGATCTTAGTTTCTTGAAGTTTCTGTTCCTGAACAGTTTGAATTCCTTATCCCTGAGCTAAGAGTATTTCAGAGGATAAGATCTCAGGTCCTTACAGTACCCATTTTAATAAATAATCAATACATCAAAGAGATGTATTTGAGATAGATCAAAGATTGAAAGAGTTTTCTCTTTTTAAGGCATAACTCTGAACTTAGTTGGAAAATAACCTTAGGTTTTCCCCAAGTTTTACTACAACAGAGACCTCAAAAGAGTTTTTGTAGGCTACAGACAAGACAAGGTAAAATAAAATCTCACAGAACCACTGACCACCCTAGGAGATGCACAGAAGTCAAGTTTAATTACTGTAGTCTTATGTAATATTACTTGAAACCTTCAAAAATAACACTTGTGGAAGCTCAACCCTTGCTTTATCCTGGTTGCTTGAGTAAGAAAGAGTGAGCAGGAAAAAGATACACTGAGAGATGTATGGCTATAGAACAGTGCCCAGCATTTCTCAAACAGGCTGTACGTGTTCCACGTGCAATGAGCAACGTCCTGACTGTCCAGGTTGAAAAACCAACCAGAAAGTCCTTCTCAAGTCTTGAACGTTTCTGTCCTGGCTTAGATAAAATTCATTATTAGAGAGGCATGAAACAATACAGCAATAAATAAGACTTCAAAAAGGGTTTATCTATCCACATAGCTTAATTTAGCTCAGAAATTTGTTTAACTGTTCTGTCACTTATCCAGTGTAAAACAAGTATGTAAGTGAGACTGGGTATTGAAAGAAAAGTTGAACTCTATTAATTTTAATATAACCTTAGTTTACCTGTTTCTGGTGTCTGATTTATTGTGCTGTGGATTGCAAAGAGACTGCTAGTGCAGATGAAGAGAGAACTAAAACCTAGCCACTTATGTCAGCAGCCCATAAGCAACAGGTACCTTAAAAGTCACAGATTTCCTTAAAAGTTGGGATAAAAACTGTCTGGATTTATTTTCTCCTCAATATTTAGATTGCTTATTGAAATGCTTATCACATGATGAACTGCTTCTTTTCCTCTATCACCTGTGTTTGCTCTAAAGTATTTCAACTATGAATCTAAACTGTTTGGTTAGTTTTCCTGTATATCCAGGCCAAGGCAACAATTCATCTCATTCTGTTAAAACACAAAATCTGGCATACCATGAACATTACTGCATTGACATATTAGAGAAAGGTGTTAAACTTTTTCACACTGGACCGTTCCCTGATTTTCAATTCACCTTGAAACTGACCAGTAACCTGTAAAGGTGTCACTGTGCAAAACAATTATATTATTATATCTCTGCTCTTTATATGCAAAAATTGTAAGCTTTTATGCTAGAAATACCAATAAGGATCCTATGAGCCAAAATGTGAATATTAAGAGTTTAAATCTGAAGGACTTGGAATGCCTTTAGTCTCTAGCAGGGGACTTCAAAAAAGCTAATGATTTTCCAGGTGAAGTTTGCCACATCCTGATAAGCAACTGTCCAGAGGATGATACTTCTACACAGTACTTGCCCTTTTTATCCAAGAGTTCAGCCAGACCACAAAATGGGAGGTTCACATGTTGCTTTTGTTTTAGGCTTCCAGCAGGGAATAAGCAGCAAAAAAAAAAAAAATATCCACACTAAGAATAAATCTTTGTAGATACCCTGAAGCATGAGCCTACTACTCACAACAGAAAAGATCTGGGGAAATGGAATGAGAGCCTTCACAAATGTATCCATAAACATGCTAAAGGCAGGGGCCTGAAAGTCTGTCATCTTCTTTAACTCTTTAAAAGTGTGAAAGCTATATTAAAAAAAAGCTGTATCACTGTGAGTGAAAGAACCTTAAAAAAAGTCAATCAAAATCAAGTAATCAAAAATGAGCTTAAGGTATTGAGAGGTTAAGTAAAATTTTTTGGTATCATGGACATTAGAAAAAAACCAATTTGTATCTTTAGAAAAAGTTGAATAATCATAACTAAGAGCAATTAAGCATTCCAGAATATGTGAGTTAGTTGTTATGAATAGTTTTGAGTTTGTTCTCTAAAGAATAAATACAAAGAAAAACAGGTATTCAAAATGCAGAAAAGGAAAAAAAGTGATTTTACTGCTTTTATTTATACCAACTTAAGATGGAAAACCTAATGATAACTATCTTTTGATCTAAAAGTAAGTAGAAGATAAACAGGTTACTCTGTCTTGTATCCAAAGAGTAGAAATTATTCTCAGCCTTACATTTAAGTTCTCATTCGGGTTTGGCAGTATATCATGGTTATTTATTTTATTTTGGTTTTGAATTATTTAGGTTATTTCTAAGCTCAAGTAATATTTATTTTTACTAAGAAAAGCATTTCTTACCTCTCTTCTACATACAAGGTCCTATGGAAAATCTCAGGATCTACACCACTAAAAGGCAGCATCTGATATTTAATGCCAAGAGAAATATAAGAAGAACTTGAAACAGTTCTCACTTTTGACTGGAGGAGGTCTCTCAAATAGGTGAAGTCCACTTGCCAAATGAGATGTCCTGCTAGGAACGTCACAAGATGTTTCCTTTCACATACTCATATGTACACACGTATACACAGACTTACATATATACACTTTTTCAAACTGCTTTCCTATATTTCATGTAATTTCTTCATTTGTTCTCTTCAATTTCTGTGGAATTCTTTTTTAAAAAGCTTGAAAAGTAAATACTACAGTACCAAAAATATTCTATATAATGCTACCATTGAACATGCAAAATCTGTTTTCACTGCTCTCCAAAAGATGAGAGAAATTTCATATGTAAATAATAGAATTTCCAGTATAAATAACATTTTGGTATAAAGGGAGTTTACAGATTTTCATCTGAAATAGGATTTCTGATTTAGAGAATTTAAGAAAAAAATTGTATTTTAACAGTTAATGAATACAGCTCATATATTTTGCTCTAACCAGAAATGCATAGATGGCACGAGCACCACAATTTATCTGTTTTCATGAGCAAAAACAGTGAGGAGTCAGAGGACAAGAGAGTAAACAATTTAAACAGGATTTTCAATTAGTATATAACTATCTCATACATTTCTATTCACTGCTCCCTCAGGGAAGTTACAGTACTCTGCCATTATTTTACAAGAAACTCACTGTAAAAGGCAAGAGAAGAAACACATTAATGTTTCGAATCACACACAGACAGAAAAGAGGTAATTTTTCTATACAGTCTCTATCCCATAACTCTCCTTTTTCAAGAAGTGAAAGTCTCTCCCGTTATAGCCAAGGATTTAAAGTATTGCCAAGTAATTCTTGTTGAATGAATTATTTTCTCAGTTTTACTCTCATTCTCCTTTTTTCCCCCATCAATTATTGCCCAAACCCTAAGGTCGGTGCTAAATTTCCAGGAATTTGTAACTAAAAGGACAAAAAACCCTGTCTGTTTTTGTCTAAGTATAAAGCATAGTCAAATGGAAAGAGGAGAATTCCCATTATGATTAAAGGATGCAAAGTGTATATTATTATTACTATTGTTGTTATTAATATACTGTCTTATAAAAGTCTGTGATAAAGAAGCTGTGAAACAAGATGAGTCAACAAGAACTTGATCCAGAGTTTCTTGAGAATTTTAATCAATGCCTGAAAGGACACAGTACTTGAATTAGGAGTAACTCACAGGAAATATGGGCTTTTAGGGCACATTTTCATCTCTTTTAGCATTAGAAACAGAGCAAGGCTTACCATTTTACCACTGACTAGGAAAAGCAGGAAATACATATTACCATTACCTCATACCCATACTCAGAGATGAGCAAAGTCCTGAGAAAAACCACCAAACATCTAAGCTAACCCAGCATGGAGGACAGTGTCGGTAGTAAAGGGTTCGTACACCATGATCTCCTAATGTCTGCTCAGCCCTCAACTGTGCCATGATTTTTATGTGTTTCAGATCAGTGATATATGGCTGGCTCAAGAAAAGTGGGAAAACAGAATAAAGAGCCTTTGAAACTAAAATGAGCACAGAAGTAAAACTTCATCTTGACGTTAACATGAAGAACACAGATTAGAAAAAACAAATTTTAGTCTCACCACGACCAGGAGGGAGAGTGCAAAAATGTGTTATTGTCACTCCACTGAAAATAATAAGACGTATTGTTTCTTTTAAGGAGGCAAATGCTGCCTTCAAGCAAAATAAGAGAAGTCAATCCAAGTATTGTGAAGTCTGGATATAATACAAAATACTAACATTTGTTCTGAGAATTAACTGCTTTCATTTTTCTACCACACAGGCATGACATTCTATACTCCTTTATTTTCATTTAAATATGTAGTCTGTGATTTATAGTCTATGTGTATGCCAGTTAATTATGTCTGACACACTTTTATCCCTTTTATTTTTTGAAACTTCTGTCTCATCAGAACTAAATAAAAAATAGGTTCAAGACTGTGGTTGAAGAAACAAATTTCATCTTCAACAGAAAATTGACCTCTTTATTTAAATGATGGTAATTCAGCAGTAAAATTCTTTAATTATCACTTCGAAGACAGTCATCCAGAAGGCTGGTAGACCAAACCAAATGTTTTCCTTTCACTGGTTTAAAACAAACAAAACAATTTAACAGTGACAGAACAGAGCTTTCTAAATACTTAATGTTTCGGGGGGTTGGGAGGGTGGAGGGTCTGCTTTGAGAGATGCTCAGATTGCTAAATCTTGGTTAGATGAAACAGAGCGAGTGTATGTACATTTTAAAGGCTAATTTATTAATTAGCAGAAAGCCATTCCTTTGACTGCGGAAAAAAAAAAAAAAATGAAACGCCGCTGTAGGGTGTCTGCAGGACCGCTCGGGAATGACTTACAAGCGCCTTGCAGTCCATTCAAAAATGCTTAACTGCCATCTAGTGGCTGCGTGGGCAGACTTCTTTAGGATGTCCTCCAGACTCTGTAAAAAAATACTTCTTCCCTTATTTCTAATATTCCTATTCGCGTTCTCATCCTTCCTTCACAGCCTAAGAAACCCCAGCATGATCAGATGAAAGTATTTAATTACAAAGTTTGGCTACTAGCCGTGCAGGAAGCAGCACAGACTGGAAAGGACCGTCTCTGTTTGAGCTATATTAAGGTCTCAACTCAGAGAATCTCACTTCATATTTCAAAAAGTTTAGTTAATTTAGCCTACAGTTTTAGGAAATGAAAAATCTAATTGTGCTTGTTAGGCTTTCTGAAAACAAACCAAAAACTAAACCTGAAAATGGCAGCACATTTGAACTGAAAAGTAAATTCTAGTATTAGGAATCTAAGATTTCCATCAATAGAATTTGAAATTTCTCCACAAAAACTATGTTTCATGAACATGAATATAAAAGACTTGATTTGCACTTAACTTGTCCTCGAGTGAAGTTCCACAAAGTTTGATTCCCCTTTACTGCCTGAGCAAAGTGCTCTGCATTTCAGCAGTTCCTGTGACCCTGGCAGGTAAAGTCTTCTGCCAGGTTTGTATCACCTCGTTTCATACAAATTTTGTTTCCTTTCTGTGGGTTTCTGATAAAGCATCACTTACTCTGAATGCTAACAAGAAAACACTATTTGTCTACATATGCTTCCTGATATTCATCTGCTTAAAGCTAAGATATCCCAATTCTAACACTGGACCTAGAATTAGAATATAAGTTCCTCCACATCACATATTACAAATCTGGGTTTATATTTTGCAAGATTAAAAAAAAACCCAGATGGCTACATCTGAATTTTTTTTAACTTTTTATTTCCTGAAATTTGGGTATGCTGGCATGATTTTGCAGAAAGTTTACACTGATACAGTTCTTAAAAGAAGATACAAAATTCTATTCACTATCATTTGATTTATATGGAAACTTCCAAAAATATTTACTTCTTTCATGATTCTTTATTTCCTTAATGAGACAACTGCATATAGTAGATCCTTTTGAACATGTCATACATTTTGTTGGTTAGCTTTTTTTTTTACCCAAGTATATAACTTATTTTTCCCTGCTGAAATCTAAGACTTTGGAAGTCATATCTCTGTAGGAAAAGAGTTGTTTTAGAGTAACTGTTCATTGCTTCCAAAAGCCTTCTCTTCCCCCTTACAAAAAGTAACCCGTCAAGTAGCAAAGGGATGGAAGGGGAGTGACGCTTCCTCCCAGGCTTTTTCTTAATAAATATCTCAAGAAAGAACATGCAAAATCAAGCAGTGTTAAAAGAGTCACAGCCACAGAACAGTTTGTGAGCCAACAGAGGAAGAGTTCCCAATTTCCCTCAAGTTCCTGTTGAAGCCAGTGGTTCACTGGTCTATGTGGTTCAGTTGGTCTATGTGCTGATGAAAACCACGTAATGCCAAAGTAAAAGAGGTTTTATACCAGACTGCAAGTGTCATAACAGTCTAAAGCAGGTTTATAAAATCTCCCTTTTTAAAAACTTCTTTTTTGTATTTCACCATTTCAGACTAATCTTTCATCTACCTTCTTTATCTTACCTTCACCTATAAAGAATAATCTCTGAAATTTCTTTCAAGAGAGTTTTGGGCAGCATGCATGTTTTCTGAGACAAATTCTAGTGGTGACATTTTATAATAATGAAAAGTAAATTCCAGTCCCACCAATGTTTTATACTTTCTAAATAGACTGATCAAGTATTTATTTAAAGGATTTCAGAACCTTTTTTCTTGTATTACTAAGTGCCAAAATTGGAACATTTCCAATATCACTAAGGTATTACCCTAAGGAATTATAATAATTCATAGTTAAAGACAAGAGTAAGAAGAAAGGTACCTGCTGAGAGGCTGAGAGAGGAGTTACCAGTAAGGTGGGCTGGTTAGGAATACTCTAAAGATACACTCCATGAGTCTGTTTTTATAAAGCAGAAAGTATCTTCAAGATGGCAAAACCTGGCTTGTAATTTATGTTTTTCAAAATTAGCATTGTTTCCCTATGATATTGCTGGAAAGTGTACCAATAGATCGTGAAGTAGAAATCCATCTTCAGCACCTCAAAACTGCCAAAATTTTGTCTGGCTTTTAGTCCCAGTGGAAGTACTTGGAATTCCAAAAAGGCATGTAATTTTGGTTGAGGATCTATTTGTTGGGTAAAATATGGTGAACCAAACCCAACTAAGATGGAAACATTATGAGCATATGAATTTTTTTATGACAAGCTTTTCTGATGTAAATATAGTCTAAATAGTCAGTGTAAACTGTCTTGTAACCAAACTGCTAGAGACTGCAACAGTCTGGCAAAAACTCCTCTCCCAAAATGGGATTACAGGGACCAGGCATGAAGTATTCATTATATCTGGATGTTGACAATTAAACAAATGTACTAAGGGCTTCGTTTTTAAAATTGTGTGGTACACAGAATAGACTCTCATCACAAATGATCAAAACTAGAAATTTAAAACAGTTTTATAATATGGTGTATAAGACAGTGCTTTAAGTGCCTTTCAAACAAGTTTAGGTTTCTGGCTCTGTGATGTCCCACTAGTAACCAAAGCCTAGTTTTCATGTACTCATTTTACAATTAAAGGATGCGGTTTTTTCTTCTTCTTTTTGCTAAGAGTCTATTTTTACCTACCATGTAAACAAAATCGAGCTACTCTGAAAAGCAAGTTAAAATGTAAGGAAAATTGCGAGGGTAGTACAAAAGATCAGGGGTACAAACAGAACGGAAACTGGCTCTTGCACAAAGTAGAGCTGTCAAATTTAAAGATCAGGTTTGAAGCTGGAGTTTCTAAATTAGGACATTCAATTTTTCTCTTCTTCTTTCACTAAAGGACTTAAGCCTAACAAAACTTTCTCTATTCACACTGGGAGGACTAAGCAGACATTGTTGCTATTTGGCATTTCAAAACCAGGACTTGAAATGGCTGCCAATTTTTCTTATTTTTCACTGCTTAACAATTCCTGTACTAAAAGCAAGCACACCCCCACGTCCTCTTTTTTTTTTTTTAGCTGTAATTTTGAAAAGTTAGGTACTTTGGACTCAAAAAAATGCTCTTAAAAAACTTCCAGAAATTATGCTGCAAAACATGCAGATTATATCTAACATTGTAAAGCTAAGGAAATGGAGAGGATATATGTAAAGAAGGCCCTTCAAGTGACAAGAAAGTATAGAATCCAGGCTGTACTACTTGTACCTTTAATTAAAATTATTCTGAATCTTTTAGTTAACTGTTTATCATAAGTGAGGCAATTTATCAGTGCATCAAGTTACAATTGTGTTCTGGCCAATAATCTTCAATTATATTAGTAGTATGTGGGAAATGTCTTCTCCCAGAGAAAGGAGAGGGAAGAAGTCTGTGAGCAGACTCAGTTAATCAATTTCAAATTTTCCACTAGAGCTCTCTTCCACTTATGCATGAAAAGAAAAAGGGAAGAATCACCTGCTAGGCTAACTTCAGCCAATGCTTGCTTTTTTCAGAAATTAAAACTGTAGACAAATAACAAAAGAGGGTAGATCTCTAATAGAAACACATCACAGTATTTCATCACTTAAAAAATGTACAAATGGTACCAGGAATGAGCTGATGGCAGTAAAGGATCTATCCACAAACATGATGGCCATTCCACTTTGTGGATGTTTTCATAGATTGATGTATTTAAACACTGATGGATAGGTAGAATACATTCAACTGTTTGGGACACTACGGAAATAATTTAAACATATGACAATGTTTTATCCACATACAGTTCCTCAAATTAAAAAGCTTCCACTCTGATTTTCAAAATAAACCAGAACAATGATGACATAATAGAGCAAAAAATTGGGATGACTTTCTGCAAGTGAGGTGATCCTGTTAGCTCTGCAGGTCACTGATGAATAATAGTATAGAATGGAAGAAGTTCATGTTCCTGTCATAAGAAATCACTCCTGAGCAAGAGGGATGGGGATCTCCTAAACACTAGCAGATGGAATTCAGTAACTGGACAACACAATAGGCTAGTTTTAAAAATACAGAAGAGCTCCCAATCAGAAGCAAATGCCATTCATTGAAGTGATCACACAGTGCTCCAGAGCTCCTGGTTAAACATCATTCTCATAGTAATTCTCATACCACTTCTTTTTTAATAGTAAAATACCTAAGTATTCATAAACCTATTTCAATTAATTACATTTCCAATAAGAAAACCATTTATATAGGTTGTTTCTTGCAATGAATTAAAATACTAGAGACTGATTAAACATGCTCCTTACATGCAATAACTTTCTGTAAGTACAGGGAAAAAGTACTTTTCCACAATCAATACTAGAAACCATTTCTACTGAAACCTGGGTGACTGAAATATAAAAATATCATGGGATAAATATATTTTAGGCTAAACTTCAAATACTGCAATGTAGAATTATTTTGTAATATTATTTTAATTAATGAGTTGTACTTTTAAGATGTTCCATATTATGAAAGTAGCAGAATTTAGGTAACCCACTAGAAGAACTCTTTTTGGCAAGACAGAAGCCATAAAGTTAATACATGTACTCTCCCCACCCATGGCTCACAAAATATGTGATCAAGCCCAAATTAGATTTTCAAGTCTAATGATCAGTAGTGTGTATTTAACTAGGCATTCCTTATTTTTTCCTGAAAAGCAAATCACTGACCATTTTCACAAATACTGCTTGATGCAGTAATGCTTGAATTGCCGTCACTAACGCAAAAAGTCCCACAATACAAAAAAAACCCAACCCTAAACCCCACAAAAAAAGCCTCAAAAAACCAAAAGAAACAAAAAAATACCCCACAAAAAATAAAAAAACCAGACAAAAATATTAGATCAAAAAACCAAACCAAACCAAATAAAGCCAAAGGGGGAAATCAGGAGGGAAACAAGGATGGAAACAGAGGAGGAAGATAAGAGATTCCAAGAGCTTTTGGTTACTGCTTGTTTCAAAACAAGATTTCAGAACTTGGCCTTCCTTCTAATGACTTCCAGAGCAACCGAATAGTCTTATTCACTAGTGAGATAAGTCTGTTTCCTTTTGAAGAAACAGAATTTGAAGTTCCTCAGCCCCACCAAACTGCACCATCTTTAATGAAGTATAGAACGTGTATGGTGACATGCTAGAAAAATAATTGTGTTTCTGTGGCACAAGTCCAACCCAGTCTGTCTCTGTTGTCCCAGTATTAGATTATCTCCTTTTTAAGTCAAGCATGGCCCTCTAAACCTGTTCCCTAGTACCACTGCCATAAGCTTGAGGAGAGAGTCAGAAAAAAATCCCTGCCACTATTACTTACATGAACTTTTGTAGATTAGCTATTATAACCAGGTCTTTTATAACTATTCCTTAGTAATGCCATCAGAGGGTTAACTTAATTTTGAGTGAACAATAACATTTTTTAAGAATCACCTGAGGCAGGCAGGAACCTTCAATCTTTATACCTAGATATTCTATGGAGCATATAAAACACCCTCACTTTGGAATTTTTTCATGCAGAATATTCAATACAGAAAACTATTTCAAAAATGTCTGAAAAGTACTGCTTTTTGCAATCTTTTTAAAAAATGATAAATTATTTCTGTTAGAATCTTACCTGTGCCTGCTGAACACCATCTATGCATTGCTTCTCTGTTTCTAGGGCTGTAGACTTCAACTCTGAATTTGAAAAGAAGATATAGATTTTAAAATTATATATATAAAAAAAATTCATTGATCTTTTGAAAGACACATTAAGGAACTAATGAAAGGAGTGTAGAGTTAAAAAGAAAACAATGTTAACTGTCCCACTTTCCCAATTATCTCTAAAATTAACTGTCCTTAAAACTGATGACTCTTGCTAACTATGTTTTCGTTTCCTCCACTACCACAGAAATTTGAAAACTCGACAATGACATAGGTAGTAATACAGATCTAAGAAAGGGCTCAAAACATAAGACACTCCACAATTAGATCCTATTTCTTATTTTAGAACTTTGTTGACCTTAAAGAACCTCACTGCACCTCAGTTTCCTTGCCCAAAAAGAAATAAAGAGAAAATGGAAAACAAACAAGCAAACAACTACACAGTGCAAAGATTTTTAATCAGTTTAGGAGCTACTGCTAATGATGCCTCTTTACTGATCATAGCCTAATTATTTACACATGACAAGAATATAAGTATTTTTCTTACACCTGCCCAGAGAATGTATGTGTGGAATCCTTCCTATGTGTGCAAAGGTACCACTATTCAACAGGGAAATCTCCTGACCATTTGCAGAAAGAGTGAGGCAGCTGTGAACCAGAGCCTCTGGATTCATAATTCCTTGACATTTGGCCTCCTCACAGCTTTCTGACAGTCACAGCTGTTGGGAAGCAACACATACAAGGAAGAATCATTGCAAATGTGAGTTATGTTGCAAGGCTTTAAAATTAAAAACCCAGAACTCTTTTACCTGAATGTGCATAAGCTGCACCCAACAAAAAATAACTCATCATTCAGATATTAGATTTATCTGTGAGAGAAATTTAATAACTGTTTGATCTTTGCTCACAACAGGCTTATTCTATGCTGATTTTCTAGTATTTCACATGTACCCACATGACAATGACTTCTAGCATGCAAATTAACACAACTACCTCCCTTATCTAAAAATACTTTAAAATATAGGGACATACTGCTCCTATGTATTGGTCAATATTCAACAATTTGACAGAATTGTCTAGCTTATTTTTACCTCAGAAATGTTATCCTTCTGAAAAGGATTCTAAATATAAGTTGAAGTCAGGGTGATCTAAGCAGTTAACTTTAAGGTTAGTTTGACAAAATTTGGCAAATACGATACATTCCCAGCAAACCAACCATTTTTGTTAAGCAAAAGGAAAAAAAAAACCCAACCAAACACTACCACCACAGTTAAATAAAAACAGTTAGGGAAAGGAAAAAAGTGCTACATGAGAGATGAATCTTTCCTTTAAACCAAACCAAACATTAACTTTTTGGTGGTTTGTTTTGTTGTTTTGTTTTTAGAGACTAACTTAGATTTCAGGTTGTAAACCCACAGTGATATTTAGTGGTCTGAGGCTGTTTCATTTTGCAGAAGTTGCATAATCTTTGAGTGTCTTCACAAGTGGTTAAACAGTCATATGGGAGATGGGATGACTGGGCTCTAGTGCCTGCTTACTTGCCTTTTCTTGTATGTTAAGTAGAATAGCGTCATCAGCAAAGCATTAAAGTAACTGAATTTCAAATACCCTGTTGAGTTTAGATTTAGGCAATGTGCTGAGATGTGATAATAGTAGAGTCAAATGCCATAGGAAGAGACAGGAACAGATTTGAGGTATTCAAATAGAAATTTAGTCCCATACACGTTGACCTCACTGGTGATGTTGGCTCATTTTGTCCAAAACCTTAACTGAATCCAGAACTGAAAAATGTTTTTAGCATATTCGATGACTTGAACCCAAATGTTCCAATGATGTTTCCAAATGCCCGTTTTAAAATAAATAGCCAACCTAAAAAAAAAAAAATCCCCAAACAACAGCAATCAACCTGACCACACCCATGGCCCCAAAACACCTGACCACTCTAATAGCCCCTTTTCACACACCCAGCAATGCCTCACATGATACAGAGCATACAGTAAGACTATTAAATACACACTATACTAAACACAAGATTAACTACTTTGCTAATTTACGATGGATTACCTAAAACCTTAAAGAGTTTCGTCTTGCGTTACTGAAACTTGAAGTTCTAGTATTGTTCTAATGCTAATGTATATAATAAAAGCAAGGACTCCATAAAAATATCCTGCTGCATTCCTCTGTCAGTCAATGCATGTTTTTATCTACACTGCATGTTTTTGTTTATGAATGAACTATTGTTTCTAATGTTAATGTATCTCTTTAATCCAGACAGCAATAATTATATATAATTCAAAATACAGCTATCCTGCACACAATAATTCATACCTTTAAAAAAATATTTGTCTCCTACACACTGCAAAGGTGTAAATACATAAAATAATTTAGTTGCAAATTTTGAGGAAGGTGTTTATCCTCAGGTTTCACATCACTCACCTCCAGGTTCTTCCAAATGGCAAGCATGTGAACAATTAAAGAAAGTTAAATTATTCATCTGCCTGAGTTGTATTAAAAAATACTTACAACTTCTCCTTTTTCCTCCATGCCCTACACTGAAAAATCACACCAAAATTTCAATAAATAATTTTAAAAACTTCTTATAAACTTTTCTTAAAAAAAAAATTAAAAAACTTCTTATATTAAACTTAGAAAAGGTCACAATAAACAATTTTCCACTTTATGTCTAACTCTATTTCTTAATATTTTTGCCCTTTTTTTCAGAGGGCAGTGGCTGAGATAAGGAACAGAGGAGTCCTGTACACGTTGCATTCATGTAGTAGGCATAATAAATAGAACAACATAGGATGGAAACAAACCACGTATAAAATCAATACATTAAAAAATTATTAGTATTGCCCTTTTGGTAGAAATACACTTCTAAGTGAATCTTTACATTGGGAAATATTTTATATTATCAACATTCTCCTAGATTTTAGAGCACAAACTGCTGTTAAATTGTACCAACCTCTGCTGGGTTAAAACCTCAAAATAATTTAGTTTGAAATTCATCCTTTTGTTTTTCCAGTGCAGAGTATTCATAAATACTGTCATCACACATCCATTAGATAAGTCTCCAAGCTGAGAAACACAGCTCTCAGAGTACATGACAGTGAATTCTACCACCACATACGGCAGCACTTTCATTGAATACAGCATAAAACAGTAGATCATTAGTTAAAAAGTGGACTAGCTCAACAATCCAGGACTGCAGCGTTCCACACTCTGAATTGAACCAGTGAGATGGATGCAGAAATGTTTCCTTGATCTCCAAAGGTACTCCTTTGGTAAATTTGGTAAAGTTCATGCAGCCACAGCATGAACAGAATAATATAGCAGTATTGCATTTTTGTTGGTATCACTTGTTTTGCTTGTGAACACTGAAATAAGTGATATCAGTAAAAGTAAATTGTTGCCATGGTGAAAGGTGTCCATGCAAGAAATACTTTGCTCATGTTCCAAAGGAAGTGGCAGAGAAGTCCCAAAGAAAAGCAAATCTGAAATTAACTCCACCCAAAGCCTACAAGCAATACAAAGAGATCTGTTGAAATGACTTAACACTTCAAATCTGAGCAATGAAAAGGAGGAGTGGAAATGAATGGAAAATTTGAGAATACCCAGTGGCTCTCCATGGAGGGCATGGGGATGAATGTAGTCTAAAAGTGTTGAGAGCTGCTGAATACTAAGTAATGGAAAGAAAAGCCTCCAAGAACCTGTGGTATTTATGGACCAACACTACTAACAGTAAACAGGTTTGAAATTATTTTCTAAATTTGTCAGCCACAAGGGAGGTTTTTTTCTTGCTTGGTTTTGTTTTAATTCTCAGCTTTAAACAAAGATCTTAAAGAGCACGATGAAGATTGCAGAAATTTGCCTCGTATCACGACCTCACAAATTTTAAGATAAACTGACTTTGTAAACAAGACCTCAGTTTTTTCAGATACACTTTTCCTACCCCTCTGTGAGCATGGAACTGCTGAATCTACAAAGGAATACCTTACACCACTCTAATAACTTTCAGTATACCACCAGTGGGCTTCTGAAGTTTTCCATATTTTTAAGAAGAGAAAAGAACCCATATCTCATAGCTCTGAAGGTACGTAAACTGGAAAAGAATGAAGATCACAGCACCTGGCAAAATCCATTACTCAACAGAGGCCAGGTACACATCTTGGTTGCTAGCAAAAAGAATGCATTTTCGGTGAGTATTTTTTATTAGATTCATACTAGCTAACATTATTTCTGATGCTAATCCAAGATTCTCAAAACCAGATGTTTGTTAGTAGCTAAGATAACAAGTTTATATCTTGGATTCTAAAACACAGCAGCTTCCCCCGTGCTATACATTTATCTTCTCTGTCTCCAAGAACTGTACCTTCTTCTGAAATTTTGAGTCTTTGCTCTTCATCTGGAGGTTTGGGTGGGGGCCATGCAGATGGAATTCTCCTTGGAAAGCTTCCTTCAATGTAATCTGTTGAATGTGTGGGTTGGCTAACTGCAGCCCAAGTATAAAGCTGGTCTTGCTGTGATTTAAAAAAAAAAAAAAAAGTTGAAAAGTTCATATGGAAAGACAAGGTCAAAATATCTGAACTTTTGTTTCCAGTACAAATAATTCAACCTCCCCTATATCAAGACAGACTTGGTTTTATGCTCTTCAGTCTGACAAAGAATTAAGATAAATCTGTATTAAAATAGTTATATTCATTAACAACAGAAAATTAAGCTTTTAGTTTTCTACAACACAACAACATGCTAGGATACAGTTCAGCACTTTTTAAAGCAAGGAACTCTGTGACACTTCTTTTCTTAGAGTGATAACACATTCTGTCCATCATAACTGCACTTTGTCACATATGGCTAGTTTTATCGGTTGGAGAGAAATATTTCAGTCCACACCGTACATAATCTTTTTACACCAAACACACAAGGAAGGAAAATGAACAGGATTATTTCAGCATAAATTAAACTGATATATGCACTCTTTGCAGCCCTGTTTTTATAATTTCCGTTTCAATATTTTTAGAAAAGCAGGTAAGAAGATGGGTTTTCTTTTGGTGTAAAAGGGAAAAAAAAACAAAACAAACCAACAGCTAAAGGTGTTCTCAGTCCTCTGGGCCCAAATCAGATTACATCCTTACTGCTCAATAGCTTTGAGTTTGAGTCTATGATTAAAAGCAGGGCACATAAGGACTTTTTTATGAAAACTAGGGCAAACTTACGCTTTAAGCTAACAGCAAGATTTTAGATAACCACAATTCAAGTAGTTATTCTTGTGACTCATAGTCTGCATCAACATGCACACCTTGTGATTAAATGTTTAGAATACTGTAAATTCTGTAGAGATCATTTGCAGCAATTGCATGAGTAACCTAGTAAATGATCTGGAAAAATGCAAATATTGTAGTACAACACTAGGGGAAAAAAAAAAAAAAAAAAAAAAAAAAAATCGAGTCACAGGATAAAAATACAGTCATATCACAGTAATACCTTCTTACAGAGATGATGTTCATTAGACTTCATTCATGCTATTGCCTGAGTAAAAACTGGTACATATTTCATTTTTAGATTAAAAATTTTTTTTAATTTGACAGATAATAAACTTTGAAGAGATATGCAGGTGGAAGAAGGAAATTATGCTTGTTTCTGGGATAATCACTATTCTATGTGACTAAGTTTCTACTTTCCTAAAAATAAATCGTTGTAAGAGTGAAAATGTTCTGTTGAGAGCAATTTACTTGGCACAGACAAATGCTGGTTGCAAAGTAAAAGGCTTTGTTTTACAAAGGGTGCTTCAGTCAGGGTCAAAGGAAGCTCATTAGACCTTCCCAGCATGAAAAACATGGCAAAAATCCAGACACGTACATTGACTTTAGATAAAGGTAAAAAATAAATGGGTAAAAAGCTTAATAACAAATAACATCAGGTTCTTTACATAGCCCTGAACTCTATGTTCCTTGAAAAGCCTGTCCTTTTCCCATTACCATGCTACTACAAAAAAGCTTGATTAATTCAGTCCTTCGAGTCACTTAGTTCTCTCCCTTTGTCTATTTCCAGCTTTTTAGAGGATATGTATTTCTGAGTTTCTGCCCAATTTCCAACCCTGTTTGAGTAAAAAGGAGAGGGGGAGTCCTACCTGCACATACCGTGTAAAGAAAAAGCGCTGGATTTTGCTATTTGTCTTGTTTCTGCAACATTTAAATCTCAAAAACACAGAAGAAAATAAGGCTTGAAAAAGTCATTGAGACAAACCAGAACAATTTTTTTCTTGCCCGCTCTACCACCTCATTCAGTCCAGGAAACACAGGGAAGAACATGGTTTGCACAGGGTTAACTGGCTAAGCACAGATGACTTCAATAGGATTACATGTAGGGTTATAGGGCAGTAAAACAAAAGACAACCGACTGTAGATAATATTGACACAGCATAAATGAGGAAGACAAAGAGTTAAACTGTGTCTGCGCATGACATTTCACCATGCCAGTTCTTGAAAGACATAATACAACAATTTAGCAACAGATTTTCAAAGTAAGATTAATCTGCATGAATCAAGATGTATTTTTTTAAAAAAATCTCAGAATTATTGTACAGATGGTATGCATTATGAAGGTAAGAAAATATGAAGTACCTATATTCTTGCTGATATAATTTACAGCATATTTTATACGAGCAGTTATAAATTAAAGCATCACACAACTCGATAAACAACCCTTAACCCACCATGGGAGATTTGTTTTTGAGTATAAAAGTATTATTTTTTTGTATTGCATTTGGGGGGGATTTCTTTAATTCACTATTCAGCACAGAGAAGGACAATGGAATAGACTCCTTATGTAATGGAAATTTACAGATGTAAATGTAGACTTTAAAAAACGCCTCCAAGGGACTTGCACTACAATGAAAACATATCCATTTTCAACATACAGACAAGGTATTTAACAACAACTGCTTTCAGATTACTTGCAAGCTTGTAAACGTAATTTAAAATATGAAAAACCCTCATGACAGAGAGGTAGTCTGAAGCTCTGGAGGCAAGTTGATAGTCCATAAATTACACTTTAAAAGGGAAAAGGTAAACCCTGTCTCTACTTTCATGCCCTTCAAAAGATACAAGTCATTTGAATGTCCTAATTCCTGTGCACTGAAGCTATGGTCCAAAAGTTAATCCTCTTTATGTTTTGTCTTTGGCTCCTTGTCAGTTAATATATTAAGCCCTCTTATTTCTCCTTTTTCAAATCTGATAATGCCATAAATGTGCATGATTATTAGAACAGTTTTAATGAAGAAAGATATAAGCAGCCAATTCTCTGTTGCTGAAGTCCTGTTGAAGCAAAAGAAACAAAATAATCCAAATGAAAAAAATCCAGATTTGTTTTTAGTATTAATAATTGCAAAGCAATCATCCATGAACCTAGATTTTCATATTCAACTTTTTCTCCTTTAATCTTTTCATTTCAGAGGCAATTTTTGCTAAGTATCATTATACATACAGTCAGTGAATATCCTTACCGTTATCAAGTTTTGGATACATCTGGAATTTCCACTTCATCTTGCTCAAACTCCACTATTTAGTCTTTAAAACTTCTCTTTTGAGGGAAAAAAATACATATATATCCTAGTAATGAATGATCCCAGCCTTATTTATTCAGACTCATTTCTGGGCAGACACTGGAAGCTTCAAGCTGTCTGAGTCCAGCGCACTAAACATGATGTCAAGAAGAGTTCTCATTTCCACACATCCTTACACAGCACTTTCCACTGGTTCTGAAAAGTGCAGAGCATCTGCACATGGGCGAGGCAAACTGCCTGCAGGATCTGATGGTACCTAATCAATATACATTTTACCACTTATAGATGCTAGCATTTAGAATCAGAGTCAGGTCTGTAGTTTAACTCACTCTCTTCCTAGACAGCTCTCAGTATGCACAGAGAATGGCTTTTTGTTACAACTTTTCATTCTCTGGTACCACAGCATTACACTTCCAGTACATAATAAATTAAATATTAAATATATTCCTCCACTGCTTGAGCTGTAGATTCTTTCTGGCTCATCTTTAAAGATGGAAATGAATGTTGGAAGCTACTCAAAGAAAGGCCTCTAGAAAATAACATGTGACTGGTGAACCCAAAACTAGGGCCATGAGCTAGACCTGCAGAAAACATCAGAAGTGATTCTTGTGGGCCTAGAACTTTTAGAAAAGGGGTCACACATTTTTCACATGGAGAGACCAGTTTTGTTCCCTGGGCCACAGACTGAGTTACACATTAGTATATTCCTCACTGTAGGAATATAATATGCAACCTTGAATGTATGCTGCATTGCTCCTGGAGATATACAGGTGATACAACCTTCTGCTCAATGTCATTTCTGTGTTTAATCAGCTGTTTATCTGCTTCCAGTTCAAAGCATAAAAATAGCCATTGTGAGAAAGGTTTAAAAGAGGTACAGGAGATGGAGTTGAAATAGCAATAGGTGTATACCCATTTGCCCCAAATGGCTGCAAAAGCATGAATTAGCAATGTGAGAATCAAGGAGGGGAAAAAATCTGACCGGAAGTATTTTGACAATTCTCAAGGAAAAAAACCAAAGCACAGTCAGATGGGAAAGGTGAGGCAGTACAGCAGCACAATGCTCTACAGCAGTAGAGGGAGGAAGTACATTAGCAGTATCTGTAAACTTTTTTACTTGAGAGTGCATTTGTACTAACTTGCCTGATGGTTCCTGTGTTGAGCTGTGATGCAATAGGGCTCTATTTTGCAGAACATTTTTTTTTTTAAATAATGAACTTGAAAAATTTTTCACTAGAACCATAAACATTCAAAGTTTTCCTGAAAAGGGAGAACAGAAGTGTTGGCATGTTCACAGGCAAGTATAAATGGGCCAGAGTCATAGTTACAAGGAGGTTCCTACTCATCAAATCAGTCTGGATGACATTTTTTCAGTGGGAAGAAGCTGAAGAATGGGGAGACGAATAAGTGTAACTGCATTTAAGACGGAACAAGATAAACTCATAGAACAATTACATTTTATGTTACTTGGGATAAAAAGGGACCAGACTCCATGTCTCAGAGGTGTTTTCCAGGCTAAGAGCTTCAGAGAGCTTGTCCACATTTGTCTATAATTTCATGGCATTTAGTCTGTTTCAAGTGCATGGAAGGAATTATTTTTTTTTCCATTCAGGAGGTTTAATCATTCTAGTGTACTAAGTATGCAGCCTCTAAAATGAAAGAAAGCCAACTGCATGCTCTCCACTGCACACAAAGAGTTAACTGGAGAACCAAGGTTTTAGTTTGAGAAACCAGAGCCAGACTACCTCAAAATGCTCTTATCAGCAGGAGACTGCTTTATTTTAAGCAGCTTTTAAAATAAAGAAATCAATACTTTTAAGAATGGGGAAAGTGGTTTACTTTTTGAGGACGGGTTCAGTAACAAAGCTCTGTCTTGCCACTGACAGAACCAGAGCAGTGATTAAACACAGCCCTCGACTTGTACTAGCTTTGGCTGTACTAGTGAGCACAGATGCTTTCCAAGGTTGAAAAACAGCAAGTCCTTCATAATACTGTAATGTATAGCTGAAGCAGCACTTTATCCTCATGAACTAAATTTGTTACATAAGTGTTTTACTTGAGTCAAGGGTTTTTTTTTTCTTTTCAGGGAACCAATGTGCCTCAACAATGAATTTAAAAACCTTTCAAGTGTCAAAAATCACAAAACATTTATTTCCCATGAAATGACTTCAACCTCCTCAACCAGAGAGAGAGAAAATGTATTTGATCTCATCAAACTTTGCTCAGGATCCAACACAATATCCCAGGAGAGGCAAAGAGAGCCAACAGCCCTGCAGTTAGAGCTGTCATAGGGAAAGGAAATCAGGAAGCTAAATTTCAGATTTCCACATCTATTCTCATTCTGTTTCAGAGTTGTTGTCTTGGTTTTCCTATTCTGAACAGTTTCAACTGGTGAGCTTACAGTAAACTTTCCTTGGAAGAGGGAGCAGTGGCTAGCCTTCAAGAAAAGAGATCAAGACCAAGCCTTTCTACTCATCCAACTAGAACACCCACTTGGAAAGCTGCATCCCAAGACCACCAGGTTATCAGCTATTACTGACATGACCTGATGGTTTGTCCTCTCACTGACTCATAAGAAAATGTAAGACAAGACAAGAAGCTTCTTCATCAGGAGTTGTTTTCATTTACACTGACACAGTTCTTCTGTAAGTTTGGATTCTGAAAAATTTGAATTACCCAAATCAAACTGCTTCTTTAGAAAATTCCTTTCACCTCTATGCAATTTGACCGTGTGCTTTTTACTACTGTAAAACTCTATTTGAAAGAGAGATATGCAACATATGCAAATAAAACCCTCAATTTATTCACACTTCCAAGCAAGAGAAAATATCTTTTTATGAATGAAATTCTGAAGAAGGAGAACTAACCTACAGAAAGTCATAAAATATAAAGATCTCTTGAGGTGACAGGCTGACCACCGCCTTCACCATATGCACAATGTTACTAAAAAATTTAAACAGGTGGTATAAACTTAACATTCAGTATATGGCTCTTGAAGCAGTTCTTCAGAACAACTAGCAGGTAAGCAATGTTCATCGCAAAAAGAAACCTGAAAACCTAGCAACATCCTACACATAAAGCGTCTCAGTTAAAAGTGTATACAGTAGCATCACCACAAGTAAGCAGAAAGTAGAGAGAGAAAGAAAAAAAAAAAAAGGAGTAAAAAGAGTAGAAGGCTGCAGGGCCTGAGCTAACAACTGCAAAACAAATATGCAGGGAAGCGGCATTAAAGCAATACTTCAGCCCAGTGATCAACCAAATGTCTCCATTTTAGTACACTCAAGAATATTCAGAGTTGCTCACCACAAAAGACAAGGTGCCACAAAGTGTGACTGGGCAAAGGAAGAGGAGACACGGGGGCTTTGGTTTAGCCAAAATGAACTGCCATGGTAACCTATGCTACAAAGATTAAGACCGCAGATTAACAATTCGTTTTCTCTTCTCTAGTCCACAGTTTTCACTTGTTCACTTTTAAAGTCTTTCTATAGACTCCAAAGTACTGCTCTGCCAAATTTCCTAAGATGGGACTACATGCAGTCTTACACATTATACGCCCAAGCATTGAAAGTATGCTTGAAGAAATGCTGCATGCATTGTTGCCAGCTCTGTGCTGCAGTTTAGAATTGAAGTTCTCCTAGCTGATGCCAGTATTTGGGAAAGTTCTTTGGAAAATGATCACTGGTATTTCAGCTCTCTACCTTCTGAGAAAGGAGTCTATCTGCAATCTGTTTACCCACTAATTTTCAGACTGATTTAAGCAGCGCAAATAAGTTCAAATTAAGTCAAGCCTTCACGTCACTAATTTCTCTTCCTTCCGACTTGCAAAGTCCCACCATCTGCTACTACTCGGCAGAAAGAAAGCAGCGTCTTTATTTCCTTAGAAAGCATTTGCATCACCACAGGTGGCCAGGGGATAATAGGAAAACAGCCATTTTTTGTAGTGTTTTCCATTCATGCTGTCTGTCTCTCTGCTTCCTTGGGGAGTATTATTTCAGAAACAGATGACAGCTTAGTCAGGCATCATAACTACAAATGGCACAGGGAGCAGCGCCTATCCCAAACTGTCAAACATGACTCTATAAAATCACATCACAACACAGCAAAGAAAGATACTATCCAGAAGATGTTATTTAGCCATTTCATTACAGAATGTGCTGAAATTGTTGATAAATCGAGAAGGCCTTAACAGCTGTACCCAACACAGTAAGAGGATTAAACAGAAGCACTGAAAAGAGACGTAGAGAGATAGCCCAGTCAAAACCAAACCAGAAACAAAGATGAAAGAAGATGGTATTTCTGGTTAGTGCCACTTGAAAAGAAGTAGCTATTGGACCCTTCAGTGTGAAATAGAGATTATGTTCCTCAGACAAGGAATAGAGTATGGATACTAAGGTACACTTGGTTTTCTTCTCAAAAGCACTTACAAAATTATAAAAAAAACCCCTATCACAAAATAATTTAAGTTTTCATTAAGAATTTAAGTGTTTTAAACCTAATGCTCAGAAACAACACAAAGTTACTTGAAAAGCTTGTCAGAAAAAAAGTAAAAACTTGCTATGAAATAAAAAACTGCCCATAGCTTAAGACTATACAATGCGAACTGGAAAATCTGAAATGGGAAGTCATAATTAGGGACTACGCATCCACAGTGTGTGCTAATTGCAGCTACTGGATAAAAAACACTAAGTCCTGTCAATATGTCTCAGCACTGAGATGTTAAAGAAAGTTGCCTCACATTGATAGGAAAATGCCTGGTTCTTTCATTGATGTATGAACAGTTTAAATTCTAATGCAAATATGTATAATTTATACACATTACTGATGCTTCTCTGAAGATAGCTATCTTATACCTTCTGTGAAGATTAAGAGAGGACCTAAACAGATGACATCTCTACTTATTAAAAGCGGTGATACTCCAACAGGTGAAGGCAAAACTTGCCTGTTGGTACATTCTTGCCAAAGATGCACCATTTGGCCAAGTCAGTTTCGTATTTATTTTACTCTAATAGGATAATATAATGAAGTAACATGCTAAAAAGCTTAAGACTACAGCTGCACTACATGTAAGAAGATAGGTAGCCCTCACAGCTAGCAAGACACAAGACAAGGGGAGAAGGCCACACACTGCATCAGGGGAGGTTTAGACTGGATATTAGGAAAAATTTCTTCACTGAAAGGGTAGTCAGGCATTGGAACTGGCTGCCTAGGGAAGTGGTAGAATCACTGTCCCTGGAAGTGTTCAAAAGGAATGTGGATGTGGCACTTGGGAATATGCTTTAATGGTGAACGTGGTGGTGCTGGGTTAACAGTTCGACTTGATGATCTTAGAGGTCTTTACCAACATTAATGATTCTATGGTTTACTAATCGAAGAGTTTTTCACAAGGCTTTAATTTCTCTGTCACATCATTCACTCAGAAGATACTTTATTTTAATTTGAATCTTTAGAAACCCTCTTGAATAACTCACAACTGCTAAAAAGGGAAAAATTTAAACGGCAAGCAGTCAATAGCTACTGAAAAGACAAGCAATTTTTTCAGAGAACATGCTTTGTGTAGGCTTTTGCTAATCTATCTTTCTATAAGTTGCCCATTTAACTGCTTGACTTTATTTTTCAGTTAAACCGTCTGGTTTTCTTTTATAAAATACTAGCAGAGGCATGAAAGACTAAAGATAGCCTGATGAATAAGTCATGACATACATGAAGCAGTAATTAGCAGCCTCTCCAGCAAATGGGAAACTAGCAGTAAGGGCAACATATTTCTAGACAGAGAACCTGCCACTGAACCTTACTTACTTGTTAAGATACTCTTTACATTGCAAGAGTAGGTAGGAAGAGCTATAACAAAAGCTTCCACTGCTTCTCAACAGTAAACATCTTAAAAACCCCAACCCTGTCTATTTCTGTTATTTTTAAAGCTCTGTTCAACTTTTATTTTTTAGACTAATCTTTTATTCTGGGCAACTGCCATCATTTCTTTCAAAAGAAATGATGAAACAGGCCAAGATTGAACATGCAAGTTTTCTCATAAGGTCTTAAAACAGTTCTGAAATTTCTGTCCTTTGGGCTAATTTGACAAAGAGTTCAGAGATACTTCATGAACACACTGCCTCCAATCATCATTAAAATCTATCCAAAGACCTGACTAATACATAAGCCTCTGGAAACCAGACACTGTTGTGAGCATAAATGTGATGGCAGCTGCTAGTTCTCTGAAGATTTGTGCTCTCATTTGGCATTTGTTGATCCTTCACCTTTGCCATATATTTTCATATAATAAAGGAGTAAGCATCACATCCACAAAGTGTAGCATACACCAGAGACACAAGTGCCAAGAATCTAAATTAAACAGACTTCTAGGAGCCATTATAATACTAGCCCAAGAAACTGTGAAAGAGCTTGGAAAGTTGTCTTTACTTTTAATGCACTGCTTAGTTGCAGTCAGACAGAGGGGAAGAGAAAGAAATAGGATTAANGGGCATGTACCATTGTTAAATGGCCTACACTGAAGCCTGGAATATCTTGGGAGAAGAAAAGCAAACCAGATCCCTTGCATTACTGAGAAAACAGACACAAGATTTGGATACACATTTCTAAGGCAAGGAAAAGTAGATGTGACCAGCAAGCACGAAAAATAAAGAAAATGAGAATATAATCAGAATGTTCAATGGCAAACATTTCAAGAGGTTTCAGCATTAGCCGTGTTAAATTAAAGGGGATCAAAGTGAGAGAATAGGACTTTTAAATTATCTGTTTGTATTCATCTCAAGCCATGAGCAATAGCTCATAGAGTGAACAAAAGTTACTGAATTGTTTTTGTAAACTGTAACCTAGCATCTTCAAAAAATAAGGTCTGTGGGATCACACTTAAGCAAGAAGGGAATAATGGATTTTATTCAATAAAAAAAAAATAGTACTTTAAAGTTCAGAAAACCAAGGGATAAGTCACAAAAGGAGAAAAGGCAGGATTCAAAGAAGGGTTTGAGTGGAAAAATTGTTGGAAATTCTGCAAAAAATATATATATTCTGAAGGAGTGACCTGAGAGACTTTACAAGCACCGGACTAATATGAAAATCAAAACAGCCAAAGAAGTGACATTAAGGAACAGGCAAGCACCATAGCTGGATGAAGAAGGGAGGAAGGACAACAAGGTGGCAGGGACCGGGACAGGGCTACAGGAGCTTTGCTGATGGCAGTTCCAGCTTAGTGAAAAGGACATCAGACAAACTGGAGGCAATCTAAAACTGAACTGGGGGTCTGATGAACTTGGAGATGAAGGAAGAGTATGGGCCTGGCTCTGCTCTCAATTTTGGAGTAAGGCCAAAAAATGTACCTCTTAATTCTAGAAGGGTGAAATTTAGGTACTACTTAAGGCTAGTCTGATTCCTCTGTCTTCGAAATAAACTGTTAGATCAACACTTAAGTCTTGCTCTAATGAATTTTTAAAAATGCAAACGAACAAACAAGAAAGACGTTTGAATAAGAAAAAACTTAAGAATAAGAAAAATCCCCAAGGTGCAGACATGGAGAGAGATGCAAGAGAAGACAACTCACCAACCTTACACGTCCTTTTTTAAGTAATATTCAGCATCACCATAATTTTTGGTGTTAATTTTTAATTATGTCATTCCCTTATATAAAAATCAGCATTTATTTCCTGTAAAATATTTTATTTATCCTAAGAAGCTAGGAGATGCACAATTTTTATCTTCCCAGCCATTAGAATTTATACTGCAAGGTCTAAATATTTTCATTTCGGAGGATGTGTAATGAATAAACTGATAGGTATTCCTGTGCTGTGGTCACCAAGGCTGGAGCAGAAACATATTCCAAAACTCAGTATCAGCAGCTCTGAGCTCTGTACCATGTGGAATTACTGAGATCCCAGTGTTCAAGACAGCTGCATGCTCCCTTGAAGAAGGATGAACTACTGGTTATATAACAGGGCCGTACACCACTTCTGACACTGTTTTACCGGGAGTGTGATCTGTTTAGGGGATTTATACAGAAAAATAGTCACAGAAGCTGTGACATTTGTGGCTTACTGATAGACCAAGTCACATTAAGATCACTGCTAATCCAGCAACGTCTTAAATTCCTGGCCTTGACAGATGGTTGACATGGCACCAGGCTACTACTATGTCCCTCCTGTTGGATATGTTAAACAAAACTAAAATACCTGTTACTCACACAAAGCATGATCAGTTAAAAAATGAGCCTTTTCTGCTTCTTTGAAAACTTTAAATTTGGTAAAAATTCTATTTATAATGGAGAAGCTTTTTAAGAATATGGTATTCAATACTCTAAAGGACATTGCTGAGTATATGGTAACAGCAGTAGAACTGAAAACATTACCAGACTCTTTTAAACAACCTGAAAAATAAGAAACTTGTCTTTTCCAGTAACTTTTATTAGCATATTTAACCCCAAGCACTTTCAAATGCTATATGATTTTAAGTTGCCTGAGTAACCTCAGTTTTATAGTTAAATTGCATTTTTCAATTAATTTCAAAAACCACTTAAAAATGTTTCAAATATTACATCTTAAAACAAATAGTAACACCAAACCCAAAATATAAACATATACTATTGTTAGAGGGACCATAGGATGATTTTGTAGATAAACTGGGTTATTTAGGAAAGCTTGTATAAGAATTCATTTTAAAAAATTATTCTCTGTTTTCCTTTCACCAGTTGTTAAACTATTCTTCAGGAAAGATGAGACAGATTTAAAGAGTTAAGAAGAAATCATGTTCTCTCCTATCTATGCCAATCCTTTTTTGAGTGTTTCTAACCAAGCTTCAGCTTAATGTGTAGAACGGGGATAATCTTAACTATACCAGCAAGATACTAAGTAGATTAGTTAATATTTGTGTACTATTTTGAAGCTAATTAGTGAAGAGAAAATCCCTGATTATCTTTAGCCAAATAAAACAGTACAAAGTGCCATAGGTTACAACAAGAAAACATCCTGATGTGGAATTAACTACTCAAGGGAAAGGAAAAGTAAGTAAGGTTATGTCTACACCCCAGGTTTGTATCAGTATGCAAACACCTGGCCAGATAGCCCACAGGCACAGATAACACTACAGCTGGAACGCCAGCGAACTTGCACCGACCCCTGCACTATTTAGTATCAAAAGTATTTTCAGGGAAAAAAAAATCTAGCATAGACATCCAGTCTGCGTTCTCTAAAATTTTGTGACATGCTGTTTTCCGTTTTTCCTTTAATTTATAATTTTTGGTGGAGCAGCTATTGATGGAAATCTTGGTAGTTGTATAGAGTGCTTTGATTCAAAGAAGATACCTTAATAAAAATTGCAAATGAAGAACAGTATGGCAAGCTAAGATATGAGTTAAACAGAAATCAAATTATAGGAGGATGTTCTTATGCTTACGTGGCTATAAAAGCTGGTCACTGTAAGGGCAATTTTCATTAAAAATGACAAACAGAATTCTATCAGGAGGGATAAACCATTAGCAAATCATGTCCTGCTTCAAAAAAGAGACAAAAGATAAATTCTTCAGTACTTACATCAAACGTGGGCGTGCTTTGCTGGGCACTCTGATTACATGGCTCTCTGAAGCAGTCAGTGAATGGAAGCAAAAGACCCATTGCAATAATGCGAGAACACAGTTTTTCTGCTTCTTCTTGTGGTGCATTTTCCTGCTGGCTGAAGAGCTTTTCCAGCAGAGTTCGTCCTGCCAAGGTGATGAGAGATCAGTAAGAATTTGTAGCTATATGCAGGACATAAGTATTTAGGCATTACAATGTGTATTGAAAATCTGAACTATTAGAAGTAACAAAATATTAAATTTAAAAAACAGAGAATTCTTAAGAAATGTATCTGATAGTTAGTCTTGAATATAAAATATTTCTACATAATGATTGTAAATGATCTGGAGCCTGACTAATTAGGATATTCAAGAAAATATCCCAATTATATATTATATATATGTATACATATATACTTGCTGGCTGCACTGTGAAGTATGACCAAAACCCATGAGTTGTTATTGTAGCATCAATTTCCCACACAGTTGTTCTGAAGGGAAAACCAAGATCTTACCAAGACATGAAAAAACTTCTTCAAAGACATCACACAAAGTTAGTACAGTGTTTAGTCTCTCAACTCCTGGAATGAGCCTTTGTTTTTTGAATCATAAAATTATTATAGTCTTTGAGAAATTGTGCTCTGTTTCTCTGGAGACACTCCCAATAAAAGAATAGTAACAAAAAACCGTCATAACTATTCTGTATAAAATTGTATTGTATACAGCTCCAGAGTGGCGGAGTGCTCCAAGCTAAAATGCAGTGTCACAAGCAGCAATTCAGAGAAGTAAAGCCTTTAAAGAGCAAGAAGATACTTATTCCTCTTACAGGGCCATATTTTATGACTGAAGTATTTTCTTTTGTTATCCAACCATAACATTAAAGTAAAGCATATGTTATAAAATATATTAGAGGAGAAAATGTTAGTGGTTTGAAAAATGACAATGCTTTGTGAAGTTAGCCAGAAATAGACTATAAAAATTAGTTACATATCTATGCAGGTTGCAGTGGAATCTACACTGTAAGAATATAAGTTGCTTAAGCTGTAAAACGTCAAATGTTCAGATCTACGTGATACTGATAAAGAGATGAAATAGATCTACTGACAGGGAAAAGACAAATGGAGTAATAAAGTTTATTTCATGTTTGAGTATAAACTAGCTGGGAACACAGTTTGTACCTAAATAAGGTTCGATTGCCTGTTTTTTCTATTGCCTGTTTTTTCCACCCACTCATTCAAAGCCAAAGGTATTATAAAAAAAAAAAAAAAACAAACCAAACCCAAACTGTGTTAAGAAAGCATTTTAGTGTAATTTAGCATCATGATAATAATAATAAGGATAATTTTAATTCTACTGGTTTTTACACACAAGATTTCTGATTGAACATTGACTTTATTCAAAACATAAAATTTCCCAGGCTTTCTGAGCATACTAAGAAGCTTTTTCTTTGAAACATCTGGAAGCAATTTTAAAAGGACATTGTAAGTGATGTTTGGCCAGAAGTTTCTGTATTATTTTAACTTCATGTGGCAATACACCCTAAAATAAACAAGACATTAAAATGTTGGAAATTATTTCTAATATTTTCTTCTCCACTTCTAAAGATCTGATAATTATCTGATTATTAGTCGAAGTTTCCTAGCCCCTTATTAGGAAAATACAATACATTCAAAGGAATAAGATAGGAGACAAGCTATGAGATAAACTCGTAAGAGACATAAATTTTGTTACATTTGCCAATTAGTCTGCCTCTGTTCCTTGGTTACACCACCTATAATGCAATGCTAACAAAACTGCTTATTTATTATATCCCTCTATCACTGTTCAGTTGTTAAACTTTCAAAATAATTCATTAGTTGAAGACAGTCTTTCTTGCTGACCACAGATCACTTTGCTCACACCCAAAAAGAAAGGATTATGTAAGAAAAAGACACATTTCTGCATGCTATATTATATATTAAAATGTTATCCATGACTTCTGAATGTCAGACTTGATAGATTTTTTTTCCCCCCCAGACATATCAACATTTAATGATCTTGTCATGTTTAGAGAGTCTTTTCCTGCATGTTCAGAACCAGAACAACCTGTCCCTTCTGCTTTGACCTAATTAGCAGGGACAATATCTGTAAATTATAAAACAGGAAATGAGGCTTTTTTCTTCCCTTAATCCACCCGTTCATTTGCTAATTAATATATAATTAAACCGTCTTGCTCAAGTTCAAATACATTGTTCAGAATCCTAGTTGCTATTCAGTTGGAGTTTAATTTTTACAGTGGTTTTTAACTATTGTCCAAAAATACTTTAGTATTCAAACAAGATAAAATAAGTATAGGTGTAAAAAAGTCATTAATGAATTTAAGTAATGCAGATTATGGTAAGAGAAATTATATAATTTTGTCCATCTGAGCAGGAAGTAGTCTTTGAATAAATAGGATAGTAAAAGTTATTTAATTATATTAGCAAGTACTTTTTAACCTAGAAGAATCAACAAATTGATTTAAACTGATTTTAATACTATTAAGGTGTTCTTTTCATCAAATATATGTTGAGGCAAAAAAATAAACATTCTCAACACAAATGTAGCAATGTTCATACAAATCTGTGCTCTAACACAGCTTGGGTATTCCTTACAATTACTCTCGAGATCTGAGGCCAGACAGAAATTTAAATTACAGAAATATGTTTTGTTCATTCAGTTAACACATTTTACTAAATGCAAGCTGGAAAATATTCAATTTTCAAAGCACAGAGAAATAGTTTTACTGCAAGAAGCTATGAAAAAAATGTCTATATCAGCATTGAATGAGTTGTACGCCTAAAGTACTTAACATATACAATATGGACAGAACATAGTGTAAAGCCACTGACGTTTTGTACCTAACCATGCAGGGCTTATAATCAAATTGAGTGGACAATACCAGTGCAAGAACAGCACATCTCCCATCAAACATAAAAAGCAACCAGTGTTATAGAAAGGACAACGCATGTTTTATTTAAAGGGAAATGAAGAGGTAAACCTCACCAAGAGAAAGTGTGTTGATACTTGAAAAAGTGACTTATTCCCTCAATATAACACCATGCCATGCTGCAGGGCCTGGTGGATGGAGCCGCTGTGCCACTCTAGTTCCTGGCAGGGCTGAAGTTATTTCACAAGGGAAAATTACATTTGAAAGCCACCATTAACATAGAAGTAGTTCCTCCCTAGGTAAGGACATCTGATATTTCCCTTATACCTAATTTCAAGTGGAAAGAGGCTTGTCACTATAGCAGAAGCATTTGAGCTGCGAAGTCCTCACTGGCCTGGGGAGCTGGGTACTGAATCTGCTCCAACCTCACTACCCTCTGACCCCACCGATGCATGCACTGATGCTGATGTAACAGACATTTGTGAAGCAGCAGGAATCATGTTTACAATCCAGGGCACTATGAAGGTTGTATTTTTTAGTTTTAGCAAAGTACCTGTTAATACTCGACCCCACAGGCTTTTAACAGCTGCTGCTTTGAACTGCAATTGCCAGTATCCCATCTATCTGCACTACGCATTGGAATTAATTCAAGCTAAAATTACTTTCTGTCTATATTGACTGTACAGTGTTAATCCCTGCATCTATATGCTCAACGGCAAAACCAAAATCATAGCCATATTTAATGCACAGGCTAAATTTCAGTCAACTACAAGATTTTGAGCTACAACATTACATTGTTAGTTTATAAATAAAATGCAGCAGCAACAGCTTTTGGCCTCAGACACCTTAATCACCTCATATTCCTAACTTACATGAGGAAATACCTTCAAGAGGTGAAGATGTTTGCAAATAATCTGGAATAATCAAGTGATTAATGATTTCATAATT
Source organism: Oriolus oriolus (assembly GCA_013400235.1). Lineage (NCBI taxonomy): Eukaryota > Metazoa > Chordata > Aves > Passeriformes > Corvidae > Oriolus > Oriolus oriolus. The sequence goes on from VXBT01010378.1 coordinate 982,055, forward strand.
ATCAAATGATTGCCTGATTTCTGGTACAGGGTTAAATGGAATGGCAAAGAATTTCTCTTGACTGCCTTTACCCATCATGGAAACAGCAAAAACTAAAACTAAGGTATCTGAGATCTTTTTTCCCTAAGAGGTTAAATTAACATTTTTCATGTTTAAAACAACATTTCTTCATAGAAATCCCTGGTCATGAAGTTCCTGAATTCTATTCTTACATTTCCCCTAATTAGTTTGGCAAAGGATGGGAAGCATACTAATTTTTGAATTAGACAGGGACTTCAGTTTTAGATCAAATCAGTATTCTGAGGATCCTGCCAAAAATCTTCAGCAAGTAAGATGACGAGAAACTCAGAAGTTATTTTTTAGGAGCTTGGAATGACTTATTAAACCCCAGTAGGGGATAAAAAGACTTACTTTTTCTTCAGTTGCAAAGGAACACACAGTTAATCAACTAAAAGAATGAGAACATGAAATTAAGTTTGGAAGTGTCAGGCATTCTGGCCTTCTGTGGATATTTTGTTATAATTTTGCTACTGTGACTCAGCCTGAATCTTCTGGCTCAGCTTCCAAATTCCATGTTCTCCACCTCTGTATGATCTGCCTCTTTCTCCCATTCTCATGAAGATGAAGCGCTATTGATCTTGTCTCCTCCAGTACGACACAACAGGTCCTCACCCAGTCCCTGCGATCAAGAACTGAACACCACTGATCATGAAAGCCATCTCTGGAGACATGTAAGCTATTCACTACTGAATGAAAATTCTCAAGTTCAAGTATGGTTTCCTTCCATACTGTCTCCCTGTATGAAAAATGTGGGTAAAAGCATGTTCAGTACTGTCCACAGAGAAATACAAGCAAATCCTGACTCAATGAATTCACCCTATAGATCTTTGATATGCTCAGATAACGAGCCTTTCAAAGAGCTACGTGGTGAGCAAGAAAATCCTTAAGAAGCAGCAATATCATAACAATGTTGTTAGCTTTGCATTTGCTTAATTATCGAGGGGAGGAAGAGACATGAATGGAAGTGAGAATTGGAAGAAAACTAGAGTAGTCATGGTCATACTGGAAATACACACACATGCACTGAGGCACTGTGCTACAGCAGAGCTTGCAATAATGTTTCCCTGAGGATCTTGCTGTTATAACCTCACATTTATCTTTAAAGATGTGCCTTCTATCCTCCTTACGGTGGATTTGCAAAAGCCCGGGAGCACAGCTGTCACTGAGCACCAGCTGAGACTAATGATCAAAATGAGTTATACTCCAAAAGCTCCCCCTTCTGCCAGTCTCGGTGATTCTCTCTCCAAAAAACCAGAGCACTGTGCCACACTTTCACCATTAGCACAGCAGTTGCCTCAGTACATCTTAACCTACACACACTGGAGACAGACTTCCCATTTTAATTCCTCCTAATGCAGAGTGAATGGCTTCAGTATAACACCAGTTCGGAACACCCTATTCAGTCACCTCAAGAGTTAACTTGACTTATGCACATATTGCTTACATCTTCAAAAGCTGAAATTGGCTTGCTTCGTTTTCCCCAGTTTACTCCTTTTTTTGTCCATTTTAGTAATATCAGAAATGCTCACACAGCAAAGTGATTTCATAAGCTTTGAAGCCAAATGTACCATAGGCCTTGCTCTATTTTTGTGAGACAGTACAGGAAATAACGGAAAAGGAAGAAGAAATAGACAAAATGGTGAATTTCCATTCATAATATTTTCTATTATTCTTGCAAAATTTAAAAAGACAATTGTAGTCTTCTTACGGTTTCTCATTTAGAAAGGATTTCAATTATGTAGTTTTATAAACAAAAAAATAACAACCAAAAAAAACCCCAAAAATAAAAAACAGAGAGAAAATGGGACGGAAAAAAAAAGAATTGCATTCAAAAGTAAGAACATGCTGTATTTCAGCTGTCTGCTGTCCAGTATTAGTCTAAATCATTCCTTCCTTTCAATTTTTTTTTTAATCTCCTTTTCTACATATGCTGTCAGCAAGGTGGCAGCTAAGTCAGGCCTCAGTGCAGCACCAAACATGCCCCATAAAGCCTGAAGAGGACAAACATGTCAGAGAGACAGAAATACTGCAAAGACGTTCATATTTTTAGCTGAGATAGCAATTGCAACTACATGTAATCTCTTAAATAATTTTCAGTATAAATTTACACATTCATCGTGTTTGCTCAAACTATACAGCAAAACAATGGACAATTTTTCAGGGGCAAATCAATCACACTCTATTTTCACCTTTTTGCTGTTCAATGTACTTTGCCAGGTCTCAAATATAACAAGCAAACTAATATTTCACATGTAAAATCAATGCCTCAGTGACCAAAAGTATTAAAGTTCTTTAATGTTCTCCTTTCATTTCACAACCTTTTCAGATTTCCAGTTTTCCAGCTAACCTGTACAAGTCAGCCTAGATATAATGTGCAACACGTAACTGCTGAGAAAGGTTTTCCAAGATGCACATGTAACCTGGGGAATTAAACAGAAATTGGTATTCTAGCCATCTTTTCTTCAAATAATAAGCCCAACTATGCATAAGTGCATATTAAATATGCATTTGCAGTATAAAAGTAGCAATTTAGTTTTGTCTGTTGTTTGCCTGAAGACTGACCTGGGAGATTATGCCCAATATTCCAGGATTAGAAACTTCATTTATTGTTCTTTTTCACTGCAGAGTTTCTAATCCTCTTCTGATTTAGATTGGTAAAGTGTTCTAGATTTCTCATCCTGTGAGGTTGCTTTAGCTGTTTTGTTTTCTTTTTTTAAAATTTTTTAAGGGATTGAATTTTTAGTGACAGATACTTTCCTAAAATCATGTGACAGTTTTCTCACAGCCTCATTACATAAAACATGGAAAACCTAGTAAGCAGCAGGCCTCCACACAATATAGTTTCACAAGAAAAAATAAAGTCTTCTGCTTTGAATAAACACAAAATAAAACATGTTTTAAGTCTAATTTCCAGGCAACATAAACCTTAAATATAACAAAATTGTTCAAGGTCTAGGGTTAGGGCACAAATTGCTATAATACTGTCAAACATATTTCCTTTTGTTCTTATTATCACTGTAATGGTTGATCTCTGCCTTCACTGGTTGTATAAAAGCCTATGTTTCTAAGGGGAAAAAAAACCTTGCAGATGTTATATATTGATATCTTAATTTCTTTATATTGTATATTATCATATTATACATTTTTCATATTTATATATTATATTTTAATATTTAGAACATTAATAAAGTTAGGGATGTGTAGAAATACCCAAGAAGATTGTCCTTCCTTCTCTGATATTCTGCCTCCAGATTTCCTGGCTGTGTTCACAGGGATGGTACAAACTAAACCCACACATCATCTTAAATTCAGAAGTCAAAGCAGAAAGCCTGTCTAAGCAAGAGAATTAAGAAAAAGACATATATCAACACTATCTCCCTCATTCCCACAGTTTTCTATGTCTGCCTACACATAGTTCAATGTAATTTCAAAGTCAGAAACACATATTTATTAAATTACAGTGAATAACGAATTGATTGAATACATTCATAGACTATTAAAACAACTAGAATAAAACTATCAATTATTAATTTCACATTTGTCAATCCTGTACTTGATTGTCACAGTAAACACTATGCTCTACTTTTGCCAAGCTGTCTGAATTTATTGGCATCTCAATATCCCTCCTTTTACACTGTCCTATCTTTTACAGAACCCTTGTTTAGTATTAAAAATTTTCCATGTAGCTCTTCACTAGCTCTAAGGATAGGACCAGAGTACATAAACCCCTGTGCAACTCAAGCAAGTATTTTTTTTTCCTTTATTTTAGCCCCACAATTACCACTAAAAATTTAAACAGATTCTGGGTTGTGCAAGACAACCTTCAGAAGCACATCACTGAGATTTCAACTCAGCTAAGAAAAAGCAACACATTACACAGCAAAAGAAAGAGCATCATGTAACGCTAACAGCTTCAAGTGCTTGAGACATCCAAAGAGAGCTAGAGAACATGTGCATGCTCCTTTTGGGAAGCGAGGGCATTAGCTGCCACTGGGAGAGAAACCTGCCACTGCCCCCAGGGCCACCTCAGTGCATACAAAGGTAGCACCTCATTCAAGTGGCCCTGAAATTCATCCAGAAATGCCCTGATGGAAAAAGCAGAGATCTGACAAAATTTGAAAACAGGATTCTCCAAAAATAAAGGTGAGAAAGAGAGATCACTGAATCGAGGAAGTAAAAACCCACCCTAGAAAAGATTTTACAAACAGTTTTCAAAAAAACTGCGTGTCCTACTTTATCCATAGTGTTTCTTGATTGAACCAAGTGGCTATATTTTAAAACACCCTGTTCATTTGTGCTGGCTATGAGACATGACAACACCATCAATTTCAGCATATTCCCCAGTAGTATGTCATAAGATTACTTAAACATATTTCCACAAATCATGCTAGAAAGAGAAGAAGCATGTGAAAATCTCATTAATGCAGACCTTCATCCTGATGAATGAAATCCTAAGGTCAGCTCAGTTCCTAATTTTGAAATTTGTGTCATAATATAGAAAGACAGAAGTTTAATGAAAATTTTACTTGGTAGTGCAAATATCAAGTCCTGCAAGTGCTACGGCCAGGACAAAGGTCAGGACACAGGTCTATTCTTGTTTTAATTATGTAATAAACTTCCACAGCCTGACCAAGCTCATTGATCACAACACTAGAGGGGGCAGGCCAAAATGATGCTGTTCCTCTGGTGGCAGTGAAGTAATGTGACAGAGTCCCTTGTCTAAAACCACCAGAAATTTTCTTCTTTGGATAAATGATTTGCAGTGTTACCACTTTGTGTGGAAATGCAGATGAATGCCTTCTTACCACTCTTGTGTTGTCTAGAAAGCAGCTGTAAATAAAATGTTATCAATGTAGTCTTATTGATCTTTGCTAAAACCATGCTGCATTTTGTTGTATTTCTTTACCCTCTTGTCATATACTCAATAGTTAATTATATCTTATCATTTCCCCCCTCAGGATTTGTTGCAAAACCTTGCTTGCTGCTGCAGTCAAAACATGATGAAAATTGGGTTGATTATTTGCAATTAACAATATTTTACTTTTTATAAAAAGTAGGTATTATAGCCTTGCCACCACCAGAGCTTCAAAATATATTAAAATATTTGTGATAGGCTGTGACAGTGCTTTCAGCATTCTTCCAGATTAGCAAGTCTGTGAAGCAATCTTTCTCCCTAACTTGAACATAAGCTCCTTGAAATTTTGTTTTCATGGTGACTAAGATTTTACACCTTTCCCCCGCAGTGAATTTTCTTACATATGACATATGTATAACAGGATAAGCTGAGACAGAATATTAAACTATTCTTTCATCCCTTCCTTTTGCTATATATCACTTATATATGTCATTTAATGACAAATATATATGTGATATATATATATAGTAAAAGGTAAGAATGCATCTTTCAGAAGCTTTCATATATTAACTTTCAGAAGCTGAAGATTTTAAAATTATTTTTAAATGCCAGAAAATTCCGCAACTATGTTACAGCAGCGCCACAGAGTACAAGATATCTTTCTAAGACTATAAACAAGATGCACCCTCCCACAACATTAAATGGCATATGTCCTTCCACATTGATTTCTCTTCAGGTTCTAATGCAGTATCATCGCAGATTACAGAGGTACTTTTATAAAGCCACCCTAATTATAGCAGTTTATTATGAAGAAGAATCTATATGTGTCTGTCTACCGAATGTTTTAAGCACCATGTGCATCTTTGGCAAATTTTGTATTGTGTTTTCCAGGTACTTAGCTTCCTCTCAGCAAGTATTTAATTCTGTCCATCTTTATCCTTTTAGTTTCTGTGGTGATTTGTGATGTGAAGGCAGCAGTCTGTGCCAGGTTCTCACAGACTGCTGGAAAGCCACAATCCTTTCTGTCTAGTTCAAGTAAGAAGCTCCTCTGATGTCTTTTTGGGCATCCATTACTAACAGCATCTTTTGTCAGTCTAAACTGATACACACTATTCCTTACAATCCAGTTTTGTAAAACATCTTTCTTCCCAATAGCTCAACATTTTATTCCACACTCAATGCAGCCTATCCTATCTCTGCCTTAGAAGTAAATTCAAGCGTGTGCTCAAGCAGCCAAAAGTCACGAGACACAACTGAACTGAACCAAACTAGGAAGTCTTTAAAGTGGGACACAAATAACACATTTCCTTCAACCTACTCATTAGGTCCCAGGCATGCCTCAGCTTTCTTTCCCCTCCAGGACCTGTGTTCCCAAGGTTTGGTAATCTCCAACTTTAATAACTGCTTTTTAATATTTATCAGGATGTACAAAAGCTTTTCTTTGTATCCATAAACAAAAGACAGTAGGATGAAGAAAGGGGAAAAGCAAAAAATTAGAACTACATTCCACAAAAAAGAGAAGTAGACATGCACATCTATGTATTTGTGCAAATATGTTCTTCTAGACTTCATTTGAAGAAAACCGAGAAACACAACTCACTTGCTATAATTGGGCCTTTATATTATTTCACTGATGTAACCAAATATTTCCCTCAACAATTTCTCAGCATAAATTGTTTCTTGACTTTTTGCATGACAAAATAGCACTTGGATACACAATCTCTGTTATGAAGGCAATGTTTTTGTTTCGGGTTTTTTTCCTTTTTTTTTTTTTTTAATGAAAACCACCTTTTCTTCCATGGCTTTTAAGAGACATTAATTTATTTAACTATTGTGATACTGCAGCACAGAATTCTTTTTTACACTGATTTTTTTCCTTATCAGTGCTAGGAAGAGGAAAGGATAGCAGTTACTTTTTCCCTGGTGCTTGCTGTCTCTGTGTCTTTTAGGTACATCTGAGCCAGATCTCAGCATCAAATAAACTCTAGAATGTAAACTGCCTTCTGTAATTAGTTCCACAGTAAAGTAATCTGTGTTTTCTCCTGATTCAAATTCACACCCGGTTCAGAGCTCTGCCACTCCTGGTAACTCTTATATAGATCTCGAGACCAAAAAATTCATACTTGTACTGACAAATAAGAATGTCTCAATAAGTCTCATTCATGAATAGGCTTTCCTGCCACTACTTAGCTATATATGTCAAGACATCAAAAAGATTAAATTCTCAAGATTTATGTACTTCTTCTGTATTTATATATTTACATTTAGCTTTATATATATTAGGGTTTACTTTTACAACTTGTGATGTTTACACACATAATCTCAAAACCACTGCTTCCTACTGTTGCAAAAGTGCTAACTTACTTGATGGTTCTACTGCTGTGCAACTACAGATGAAAGAAGTCATGGTCTGTATTTATCTGAGAATAAAATAACATTTAGCATCAGAAAACATAATCCACTTCCTGGTCAGAAAGCCTAGCTATTTCCATCAGTTTGAAGGAAACATCCTGGACAGCAGCAACATGGAAATAAAAGAAGGAACAGTCATTCTTACACTCAAGGAAACACATTCCACCTTGTTGTCCCTAATTTTCTTTACATCAATTGCAATGTAGGAATGCAGGAAGCTACTGTTGCTTAGAGAAAATAATAGCATGACACAGCTCCTGAACCCACTTTGCTGCCTTTTCTAAAGCATTTAAGGAAATGCAACTGGCCTTCTATTATCATGTGAAGAGTCAGGAATGAAGTGACACAATGTAAAGTCCTCACATCTTTCCATCACCTTCCTTTCACAGCTTCTTTCTCCTTCTGTCCTGTTCCCCTTGTACCAACTCACCCCGTTCCCAAAAAGGATCAACTGCCTGCATAAAAGGAAGTTTCTGGAAACTTGCAGTCCAGCTAACTGCTACAGAATGATGTTTTGATGTTTTTAAATGTATCTAAAAATAACCAAAGCTGCAGTCACTCACACCTACACATATATGGTTCATCACCGGTACTCCTTATGTAAGCTCAAATTTTGGCAGAAGTAGTTCATAAGGAATGCACTTGGCCATATCCTGAGCTTGATTAAAACACTCAACAAACAAAATACCTTAGGTAATTAGTATTTTTGTATTTTCTATCACTGTGATTCACATTAGAACTTAATCCCTCATATACAGTCAGCATAAAATATCCCTAGATTTGCTTTTCAATTCGAAGTTTGTTTTTCTTTAGACAGAACAGCACAGAGGAAAAAAAGGCCTGTTTCAAGAAAAAGGTTTTTTTTCCTGCAAATAAGTCCTACACACAGTTGTTTTTTTTTTAAAAAAAAGTAGACCAACCATGCCCCAAGCTATTAAAAAATACGTGCATATTTTAATAAATAATAAAGCACAATTAGATCCAAGAAATATAATCAAACTTAAACTTCACATAATTATTCCCACTGGAATAATCCACTACTCATTTCACAGAAATGAAGTCACTGAAGCACACAACATCCTTTAATGGTCAGTTCCAGACAGATCCCTTGTGTGATGGGTATTCTAGTTGTACTGTCTCAGAACCAAGTGGAGCTGCACAGACCCCAGCTATAAACTGTCCCCTTTCCTTTCCCCCTTTGCACCCCAAAAAAGACCATCAGGCAGCCAAGACCACACATTCCTACTCCAGACATGTCAGGCTGCCAGTCATAGCTCAGAATGTGGTTGCCCAATAGATAGAGCCACTCAATCCCATGACCAAAACCTGCAACTCCCAATGAAGTTCTAGATAAAGATCAAAGTATTAATCATGAGATCCCATCAAAACAAGCCTGTGGCAGCACTGAATTCCAGTGAAATTACTCACATTGCTCCAAATCTCATATTGCAGTTCTGGCGCAGTAACATTAAAGCCATTTATCAGCACTCAGCCATCTTTCAATAACATATTGCAGCCCACTTTCAAACACATTTAATACAGTTGAAGTGCAGTATTGGACTTTCCCCCCCACCCCGAGTTTTGTGTGTACTAGGCAAAAAGAGGAGGATCTTTCCAGTCAGATGCTTGCTGGCAACACTCAGTGTGGTGTTGATCACATACCACATGTAGGGTTGCTGTTGGGCTGCTCCCTTAGTTAGAGGAAGCTACACCCCATCTGATAAAAGAGTCGTTTGTATTACTGCTAACAAACATCAGCAGTGAAACAGCAAACCATAAGTAATCTTTAATAACAGCTGCATGACAAAAAGTCTACTCAGGATGCCAACAGATACAAATCCATACTATGTTAATCATCACATGAATCAGAAAGAAAAAAAGCCTTGAAGAAGCATTTTAAAAGGTCTACTTTATGTCTCAGAAACAAACTTTGATCCAACTTTTTCAAGTTTTCACATACTTATCTGTACTAAGACCTCTGTGTATGCCTGTAGACACCGCACTGGAACTGCAGGTGGGAAGATGACATTAGCACAGTACAGAAGTGAAATAAAGTGGCAGAAATCAGAAAGCAGACATGAGTGCACAAGCACAGTACTGGCTTCAGGTTTTGTTTTACGGTAACCAGAACTTTTTGTTTGTCTCCTCTTTACAGACAGAGCAGAACAAATATAAATCTCTGAAGAGAAATTTAAAGATAAATTATCTGTTTGAAAGAGCTTCATGCAGCAAGTGTGTTACAACCAGCCAGCAGAGATTAGAAGGGGCATTGAGTTTGCCTGGGTCAAGTTTAATTACCATCTGGGGCAGCTGATGGGACTTATTCAATTTATGTAAAAGACACCCTTATTACCTCCTCTGCAGTCACTGCACCTCAAATTAATGCAAGAACGAAATCCTTTTTACTAAGTCTATCTACTGGCTCTTTCCTTTCAGTTAAGTTAATGTTTGGAAATATCAATTTCATTTTCCCACCAAGATACTCTCTTCACATTAGTGCAAATCATTCACTGCCACACACCAAAGTGAGAGAACCAACTCTTGTTGAGCTCTTGTCCTCCTGGGATCATGATATAAAAGCCATGGCCCCACTGTGCATTGGGTAATCTAGAACTTGTAATTACTGTCACTGCAAATTCAAATACAGCTGTCCACATAAAAAATGAAATAGCTCCAATGTCTGAATTACAAAATGCCCATAAATCTGTCCACACCACATTCCTAAGAAATGCATACAATTTGAAATATTGTACTTTCCTTCTTACATAAAGCAAAATTAAAATATGCAAAGCCTCTGCCATTCAAGTCCTTGGCTTCCATCTACATTTTATGTTAAAGCAGTCTTAAAGAGTTCATATGGACCACTGTGAAAACCGAAGGGCACGCAGCCAAACCACAACATGGTGCAAAAGTAGGCCAATCATCTGCATAGAACCTGCTGTCATTGAAATCAATGATAAAGTGTTGTGGAATATTTTACTTGATTCCAGTTAGAAATGCAGAACAACACAGCAGTCACTGCACAGCAAAATGGGATTTAATGCTGTAGGCAAGAAGCTGTTTGAGTTTGGCTTTGGCTTTGTTTTTGTTTTTTTTTTTTTAAGCTAGAAATATCCCACTATAAAGAATGTTATTTCTAAAAGCCTGATGCTAATCCCCAAATCAATGTATCTCATGCATGCAAGTAAAATACAACATTTTTCACAAGTAGTATCAAATTACGCAGAAATTATTTCTGTAATCATTGCTGTGCAGAATGGTTTATTTAGAGGCTTTTCTGCTCTTGCAGCAATGGCAGTTTATGGGAATAGTAATGTGAATTTTAATTCCCCTTTTTTATGTACACCACTTGAATTTTTTAAATTCTTGATAAATTTTAGCTTGTAAATACATTTTTTAAAACTATGAATGGCCAAACAGAGATGAGTCACTTCCAGTTCCCTCCCTTTAAGCTTTTCTGCATGAACTGAAAGATATAATTGTCCTCTGCCTGTAAAGACAGCTGGTATGTACATGCAAATAAGGGTCACTGTGATTTCCATAAGAGATAGAACTACTGTTGCACTGGACACTGGTCCCTTCACAATAACAGTCCAAAGCATTGGTGGGAAAAAACAAAAAAACCTAAAAATTATTAGTAAGTAAATCAAAACCTTGTAAGGAAATGTGAAAAAGTCTGTTTCTCAGAAAACATGTATCTAAAAAGAAATACCATGTTCTTGAAGTTAGCCACACAAAATTTGTTTCCATCATAGCACCACTATAAAGTCTAATTATTGATGTGGCAATTAAAAATTTTCTGAGCTGTTTATAAGCTGCCAAATGTTGATAGCTAAAAAAAAAAGTGTGATTTTTATATGTTATAAATTTGAAATTAGTGAACACCTCAAATTGGAAAAGTTTAGGTAGCATGTCTGAAATTAAGTCTAACAAACAGGTGAAAGGGATTTAAAACACAAAAAAAGATTCAGCTCATTTCATAGAAGGTTAGTATCAGAGGGGACTGGCTTTTCCTGTGTTAAAAAATTTGAATTCTGATTTTCTAGACTGAAATTGGGGATTTTTGTTCAGGACTACTGGAGAATGAAAGCATTGTGATTTGAATCGAGAAAACAATGTCATTTAATTCACAAATCATACTCTTCTGTATGTTTACTTTTCATAAAACCACAAAAAAATCTCACTCCAATTTTTGCAAAGAGCTTGTGCACAGATATGGTTACTGTGCCCATGCATCTAGAACTGACTTCATTCAAAACAAAACTGATTTTATCTTATAACAAGTGCTCTTAGGGTATGTTCTCTGTATTCTCTTAGTTCTACAGGTTCCTCAAGTGAAAAATATATGGAATATGTTGCTGAGTTTTCACTGTATACAGACGTCCTATGTGGCAGAAGCGTTCCTATTTATGAATATATTACCTTTATAAAGAAACTTCAAGTGGGGGGAAGAGAAAGGGGAAATAACCTCAGAGTGAAGGAAAATATAACCATCTACTCACAGTACTTTGTTTGTGAATTGCCTATTCCCATGCCATTGTGACAGGATGCGAGCTGCCTAACAGGCAAGGTAAAGAATACTTTACTGAATGAATCACCTCATGTAGCCTGAGCAGCAGCCTGCCACAGCTACCTAGTTGTACAACCCCCGGGTTCCCTTCTCCTCTCCTGTTTTTGCTCCCTTTCAATACATTAACATTTTTTTCTCCTCCTCCTTCCCCCTTCTGAAGAGGAAATTGGTTCCTTTCTGAAGTGCTGTCCATCTGTGCTTGCATGGCTTTTTCCTCTTTGCACTAAGCAAATCCTCATCATTGCCTCAGTCTTAACACCACGTGCAGCTCTCAGATGTTTACAATACATTAGAACAGCACCTAGCACAAGAAAACCCCAAACAGGATCCTGGTTGCAGAAAGCTTCACATTTGAAAGATCTATTTATGCAGAGAGCTGGTCTGCCTACAACAGTGCAGCTTTTAGCATTTTTCAACAAGAATAATTAAAGGCATTCAGCCTTTTCCTACAGGATGTAGACAAAGGAGACAAGTAGAAAGAAAAACTTCAAAGAGTTATGAACTTCCTTTACTGGCAGTACTGCCAGACTGATGAAATGTGACTGTGTTTGTAAGATCAGGCCTTGGATTTTAAAGCTGTCAGCACAAGTAAAAATGATAATGCATGCAAAGTATTGCATGCAATGAATTAAAGTATTTAAAAAATATTTTCAAAGCTGTTGTGGGAAAAAAACCCCACAAAACAATCCTTAATACATATCACTCACCTGAAAAGACATTGGGAAATGTCTCCGTAGAAGCCTGGACCCCTGAGGACTTTCTTGAATGAGTCAAAGGCACTCTTTCTGTTTGAAATTTCTCTCTAAACCCCTTGTGCTCCAAATAGTCTGCAGAGCTCACCTTCTCAGTTATCTCGCTTTTGTGATTAGACACCTCTTCTGTCCAGTCTGCAGAACGACTAAACAAACCTGCCAAGCTAGCAGACCTCTTCTTCTTGACTGAGACTTTTTCTTTTTTGTGGAAGGACTCCTGCCTCCTTGTGAAAAGTGGGCTCTGGGATGGGGAGGGAGAAGGTGAATGGTTGGGAGAACTCAGTTGCCTAGTTGTGGTTTTGATGTAACAGGGATTAATTAGATAGGGCTTAAAACATCGGGAACCGAGCATCGGACTGTCTGCTGTTCCTTCAGAGGACAAACTGCCATTTTTCATTTCCGTGGATAAACCATTACGCAGCTCCTCTTGACTGGCTGACAGAGTGTGTTTCCCTTCCTGAGTCTCAGCAGCATGATCATGGCCTGCATCTGAAATTCCACCCTCAGTTACTGAGCCCTGAAAATCAACAGCCTGCACTTCAGCAATTTTAGCCTCAGCATCTGCCGCTGAAGTTGTTAAAGGTTGTGCGGAGCTGTGTGTCTCAGACCCGTTTTCTACTGCAGTTCTATTTAAACCATCTTGTAGTTCACTGGCTACAGCATCCACTCCAGCAATGAGCCGTTCCTCAGTCAATAGCTGACGTTCCTGTGTTTCAAACAAGCCGTTACCAGGAGAGCCTGTGCCATTTACCGCTTCTTTCGGTTCACGTTCAGTTGCACAGGAGACGGGAATGTTTTCCACAATTTCCGATACCGCTGGAAAAGCCCCCTCTGTGTCTGGGCTCCTCTCTTTGTCAGTGGTAGTTACTGAAAAAAACCGTTCAAAATCTAAGGGGGTTGCTTGCGAATTAGCCATGTGTCGGCCCATTGTTTTGCCGACAAGGTCCTCAGTTCCAATGTTAATTGCCCCCTGCTGCTGCTGCTGCTGCAGTCTAATAGCTTGCTGGATATCAGAAAGCAAATCCTCTTGTTCTGCAGCTGAATGGAAACTGTATATATCCGTATCAGAGCCAGAGCTGGTCCTTTGTCCATCCTGTGTCTCTGCAGCAGCTGGAACAGTTTCATTTCTGATTTCAAAATGTTCAACATCTGTGTCTGAGAGACCCCCTTCATCTGCAGAGATGCTTATATCAGGAGTTTTGGTTACAATTGAATGAGTACTGTCCAGGTCCCCAGGCTGCAAGGCCTGGCTTTCCAAAACATCCTCCCGTGAACTGCTATTCCCATCTTTAGCCTTGGACAGATTTTTTCTGATCCTCAGATTTGAAAACACAGAGGGCCTGGAGTCCGACTTACCCTTCTTCTTACCCGATTCGCTTCCTTTTGCATGCTTCCCCAGTCCCCTCCTGCCTCCCGATACCTTCTTTGTGCCGTCCGTATCCTTGGGCCCAGAGGCATCTTCTCCTCCTTCTTGCACATCACCTGTATTTTTCTTTAGCTTCCCATCTTGATTCCCCATGATTTTTCGCAGTGCAACACCTTTGGCAATCAAGCCATCCTCCCGGATTTCATTCCTTTGGCCTGCTGGCGAGATCCCCTCTAGCGATCCAGGTTTGTTTTCAAGCGGTGGTGATGCAAGTGAAGCAAATGCTTGCTGTGCCTCTCTCCCATCTGCTAGAGCTGCCTTTTTGCATAATGTGCTGCTTGCACTGGGCTCCGCTGGGACATGCTCAGTACAGCACTGAGAGCTGCAGACAGCTCCTTCCAATGGCTGCTGCTCTTGGAGCTGCCTGCTCTCCCGGTTTCTGCCGCACTCTTGTTGCTTTAGGAAGGATTCTGTGAAAAGTATTTCCTTTATAAAAGTCACTTCTTTTTCCACGGTTTTTATTGCCTGCATTGCAAGCTCAGCTTGTCACCAAACCATTTATAATTTTAGTACTTCAAGTTCCTGAAGGGGAAATAGGAAAACAAAAGTTAATGCAAGGTACTTTAATTACTCTGCAACTGCTCTGCCATCGCTTAAACAAATAAACTAACAAACTCGGAAAGAGAAATATCATGATTATTTAATAGTTTATAAGGTGCTTAAGCATATGCCGCTTTGACAGATTACACAGTACCACTGATGATTTATATGCTTGCTTTTTAAAGGCCACCAAAACAATACATAATTTTAAAAGAGTCATTCTCTTTTTAAAGTAGATAAAATAAAGATAATAAACAGAAAGTTCTTTTCACAGTTTTAAATAGTTGCACTTAAAATTCAATGTGTTGTGGTAATTATGCTATAAAAAGCCTCCCACAATTTGTATTCTGAGAAGGTAGATATACTATTATTCCCAGGAGAATCAACTCATCAATATTAAAACATGTCACCATTGTTTTCCCTGATAAGAACATCTGGCACAAAACAAGATATAACAAACAAGAAAAAAAGCAGTATTCAAATGCTACTAAAGAAAAAGATACAGTAAAGTACTCGTCTGTTTCACCCTACATATTTAATAATTGATTTAGATGCTGACATTTCTAACTACTTTGGAAGCTTGTACAAAAGTTTTAATCTGTTGCTGCTTCTCCTTCATTTTTGCTTTAGATGCATAAGCGTCAATACTTCATAAATATATTTCCTGAACTTTCAGACAGATATTTCCTTCCACTTTTAAAATTTAGTATTAAAATAACTGGAATAGAAAGAAGGCCAAATTGCTGAGCTGGATCAGTTTAGAGGTCCAATACTTTGGTCCAACACCAAACAAGTAGTAATTAGATAAATTTTCTGTTTATAATTTACCATCTCTAAACTGCCTGGTCTATTATGTTCAGTTTCTGTGAAAGACTTTATGTATTCTTCACAGCCATGAATTTTCCTTCCATCAGGGAGTACTTAAACATCATTCCAGGGAAACACATTCTACCGGTTTATCTAACTCCTAACTTTGGTGTAATTTCTAACAGAGATTTCACTTCTTTCCTCTGCCTTAATACACATTAAAGAAGAAGGGGTATCATTCACATTTTAAAAACTATACAGGCATATTCCACCCCCCCACCCCCCAAGACACACGCTATTTTTTTTTTTCCAAAGATTTCTAAATACCTTTACAAATCTAGGCTCTGGTTATATAAACAGCAAATAATTTCAGTTTATTTGGTTTGGAAAGAATAGAACTGTTAATAACACATGCAAATTAATTATTTTGAACGATAATTTCTTCCTTGTGCTTCTTGGTCACTTACTGCTCTGATGTAAGCCTTGTCCTGGGGGGCCTGTGGCTCAGGCATGAGAAACCTTTTGTCCACAAAAACTTGAGTGTTTTATGTGGATCAAATGACTTTGTATACTCAGTAGAATGATTTGGTTTGAGTTTTTTTGGCTTTTTTTTGGTTTTCTCTTATCTAACCAAGTCAAAGACCTATTTTTTTCCACTTTTAACATTTAACAATTATAAATATACTAATAGGATCTAGAATAGCAAAACCTGAAGGAACATGTTAAGTGATTTTGCTTTTTTACTCCATTCTTGCTTTTGCGTTCTGCTATCCTACTTAGCTTCTACTTTGTTTCAGTATTTTACCCCTTGCATCATTATTGTGTGTTTGCAAAAGGCTTTTTGAAAGAGCATATAATTTCAGTCCAACTGAAGATACACAGAAAGAATTACTTAAGGCACAGTTTGAGAGAGCCATAGTAGTAGAATAATACCTTGATGGGTATTTTCACTGACTAGAACTGACAAGGATCTAAGCCTTGATTACAACTGGAGTACTTGTGTCTTCCAACCTCACTTAAAAACTCTTTTCCCACTAAAATATACCAGAAATTAACATACTGCAGGAGTAACATAAAGATGCTATGGACTGAATGTGTAAGGGAACTGTAGAATTAGTTTAATGTTCTAAAACACTCCATTTCCTTCCTTCTCTGTAAATTTGCCTGGCAGACCCTATACACTTCCATTAGAACTAGTGATAACTCACCAGCAGTGATTACTCTGCAAATTGTGTTGCAAAGCCAAGCCATCGACACAGGTAGGCTTATAAGAGAGTCAAATTAAAGACCAATCTTCATTTTTTAATTAGAAACTAGACACTAACAACAGTTTTAATCATGTAGGTGCATTATTTCCTAGAAGTTTTCATACAGCACATTCTGATGAGTCAGCTCTTCAGAAAAACCCACATAATGTAAAGCCATAGATATTTTTGAAGTTTAAATATATTACAATAAAAAACCAAATGTTAATATTTTGGGGTCTGTTTATTCTCAGTCGGTCTTTTAACTTCTAAAGAAAAACATGTTATCAAAAGTCAGCAAGAAACCAGAACATTCTGGCATCAGTGTAAGCTACATTTTAAAAGCTAGCAAGGCATTCAGTATTCTACACCAAATAAGAGAGAATTTCAACACACTCTAAATGGAGAAAAGAAAAGGATTTAGGTGTTCAAGAAGGATATTTCATTTTAAGAGCAACAATAACTCATTCTGAGTTAATATAATTTAGCTTGCTATAAATCGTCAGCAAACTACTGAGGCTAATCAGGGAGCCTGCCTGACTGCCTCATTCAGTATTTGCCAGTGCTCAGACAGAACCACTGAGGTGTGAGGCATAGACCTGAGATCCTCCTCATCACTCACTCCCCTCCAAAGCTGAGGAGGTGCAAATGGCAATACAAAGAGGAGAGTCAAAACTTACAACTCAAGATACATTGTCCTTTCCCTCCCAGAGACGTCCACATTAACACATTCCTGTTAAAAACACAAGACCTGTTATAGCAGTGTGATAATTTTCAAGAGTTACCATTTCCTGCAGCCTCCCCGGAAAGGCAAGCAGATCTCCCAGCACTGCCTCCCTACCCCTTGATCAGCTGGGAGGGGAAGGGCAGCACTGATTGTCCACACCTGGGTTCAGGACTCAGCCTCCTGCAGCACAGCCAAGGCAGAGCGCTGCCCTCCTGACAGGTCCGGAGTGTTCCCTCCAATTCCTTACAAAAAGGCTGGTGCCCAGTGGGCATCCTGGTAGTTTGGACCTATGGCAAACACAGGCTGCCTGGAGGAAAAGAGGAGTACCTAGGGGAGCCTGCTCCAAGGAGACACATCTTTCTTGGGGTGAATGAGTTTTCAACATGATTTACTGACTGTGATACTTCATTCTGCTCTCAGTATTAGCTATTAAGCAAGTCCCGGTAGAGTGGAGATGACACCCTGTTACTGCCTCGGGCTGTGCCTGCTGGAGAACAAGCCTTTGGGCAGGGTTAGACCTCACCCACAGGACCCCAGGAAAGGGTTTAATCCACAGGAGTGCTGGCAAGACACAAAAGACCCAAAGCAGCATCCCAGCAGTGATGCTGCACCATCACCACTGTGCAGCAAAGATGTGGGAAGCAAAGAATGAACTGTGCCGTGTGTCCCCATAGCACCCTGCACAGTGGCTGAGGGACAGGCTCTGTACTCACAGCCAGCTCTTTCAGGAGCCCAGAGTGGCTGCTCAGGCTACACATGTGTGTAAACTTGGGCTGTGTCCTGCCACTTCCCTGCTGGGAGACTCAGTACCGGGGGTAATGAGGCTGCTGCAGCCCAGGGCAGGTGCTCTCCTGGGTTTGAGACACAACATGGCAGGCCAGGGTAGGGGCTGACTAGAGGGGGCTGAATCTCAATCTCCAGGCACTCGGGCTCCACACAGAGGTGGGCTGAGGCTGGGCCAGCAGCAGTGTGAGAGCCTCAGCACTGTACTACAGGGCCCAGATGCCATGGCAGTGCCCTGGGAGCTGGGCTCTGCTCCCCCAACACTGTGTGCTCTCCAGCCTCCTCTCAAACCACTCCCTGAGATGACATGGCTGAAGGGCATCCTCACATCTGCCACACACACCCTGAAGAGATTAATTTGAATGAGTAGCTAAATGTGCATGGGCTTGGTTTGGAGATAAAGGTACATAGAGTAACAGGAGGGTTTGAAAGTACTCTGGTGTCACATTACTTACTGGGATATGGTAACGCAGAGGGTGTGGAGAAAGACTTGTTTTAGCAGACCGAGATGTTCCACCCATCTGTGTTACTAGAGCTTGAATTTTCACACTCATTCTCGTTCAGCCCAGCGCTGAAACCCAGTCCTGGTTCCTGCTGTCCTGTGGCAGCAAGAAGCCTTCCCCGGCCACCATTTTGAGCTGGATGTAAAATTTATCTTCCCAGAAGGCATCAGCTACCATTAAATATTCCCTTAAATTGCCAAAGTCATGCTCCAAGCGGTTGAACACTTTTTCCTGCCCCCAGACTCCCATCTCTTTCAGCTACAGGGAGAATTGACTTTTAGGACTTGACAACCTCTAGGTGTGACTGGCAAGGGACAAGTCAGAGGATCAGAAAATATTAAGTGAATTAAGAGACCATAGTGGCCAGGATTAAAGCTGGTCCTGCCCTTGCTTCATTTAGTTTCTAGTGGATATGTGATTCTGCTTTTTCTTTTATTACTTGTTGAAGCAGTATGAAATCATGCCTTATGCATTGTATTTATATTAAGCAGAGATGATCCAGCTACTGGGAAACCTAGTTTACCTATTGGAAGGCTTCCTTTAGGAAGGTTCAAGGAGCTTGAACCTAGCAAGCAATGACCTTAGGTGACATTTGACTTGCTTAGGAACTTTTATTTAGTGAATGAAAAAATATTGACTACGATTTTCAAATGCCTGCTACATAGCGCTGAACTTTCTTTCTCATAATTTCTATCTAGTGAGAGCTTTCATTTAAAATTAATGTATCTGAAGAAGCAGTGTCTCTGGCAATGCAATGTTTGCCAACTACATGCTGCAGAAGGCCACTGGCTAGGAGCCAGAATATCTATGAAACATTTAACCTCCTGAAGTCTTCACCTAAATAGGATAACATATTTATGCATCATGAAATAGAGCTTTTTTTGTTTAAAAATATGATCAGCTCAACATAGCAAAACTCATACACATTCCAGTAAGTTGTTTTATTGTTTTCCCTTTGCATTTCCATATTCTTACTGCTTCTTTATTGTAAAATATACTTTTCATCATAAATGCTCTACAGAACCTATCACAGTTACTTATATGGGAGGAGTTGGCTGAGCAGCTGCAGTCAAACCCCTGCCAGCATTCCAGAGATGTATGCATTACATTTCAGGGTTAGGTCACAGAAACAGGGTCCAAAAGTCCAGGCCTCCGCAAATCCTACAGACAGATACTCCTGTATTTGGAGCACAGTGTACTACACTCCTACTGCATCCAAACGCAAGAAATGAGGAAGTTTGAAAATCTGGCTTATTCCACATTACAGACTGAAAAGTGAGGTATCTTCTGTCATAGCTTCCCCTCTTCCTTGCACGAAGTTTATTTCAGACAAATTGTATGTTGAATGCAGATCGCCAGCATTTGTTTGTTAGTATATGCTGAACAAATTAAATGCAACACGGCTTAGGCTACACCAAGAAAAAAATAATTAGCAAAATATCTGCTAACCAGACTGTCAAAGCACAGAAAAAAGTTTCTACCATTTAAACCACTGTAAAATACAATAAAAAAAATTGGAGTAACAGTCTAAGTCAAAAATTTATTTCCTAAGGAATGAAATTTAAGCAATAAGGTTATTTCTTCAGACGTCATAATAGCTTTTGAACACAGTAGGAAACACCAATCAAATTTTAAGATGGAAATCATTAAACCCCTGCAAAATTCACTATTTGCGTAGAGGGGGGAAAGATAAGCAGAACTGACTGTGTTTGTCGATCAAACAGGATTAACGTAGTTTAGGACTACCCACCACCGGCAAGCATTTCATAGGAAAAAATGAGAGTGGACAAGATTTATTGTACTAGAGGATAGAGAAAGGAACAAAGAACACAAAACTGTAGGAAACTGGGCCTCCTCATTTTCATTCCTTAGAAAAGAACATATTCTATTAAATCAAGCGGAAAATTACATATTGTCTTGTTGGTTTTCTTGGACAGCTCCCAGAGTACTTAATGACAGGTTTGAAAAATGTAGACTTTGATCGTATCAGTGAACCTTTTTGCCTGCAGAGAGCCAAAAACGTCCTGAAACAATGGCGTATTTTTGAGCCTATTCCTTTTCTGCAGGAGACAAGGGATTAACTAAAGTACTTAGCACTCTAATTTTATCTTTTCTACTGCAGAAATTACCTACTAGTCTGAAGGAAAAATTGACAAAGATCAGTTTTTCCTGAGATTCCTTTTAAAGTTTTTAAAAATCTCATCCAATGACATTGATTGTTTTTAAAAATATGTGAAGAGAAGAAATGATATTAATTTTTTACCCTCTTATTTTAGGCATCAGTGATTGTTCTGCTGCATGTACACATGAGAATATGTAAAATTTGGGTCAAATAGAAAAAAGAGAGCATTTGATCAACTTTCATTTCTTGTTGAAACACCAATCATTCTCCTGTCAATTTCCGTAAGTATGCTCTCCATAGAGAACAACCCTGGGGCAAACTCTCTGTAAAACACTCGGGCAAGTTTACAAAATGTGATTATTTTGATTTTGTACTAATTTGTTGCATTGTTTCAAACACCTTTGGCAATTTGAAAGCAGGACAATGGACATCAGCTGAGCTAGAAGTCCACCTACACACAGTGCTTGCTAACACCCAAGAAGTCCTGGCTGCCTCGCTAGGCTGAACTAGCTGTGGTGGAAATTACCTGCATGGAGACAGCTCTAACAATGTAAAGTGGGCTCAATCCTTCATTTATGTTTTATGTCCTCAGCTGGACCTTAGCATGAGGGACCTAAAGCCTAATTAGCACAGTGAATTCCTACTGGTTTTGTAGTTAAAATGGCTTTCCTTTTGTCAGCTGAATGGTTTTCATAATAAGCTGAGTGAAGGTCCTGATTGTCAATAAAGGAAATATGTTGCAGATGAACAGGTGGCAAACTACTGAACTACAGTAAGACAGAAGAAACATGGTCCAGATAAATAACCCAGATGCCCTGACAAAGGTCATGAAATTCAATTAAGATGATGAGGTTTCTATAGCAAAGGTATTATGACATGCATAGAAGCCACCACTGAACTACAGCTTTTGTAGGGCTAAATTAGTGTGATCCAGTTAGGGAACTGAATGTTCATTCTGTGAGCAATAGAAAGTTAAAATTTTACCAGATTGCTGTTCTGCTCACTATACTCATTCCCAATCTTTCGCAGTCTTATGCCTTCTTCCTCAACTTCAACATCTTCATCTAACCAAGTATCTAGTATCAACTGTTCTACTGACTTTTTTGTCCTGAGCAACTCTCCTTTGACTTAGTCTCCACCACTGCTGTATACAAGAATTTTTTGTTTGATGTCTCATCTCATTTCATGGCTTATCCAAGGTCATCCATAGACCAAGAATATCCTCAATATGATGGGTGACCTGCTTCTAGATACAGAATGGTACCTCTTCTCCTCTACTGGTTTATCTTCATTAATTCATTTTTCTGAAGTGGTTGATAATTTCAAACACTTATATTAGTTTGCCAGTTTCTAATGCACCTCCCTTTGCAGTGCCATTCTCCCTTCTGCTAACTAACCCTGTTCTCTTCTATACATGATAACTGTCCTGCCCTTAAATGGTGCATCATCACTCATTGTTTATCTTTTAATCCAAAATCTTATTAACTGTACCTAGAGGTGCAGCTGTGGCTATGATGGAAGGAGTCACTTCCAGCTCTTGATAGATAGTCAGTAATGAGTGGAAGCATGTAGAACCAAACATCACTTTCTTTCACATATTACTGTGGAATATAATGAAATTATCTCACCGGTTTACAATTCAGACCTTTTAATTGCTTTTACTTTTGCCTTCCATGTCTTGGTTCTTGGATAACATTAGTAAATGTTAATGACTGGCAATGTAAAGAATGTTCTGTATTCATCATCTATTTTATTTATAATTTTTATACAATTTACTTTAGCTTTATGCAGCAGATTCATTTCCCCTTTGTGAAAACCCTTGGTTGGATTCCAGTCTTCTACAGTGTCACAGTCCAAACAGAACTGGTCAGAAAGAAAGGAAAGAATTAAATATTTGCCTCCGTATCTTTTCTAAGAGAGTTTACACTGTGAAAACATGTAGAAAAGAGATAAAGAAAATTCATATTTAATTACTAAAAAATTTAGTTCTGAGAGAGAATTGTAAAGAGTGTAGGGACTTATAATTCAGGCAATGCTTGCTTCCTCAAGGTCTTAATTTCTCCTAAAACTATAATATGGTCCCCAGAGAAGTGGTCACAACAACAGGCCTATTCAGGAGTTCAGGAAGTGTTTGAACAATGCTCTCAGGAACATGGCGTGATTCTTGGGGTGTTCTGCTTAGGACCAGGAGTTGGACTCAATGATCCTGATGGGTCCCTTCCAACTAAGCAAATTCTATGATTCTATGAAAATATTGCAGCCTAGAGTGCTTTAGGAAATTCAGGAACCTGAAGCACCCAAGCATTAAGTTATGCAACAACTGGCAAGAAAAATTTCAAGCAAAGGTTTTATGGTGATCTGTCCCCAGCCTTGCCAATATCCTCATATTAAGAGCTTACATAAAATTATTTAGAAAGTAGAGTCCTTCCCAACATCCAAGTTGGTCAGTTTCACACACTAAATGACATGACATTTCCATTTCATTTATGTTCAGTAAAGATGTTCAAGTAAACAAAATTTAAACACTCAGGAACAGTCCTAAATTAAACTTAAAGAGACTTTGTGTGAACTGCCCATAGAGCAGCTCATCTTCTATGCCCTAAGAGGTCCTACCTTTCAATTTTTTTAAATAATGTGCTCAGCACCGAGCAAAAAACACCACCGGGGGAAAAAAGATTAAATGTTTAATTAACAAAATTCTTATGGTCTTCCCTGAGCCAGATCACCTGGGGTGTTATTACAGGAAGTGTTTTCTTTACTAAAGTAGTGTTACACTACCTTAGCATAATCTAAAGAAAGAGAAAAAAAAGTCATAAGGAGACTCGTGACTTTTAAATAGGGTGTTCCCATTATCATCTGGTGCTTTAGTTGCTTCTGTGCCAGAAATCTTCCCAATATCAACAGATACAGAAATATTTCAGGATATATTACCTGAAAAAGTAAAAGAAAAGGGATTTGGACTGGAGATACAGCTGGTTCAACATCAAGCTTCTGGCAGCTGTCACTATAGACGATGTTGTAAGAAACACTCTAAAAGTAATCAATGGGAAATTTAATTCCCTAAGTCTGTCATTCAAGTTAATGAATGTCTTTAGATAAGGGGATTGGTTTGTTTGTTTGAACTGAGTGCTGGACACTTGTGTGCTACCATGTTAGCTGTGTTTTGTGCCCACAGTCACATTCAGTCAAAGGTGGCACCAGGTGCACCAAACACTAAGCAAAGTGCTACAAGCATATCATTCCTGCTCCAGAGAGCTGATAATCTAAGTAGACTCACATGGATAACCTCATTAACTCAATTACATTTATTCTCTTCCCCCTGCCTTTCACCACTTTTGCTTTTGCATCACAGTGCAGTAAAAGAGGTATTTGATGGACAAATACCAGTAGCATTCCAGAAAGTATGAACTAGAAATAGATTCTTAATGTGGAAAGGATAGACATCCTGGCCTGGTAAAATAAAGTGGTTGTTTCGTGTTTACAGCAAGTACGTGTAAAGTGGGAAAAGAAAGAGTACTAAATCTGTCAGTACTTTCAAATCAAAGGACAATAAGCTACAGAAAGGCTCAGGACAGTACAGAGCATATGTGTCACTGACATGGGATGAATATGACATGAAATGCTCAATCACAGTATAGTGTTATAAGGAAGTTAAGGAAAGTAAAGGAAGAATTGGAAAAGGAAAACTGAAGACAGATGGAAGATCAGTCTTTTCTGTAATACAGCATAAGGGAGAACTGCCTTGAACTCTCTGATTTCTGTGTGGCTTAGCTGTGGGTGTAGAAATTAGCCTCATGTTTCCATTTCATCCAAATACATGAATTCTCAAGATCTGAAAAAGCAAAGACCCTTGCTGCCTCGCAGATACCAAAGTGCTGGACTTCTCCTGCACAATTGCAGGAACATATAATTACTCACGTTGATGTACTAAGCTTTATTTTCAATCATTACTGTTACCAGTGCTACTTTTGTGGCAAGATACTGCAGCTCAGTGTGAGTACACAAAAGAGAAGGAAACTCATGACAGGACCAATATTGACATTAAGCCCTAATAAAGATCAAGGGCTCACTGTGCTCTAAGGACCCTGTAAACATAGCAGAAGACAAGGTTTGGGGTTTTGGGGAATCTGCTTGGGGATTTTTGTTGTTGTTGATTTTGTTTTCCTTTATTTATATTTTTATTTTTTATTTAACCTGGGGCACAAGACATCTACAGATAAAGCAGAAATATGCAATATTAGAAAATACACCTTATTTTAATCTTGTCAGATATATATCTTATATCAGTCTGAGAAACAAGGAGAAAAGAATTTGACAGGATATTTACAGATCTCGCTTTCTTTCTGTTCTACTCCACTGAACTTACTGTTATTCACTCCCATTAGGGACTATTCACGACACAACTGTTTTTCTTCTATCATTATGTCAATATCTGATTACACGCAAATAAGCTTCTTCTCTTCCTTCTAATTCAACATTAATACAAAATATATCAAGTGCCATAACAGGGTTCTAAGCAGTCCAAAGTTTCTGTGTGAAATTTTTTATTAACAGTCTGACATTACTCCCTCTGATGTGGAAATCCAGCTGTGTCCCAGAGAGGAAATCAGATGGCTTTCCATTAAACCACAGTTCTCAAGACTGTCTGCACACGCAGGAAAAAGTCATTTGCAAATAGCTGTGAATAAACATCTGTTTAGCAGTATGCAAGATATAAGATTTTTCTGAAAACAGAAGTCAGAAAATTTTCCTATATGTAATAATTGCTTTTAAAGAGATAAAAATGATAAAAGATATAAATTTTTAATTCAACTTCTGTTGCACGCAGACACGAAGGAACACACAGACACCAGCTCTGAAAGAGAGAGAACTGAGCCAAGCCCCCTACCTGGAGGGAGGCTTCTTTATTTTTATACACCTTTAGAAAACTTCACTGATTGGAGAATGACAATTACCACCCCTCAACCACATAGGTCAAAGGAGAAATCAATCAAATTTCTCCGCCTTAGGAGAAGGAATGAAAACATTTGATCGGTTAGACATAACATGGCTTATGTTTACAGAAAGTGTGTGAGAACTCTAGCTACAAAATTAAAAACATTGAAAAACTGTGAACAGCAAGGCAACAAACTCCTATAGTCCTCAGCACAGTCACAGTTCCTTGAACTGACATTAGCTCAGATCGTGTATTAATAAGGCTGCTTATGTAGCCAATTAAAGCCCTAACCGCATGGAAGATTTCAGGGAGACCTTAAGGCAAAACCCACACCAAAGTTATCTTTATTTATAAAGATACATGTATCTTGACACAGCTGCCTTGATCCCTCAATTAGGGTCTGCTCCAGCTGTGTCCTAGAACCCTTGATACTCCTGTTGTTGTAGCTTGAAATGAATAGATCCTGCCCACTGTTTTCTGAGGAAGACATACAGATGAAAGACAGAAATATCTTGCTCATGACCTAGAAAACGATTTCTTACTCAAATATTACCATGCAGTATAGCTTACATTTCAAAGAGATAGAGTGTCAAGTTGCTTAAAAACTCCTCTAATGATAGTGTCTGCTGTGAGTTATTACTCTATTTTGAATATGTTCATTCCACATTCTCTTCCGATTCTATCATGAAAATAAGTGCAGAGAAGAGAGTCTTGAAATATTTATAGAGTATATGTAAAGGCAGCTTTAGAGAATGCAAATTTAAACTCTCCATTGAAATATAGCCTGTATATAAACTGCTGTGCTACAGAGTATAACACTGAAGAAAGTCATAAAGTTCTGATAGAAAAGATATAAAGGCCCAGGCTGTTGCATGAAGCAGAGAAACCTCCAGATCAGAATGTAACGATTAAAGCACTGGAAAGAAACTGAGTTTTCTCATGTACAATTTTGAATACATTATAAGGAATTTAGTGTAGGTAAGGATTAAAATTTTGAACATGTAAATCTTTTTTGACTTCAGATCTTTACAGAACAAAGAATCCTCTCCTTATGCTGCAAAATGAATTTAATAAAAAAGAAAAAAAAGAAAGGAAGTTTGATCCAGGTCAGGAACGTGTATACACATAAACTGCAAAAATAATTTTATATGTTCAGTATGATGATAAATTTTGAAAACTTCTGAGTTTTGGGGATTTTTAAGTTGTTTTCATCTGCTCAATCAGACTGAGAAATCTTACAGATATTTTGTAAACACCAAGGATTTCAGTAACTGGAATTGATTACGAGACTCTTTCAGATCTATCTAAAATAAGCTCTCACTATTTAAATGTCCTTTTACTTGGCACATCTAGATTTTTCTGTTACAAAACCATTTGCATAAAGACTTCATGAAAGAACATTCAATCTCACTTTTTTGTTTTTATCTGTGGTAATATTTCCCCCTGCTTTTCAACATCTCTAGACAACTCATAACATTTATCAGTCAGAAATGGTAAGATAATGATAAACCAGCTTAGGGAAAACACTTGCAGATCTTGGAAGATTGAACATGAGCTGCTGTAATGCATCATTATCTGCTATTTATTTATCTAATACACTTATCATGTTTTTCTTTGAGGATTTGTCTTTAAATCAAAATCCACATCCAGCATAGATAGGGTGTGCACAGTTTGACACTACAGCAAGGCTATTTTGGAAATATTAGTCTCCTTTGTCAAATTAATTGACACCTATTTTCTTAGTTAACCCCCACGACACCTCCACTTAAAGGCATGTAGGAAAGAACTTTTTTGGTGAAAGAAAAGGAAAAAGACCCCAAACAATCCATCCATTCAGTCAGGTAGCCTGGGTCCCATAAATACAAGTCCAGTGTTTTGTGGGCAGCCTGAAGACCCTGCCCTGTAGTTACACAGGAACACAAGTGCTGTCCTGCCCAAGCAGGAAACCTCTTGTGTGGTGGAGCTGCTTCTCTATCCTCTTCCTCTCCTCTTGTGCACAAGCTGTAAGCAGGATGCAAAGCAAAGAGAAGAGAAACAAAGCACAAAGGACTACAGCTGTCGTGTTCTGAAGCTACTGTTTGCTTCCATGTAGCCACGAACATGCAAACAATATTGGGTAACAACAAGAGGAGGTAGCTGGAGCCTGGGGAGAAAGAGTTAATTACTGTTCCCTCTTTCTTCTTTAAGTAAAGTGGTATCTTAACATACACCCTAACTATCTACATTGGCCATCCAGTGTTTGGTCTTAAAAAAGGCTTATTCCTTAATAAAGTTTAGAGAACTCATCTGAGTCTGTAATTATGATCCAACTTTTTACAGTAATAACAAAAAAAGCTTATCTCTTTTGGCCTGGGAACTTCATAGGGAGTTAGGAATTCAGTTACAGATTTTCTGCTATGCTTTTAGACCTTCCAATTTCTCTGAAAGTATGTGCATATGTCAAGTGTTATATTTTAAATATATTTAGCTACACTAACACCTTTGGAGGCAAATGCAAGTGCAACTCTGCAGCTGCTCCCAGTCCAGCCATCTCTGACTGGCAGAGTTTTCTGTCTTTGATACCACCCGTGCGACACTCCACATAAATCTCATTCACATGTGCATAGAGTTCAGTTTATCTCTTTCAGTCTTCATTGCTAAAAATGCCCTTTACCCTTATGCACAGCTGGTTGCTGTGTAGCATTCCTTCTACTTAAAAGGTGGAAAACCTCTTAAGAGCCTAAGGCTGTTCAGAACTGCTCCCTGGAGTGGCTATAAGCTAAAACCCCAAATTCAGCCTTCTATCCTGTGGGATAATTCCAATATAATCCCAGAAGAGTTTCAGATACTGCCACCAACATGACAGCCACTTAGCCTTGCGTCCAGTCAGAAGCCTTATTTAGCAGATCGCATTTTTCTTCAGCTCATTTATTTCCCAAACATACCTTTAATAAAGGTAATAACAATAATAAAGTGGTCATAAGGCAGCCTTACCTTGTTTCCTGCCACAATGTATTCTGATGTGAACTCAGCAACTTCTACTTCTGCTCAGTAGAAACATTTCCACACAGACTATACTTATACGAGAGTCAGAATGTCTGGCTTTTTTGCTCTGGGCACCATTTCCAGTCACATGAACTGGGAACAGTTTGATTCAGATGTTAACAGCCACTGACATTTGCAGGAATGTTAAAAAAAATAAATCATAAATGCCTTAAGAAATTTCGCTGCATAAAAGACTTAGCACAAAAGTTATTGAAAATGTGGTATGTGTTTTATTTGGAGGAACATAGGTGTTCATAGTAGTATGTCACATAACTATATATTGTGTTATCGGGCAAACCACACTGAATAAAGCTTTTTTTCCAACTTTTATGTCTTTACAGTCTCAGTAAAGTAGAACTTGTGTGCAAATCAGGGAAGAATCTGACATTTTAGTTTTAAACGGATGTTGGAGTTTGACAAATTAAATGGGATAAATTCCACAAACTGGCAAAAGTAGTGGATTAGAATAAATCTCTGATTGGCACCTAAGATTCCAGTAAGGTCCCTTCCCTTCCTTTATTTATTTTAAACACATTTTTTAATTCTGTAAAGTAATTTATTTTTAATGTCTTAATTTGAAGGAGCTCTGCATTGGGGGGCAGCGAAGATGACAGATTTGTGATTTACATTTCATAGGACTGTGGTAATGGAGACACCCAGAATACAGCTCTCTGTTCCAATTCATTTCATGCTCTGAGGAAGTCTCATGCTCAGAAGGTGACCTTCAAGGGGCATTGCTCTGTCCCTGAATCATTGTATTACAGGATAAGTCTTAGCTGACAGACTCTCATTCCTCTCAAGGTAAATGGAAGTTACATGGATTATTTTAAGCCTTCCTCCCACCTGAGATTCTTTCTTTCTGCACTCACTGGCTTTTTAATGTGAACAAAAAAATCAAAGAACCTCTTGAAGCCTACAAGGAGCATTTAGAAGTTTTGAAACCTTTTCGCTTTTAAGGTCAGAGAGAAAGAAATAACTCCAAGCCAGCTAAATGTAGATAAAAGCAATACATGCACAGTGTTCCTTTATAACTTTTGCATGGTTCTTGGAGCAGAATATTGGTATTTTTCTAAGGAGAAACAGAGGAAAAGAAGACATATATTTCCTCTTTCCCCATTAATATGATTCCCACAGCTCTTGCACCTTCACTAAAGAGGTAACCAAATGATTGGCAAACTAAGATTCTGTGCTAGGTACGGGAGGAATAATAAAATGGTACGTGTGCAGTGACTAGTTGTTCTAACACAGCTAGTAAAATCCTGCTGACTAGTGCAAGTTTTGCAGGAAAAGCCTATACATATTTTGTGGCCATCAGATTTCCCAACTAAGCACAGATCACCTGTATCATGCTTCTACATTAAGTCCATCCAACATTTGTCAGAAACAGGCTGATTTTTTGTGTTTGGATGAGCAAAGGGCTGAAGCAAAGAGTATCCCTTTGTAAATTACTTTTTTTGTTGTTGTTCAGAAGCTAATGACAATCTAAATAAATGATCATATCCCTCAAAGATGAATTACTGACAGAAAACTGCCTCTTCCATAAGCATTTTGGACACCAGCAGCATGTTATACTGAATAAGAACAAGCTACACAACCAGTGCTGGTGTACCACAGAAATGGCTGGGATGTGAAGTAGGTGGTGTTTCAGGGAGAGCTACTATCGTTTTGGTGTAGCACCCACACTGGCAAATCAGTCTGATGCCTTCAAGAAATTGAGAGTAGATATGATCTCATAATTTGTTTTGAAAATTCTCCTGAAAAATATACAATTCTTGCGAATGACCCTGTATGTACATCCCAAAAGTTAAATATAATAAGGCAATCAGTGGAATAGTTGTTTCATTTAGTTTGAAAGCATGAGATGTTACTATTTATTTGCCATATTTTCAGTCTGGATTACAGCTAATGTGTTTCTTTAAACCAATATAGAGTTTTAGCCAGAAGATGTGAAATTTCCATACTCTAGAATAAAGAATTCCAGCAACCTTCAGACACAGCCATGTGAACATCACAGTATTCCTGCTTCATGAGATTTCTTCCCCAATCTAAAATTTAAAGGACTAGATCTAAAGGACATTAACGAGCTCACAACTTTCTCCACCCTCATATTGACAGCATCATTAAGACACTGAATTAGACAAAGACATCATGAACCTCTGAAAACTCCACAGTTCAAAACAGGGGGAATTATCCTGCCAGAGTGGGCTATGCAGGGTAGGTTAACAAGATTATAATGAAGACATCATTTGAGACTATTTCATGAAGACAGCTTATGAACCAAAGATATTCAGAAGAAGAAAGAGCAATATATACTGAGAAGTAGCAAAAGCAATATAAGAAGCTACAGGACAGTCGGAAAAATCAGAAAATGTATTTTGTTTATAAAGACCTGAACACTCTCTACCCCCGGAAAAAAGGCGAAACCAAAGCAACAAAAGGACACCCACAAATCGTGACAAGATTGATTCAGAAATTGAATGGGAAAATTTCCTTTTGTCTTCATTTTGTCTACAGAGCTGTCACCACAGCAAATTAAACAGATACTGAACATGCTCCATTTCTACAGAACTCCCTCCATTTCAATTATCAGACTGTGTGTGTGTTGGTTTTAAAAAACCTGGTTTGTGGGGGCAGGCAAGAAAAAAAGAAAAGCTGCTCGAAACTTCTATGTCCAGCACAGAGACAATTGCTGACAGCTCTGACAATGGGCAGGTTACTAGCCCAATCAGGCAAGATGGGGACCCCTGATGTGGTGACATATTTAAGAAAGGAAAAACCGTGAGAAATTCTCTTTTCTTGCTCCCCGCCAAGGGGTGGTGAGGGGGCCCCCGGGCCCTTCCCGGTGTGGCAGCTGGGGCTGTGCTGCCGGGGGGAGCCACCCTGGCGCTGAGAGCAGCCACGCACCCACAGCCCTCCTGAGGCCAGGACTGCCCGGCCGGGCCCCTCCCGAGGCCAGAGCCGCCCGTGCGGTGCCGGCAGGGACCACGAGGTCAGCAGCGAGAGACATGGCAAAAAATTCCCCGATGCAAAGCCCGGACAAGATCACCCTCTCAACTGCAACTTACAGACATCAACTTTCTTCCAAGTCAGTGAAAAGGAAAAGTGAGGATGCATGAGGAAAACCAGCATGGCGGCACCGAGGTCAGTGAGAGAAAGGAGAAGGAGGAGGTGCTCCAAACACCGGAGCTGAGATTCTCCTGCAAGCCGTGGTGAGGACTATAACACAGCAAACTGTTAACCTATAATTTATGAAGTGCATGGTGGGGTGCAAAGATCCACACGCAGCCCGTGAAGAAGAGTGCTCACACTGGAGTGTGTGGATGCTGAAAAGCTGTAATCTAGTGAGGAACTTGGACAGAGAGAGATGACCCTTGCTTTTACAGATTGAAGAAGAGAGCCTTCGCTTCCAAACTAGAACAGCTCATCCTTAAAAGACTAAACACCATGAACTAAAATGACCCACACTAAGAAGTTGTGGGAAGACTGCTTGACCTGTGGGAGAGATTTCACACTGCAGCAGGTTTGGGCGGGCTGTAGCTTGTGAAAGTTAAAACCATGCTAGAAAAGTTCGCAGAGAACTATCTCCCATGGGAAGGATCCCACAGCACAGCAGAAGAAACTCTTTTCCTTAAACATACTGAAGAAAGACTTTTAAGAAGTGAAATACTGACCAAAACCCCATGTTTTGTTTCCTTGCGTTGTTGGTAGAAAGAGGGAGGGATTAGGGAAGAAAGGTGTTCTGAAAATTTGCTTTGGTTCTCATTAGCCTTTTTACTTTTAATTCTGTCAATAATAAATCTTTTTTATACTGTTTAAGTTTTGAACCTGTTTTGCCTTAAAGTGTATTCTTCAATAATCCTTATTTCAACTCATGAAGATTTTTAAAATTTCCACTCCTCTGCTTAACTATAGCAGAGGAAAATATGATAAGAACTAATGCCCTACAAGAAAAGCACATGCATGGAGGTGTTTTGCTTCAACATGTGTCCCAGTTTTACAAAGAGTCAATAGGAGAAAGTGGATTTTGGTTGTTCCTATCTTTCAGGAAAAAATAATATAGTGAAATTGCCATATTTAGTAGCACTGTCTAGAAAATCACAGCAGTGGAACAGCAAGAGAACATAGGATTTTGTTTGGGTTTTTTTTGTTGTTTGATTTTAATTTTTTCTTGATTGATTGTGGGTTTTTGTTTGGTTTTTTTGGGGACAGGATTTATTTTTGTTTTGTTTTTGTGCTGGACATAAGAAGAAACCTAACACTGGTGAAAAATAAGTAGAAGGCAGTGTGCATTGCGCTGCCAAAAGTCATGCCTAGGATAGCAATACTGGATGGAATGGTTTTCCACTGCCCAAAGCAGCATCTGAATGTTATTTCTCGGAAACTGAGTCGCCAAGTACAATAGCTTTTTTGAAGAAGAATCTTGCTGAGGTTCTCAATATTAAGAATACAGAACTCTGGTTTCTATATGTAATACAATCTTTCCAGAGGAGAAGATCCCATATGCTGGAAATGAAACGTTACATTAGATTTTGAAGGATCACAGGGTACTTAGCTGTAACAAGTTCTATTCCTACCCCCATTACCAAAATGGGGCTTTAAGACTGAAAGCCACACATGTGACTTACGAACTGTAACTTGGAACACATCACTCTGATGTTGTAGAAGTGCAAAGCAGCAAACAGATTAGTTTTAATATAAGGAAATGTGTTCAGTAAGTACACTTTCCTTTGTTTGAAACGTCAGTACTGGGCAATATTTGATTTAATTTATTGGTTCTGTTAGATGTGTTATGCCTCAGTACTTGTGATGGTCCAGGCACTGAAATTCTTGCATACAGAAATACTAAGCATTTTAAACTGAGTTTTTGATCAAGATAGAAAAGAATCATGCCTCAGTGAAGCCACTCAAAGGACACAGGAAAAAGCCAGATTATGGAGAAACAGAAAGGTCTGCACTGCCATTATAACTGCTCAGAAGTATATCTTTACACATAGAGGGAAAGAAAGAGAAAATCTCCTAATGTCTTTTTTTTTTGTGGATATTTTGCTAGGTGAATAATTTCTGTAGCACAGAAACCCGTAAGAGATTAAGTGATAAATCTCTATAAATTTGTCTTTAATTTTCAGTCTTTATTTTGCTTTCTGGTCATTATTTCAAACCCACTTACTGAAATACTGCTGAACATACTGTTTTGTCAGAGTTCCTGCAGAGTAAGTTAAGGCACTTACTTTGGATAAGCAGTTTTTTTTTATGTGATATAAAACATCCTCAGAACACCAGATGGATATTATTAAATTTTATGGTAGCCCGTACAGAGATAACATGCATTTTATGGAGACAGAAAGAGTCATAAACCAATTAGAGTATCAACTTGGTCTTTACATCGTGTTCTGCATTTCAAAGGCAGAGGCAGAATTCCCAGTAAAGTCCCATCAGACAGCACAAATGGCCAGAAATAGTACAGAATGTGTCTACAATAACGATACTATTGAAAAACATGTGATTCTCGCCCTCAGCCAGAAACAGCAACTTATTGCTCTAGTGGCTGCTGTCAGCTGCAGGGAAAACCACCAGGCAGGGGATTCTGAGGAGAATCATAATCCCAGTATATGGGATAATACCCTATTACCTCAGAAATTAGGTGCATGCCAGTGAAAATACTCCAAATTTTAACGCTGTGCCTACTGGGTCTTTCATGCAGCTTCTAAAGAAGAACTTGTGTTATGAGAGAGAAAGATAGCAAGCAGATAAAGAGAAGATGAAAGCTTATAATTAAGAAAATAAAGCTGTTGACTTTGTTTATAGAAAACCATTAAGTTTCTTTCTGACAATTGCAAGGATTGGGAAAGTGTTTCGCAGTTCAAGCTGAAACTTAATTCTAGTGTCTGTCATTGTTTTCTGGGTAATTCACACAGCTGAACTTGTATGTAATGCTCTACATGCTTGGCAAACACATGAATTAGGAGGGGCCCCCAGCAACAGCAGCCTTACTGACACCTCGGTATTGTTTTGTCCCTTTTACAAGTATGAAAGAATGGACAGTGTGCCTTGCCAAAAGCTGTCGGACAATTAAGCAACAGAACTGCCTCGAGCCCAAGGCCGGTGTCCAAGTCACTGAAGACCACAGTCCTTACAAAAACGCCCATTTACCCTTAACTAAAGCTGTATCCCTGTTTCGGGGCCCCAGCTGGTCCTCAGACTCCACTTGTCAGAGAGGTCTAAAGCTGTACCTGCATGGTAGTGCCAGTGGCACCAAACAAGATAGACACTGTTTAAGGACAGAGGAAGATTTGGCTGCAGATACATCTCCTTTTAGGTGTTTCTCAGGGAAGAGATGGAGACGCCATGTGCCAGCAGCCACACAGATGTATGTTCTCTAATGTTTGTTACAAAAACCTATCCTACCTAAAATTGAGGCTACAAGTGCTGTGACAGATGTTCTCACATTGCTTTCCAAACCCACCCACCAGCCTGAAGTTTTCTACTGACAGAAGCACATTGTTTTGATGTACAGTTTATATATTTCATATGCCACTTCCTCACTCTTCAATTACTTTTCTTCATTCAGGGCTCCATTCCTTGTTTAAAAAAAACCAACCAAATTTGCTTATAAATGTTTTCCTCCCTCCACAGCAAACTCTGAATATTTTAAGATATATGCCTGAATGAAATTTTTCCATAATATTCCTGTTCTTGAACTTGGCGACCTTCCTGTGTTTAAGTTTGAAATAAAGCAAGCTACATTTTGCTTCCAGGTAAAATGTTCCTACGCTTAAGATGTAAAACATTAGCTGTATACACAACATATTTAAAAAAACCCCAGAATTACTCCTGCTTGCAAAAGACTTCTTGCAAGACACCTTTATGATGTAAATAGAACTTTTACAGAGATAATATTGTCTAAAAATTATAAAAATATAAAAATAACCCCTGCAAACATTTAAACAATTCTGATTTTAATAACTATATAAAGATAAATTTCTTGAGACAGTCTCTTAAGACCCAGTAGAAACCTGTGGAATTCACTCAAATGACAGCAAAACTTACCTTAAGAAGAATCAGCACAGGGGCTCTAGTTTTTCTCTTACCTCGAATTCAATTGAATGCTTATGGCAAGGCTTAACGCTGACTCCTTCCACCTCTGTAGTGGTCAAGAAACAGAGAGCCAGAATCTAAGAGCTCCTATAGGTTTGGCAAACTGAATGTGAGTAACATCTGGCTTTCTGCCTGAAATTAATTGGAGAAATGTATTACAGGCTGTGTACTTATCATCAGCTGCCAAGAAGCATTTAGATAATGCTTCTTTACAAGAGGAGAAAGGAAGATTTTTCATTTCACTTCCAGAGAGATGCATGTACACTGTCAGGCAGATAACAATTAAGGAGTGACTGGTGAATGTCAGAGAAAAAAAAGTGACATAATTTTGTTTTTCCTTTAAAAAAATGTTAATATAGAGGGACACACTTACCTTTTCCTATGGATTTCAGGATGAAGAACCCAGTTGATAAACTTTCACTTTTAAGGTGCTTTGCCTACGTGTCTTGTTTAAGCACTGAAAGTCAGACCTACTTTTTCCTCTTTTGATAAATCATCAGTAGAAATTACCATTTCTTCAGGGCTGTGAAACTGCACCTGTGACCCTTTACCACCTCTCCTGACTCTGCCACAGGTGTCCCAGTGCTTGTGTCAGGGCTGCATTACTGCTGTCAGCAAAGGATATTCAAGTAGTTTTCTTTGTGGGCTGTATTAAGATTCTCTGGGGAGGAACCAGAAAACAATAAAGGCTGAAAAATGTGGGAAAACGGGAAAAGAAGAGCTCCCTGAAGAGCATAAGTTGAAAGACTCTTTCCTGCTAGAAGACTATTAGCATAACAACTTATATAGTACACAAGCATAACAGTAATCCCTGTTTCTTATTATTACTGTTTATTATTATTTATTATTATTGCTCTTAAGTGAGCAGCTTAAACCAGGCATACATTTGGATGAAGATGGATGAATATTGTGGCAGAGAATAGAGCAGGACATAACGAGAAAATAGCAGAAATAAAACAAGGTAAAAATTAAGCAGGCAAGAAAGAAACTAGAATAGGAGACAAAAAGAGTTTAGGTAGAAAGAATATGGCACAAATTTTTTTCTATTCCCTTTGCTTCTTGGATCACAACACGTTAGGAAAGGCCTGGAGTGGCAGGCATTCCTTAAGAGCATGACCATCAGCCTGGCTCCCTTGAGAGAAGGGTTCCAGTAGGATTCTTTACTCAATGGCAGCAGGAGGGTCTCCCCAGCCCAGGATCAGCTGTGTGCCCCCTGTGAGTGGTGGGGGATCAGGGCTTAGCCAGGCACAGAAGGCTGTGAGGCCGGAGACTCAGCATATTGCTGAATGAAGTGCTGTGGGCTGCAGAAACAACCACACTCTTTCAAGCAGGAGGGAGCTGTTGAATGCCTTCCCGTAAGATTGGCAGTCCTGCTGGCAGAGCAGGAGGGTTTTTTTGCCTCCTCACTGGTAGCAGATCCTCTCTGCTCTGCCTGCACAGTGAAATGCAAGAATGTGAGGGCTGGCACTGAGTTCTTCTGGAGCTGTTTTAGGCAGAACAGATGTAACATGGCTTTACAGTCCAGAACCCTTCACTGTAGGCTGGCAAGGCAGCTAAGGTGGTAGCTGTATGATTCCCAGTCTTTTGGCATTAACATCAATGAGCAACACCAGTTTTCCCCATGCATAAAAAGCCTTTTAAATCATCCCTGCAAATTTACCTTGGGCTAGTCTGAAAAAATTGAGAAAAATTTGTCTTGTGCATGATAAATAACATCTGGTGCGAGTTCTGAAGCCCTGGAGTTGTGCTTGGTGAGGCTCAGTAAACTCACAGCTATGGAACAGGGAAGGTGCTGCCTACATAGGGAGCTGGATGCAGGTAGAGTAATGAAGAGCGGAGATAACTGTGACACAGCACAGTAATTTGAATATAAATCAAGATTAATCTCCAGGAAAGTATTTTTATTTGGGTACGGACAAATACTTTATTTCAATTAAAAGCAGTCCTACAGATTAATAAATGATTCCCAAATTAATTTCTGGAAAGGTTTTACTGAACTACTGATTTAATAATTTCATATTTTTATCCCAAAATGTGGTATAAATGAGCACGTATGTAGTAGACTTTTACGCCTGCACAAAGTTGATTTTTTCTATCACTTAACCAAAAACATTACAAACTAACTCAGCCATGACAGTAAGGGTGATGGCCCCAATATGAGAATACATGTATCAGCTCTTACACTTACCTTTCAATCAAATAAGGTGTAAGTATTTGTATAAAGGCAAGCATGTGGATGTTTGAACAGAAAAAAGACATAGTTTCATATGTCTGATAATGAGTCTACCAGCTACACTTTGATCAGGAAGTTGTTAGAGTTAAGCTGTGAAAAACTTTGTGCAAGGTTGTGCATTTTTGATGATACTAAGCACGCCTGTTTCATTTGGTTTCATAGGCATTTGTCAGGCTTTTCTGCATATTTTGAATAGCAAAAGCATAATGGAAAAATAAATAGTCCACAGGCCTGGGCTGTCTTTCACATTTATTGATACAACAAACTAATTAAGTGGAGCTAGGCTTAGCCACCAAATTAAAAATCTAGTGCTGAAATTGGGAATCAATCTCCCTGTTAGTATTGCCAGTGATGTCAGCAGGACAGCACTTAGGAAAGGTTATATTGTTCTCTGTACTGTTCAATGTTATGTTCTTTTCTTCTGCATCTAAATAAATAAATACAGCCAAGCTAGCAATTTATTTAGAATAATTACTATTAATCAAATATAGCCCACAGATTTTGAATCAATTTTGTTCCCCCTAAACCACACAAATAGGAAATTTCATATAACCATCCAACTCCAGACAGTACAGCATTAGGAAAACACCACAGCATTACACCAAACTGATGGAAGCTGTCAGTTCTGCAGCTTTTAGAAACCACTGTATTTCTGCTCCCCAGTTTTCCCTTCCTAGGCTCCTTTTCTGATCCCTCTTTTTGTATACCCTAAAGCTGCTCTTTTTCCCTAGGCCCCAGTCCTTTGTTCTTCCACTTCTTGGCTCTTACTGAAAGAATTATCTTTTTCTGTTAAAATGATGTGAAAAAAAATCCATACCTGGAAATGAATGTGAAAAACCCCAGGTATGATGACGAGACTGTTGAGAAGTTATAGTGCTTTTATTTGTCATTTGGGTTTAACAGGGAAAGCAGGATGAAAAAATGATGATCCTTTCCTGCCGGGGCAGAAAGAAAGATTATATAGGCTAGAGGCTATTAGTTTCTGGGTTAGTTAATCCTGAAGGAAACAATATACTAAGGTATACTTTTGAAATTAAAGCATTTGTACTAGGAGAAAAAAAAGATCTTTTTTGATGTCAGTGGCCCACCTAAATGATGCAAAGCTTTAGAGCCTGTTGTGAGATGAAGGCTCCTGAAAGTGGTAACTCATTGTCCTATAGTATTAAACAAAACTGCTTAAACCAATCAAGCAGAAAACCCAAAGCTTGAAGTAATCTCTCAACAGGTTTCAGTTTCTGAGATAGGTGTATCTGTGTACATGGGATTCAGAATTCCATCCTCCTCCTGGAGGGCAGCTTTCTAACCAAAGTGGGCATGCCCTTGTGTACAGACAAGAGTTAGCAGTGGTACAGTGCTTTTGCAGAGCAGGAATTGGCTAAACATGGAGGAAACATGGTAAAGGTCAAGCTCCCAGTCAGTATGGTCAGGGCAACACTCTGGCCACCAGTTAGAGAAGGGTGGGAGCCAGGAGAAGTAGGAGGCAGCTCCTGTCTGCTTGCTGAGCCTGGGGCACAGCCAGTCTGCGCTGAGAGGGAAGGGAATCCAGCACAGGGGACTCTGACTCCCTCTAGCATAAATGAAGGTGAACATCTCCCTCCAGTCCTTTCTTCTAGGAGTCTGTAGGTGCATTGGTTTACATGGCCTTTAGAAAGAGAGACGTTCTGTGGGACAGGTGTTCAGATCACCCTCCTCAGGTCCACGTCTCAGTGATTCTCTTGCATGGGCACCTGGAGAGATGACAATAGGGTGTCAGAGGCTGTAGTAAGATGAGTGTATTTTGCTTAGGGAGAAAAACCCTAAGATGACACCGACCGCTCATGATTAACTCCTGGTTGTTCTGCCTTTGAAGAAAAAAACAGAGGAACAATACTAAGTAGTTCTGTTACAAGTTTGCTTTTCCATTGTGTCATGTAATGTTCACTTTTGCATCAAGAACCATGATCAAGAAGTGTTTTACCAAGGAGATACCTACTTGGATTTTATTTGTCCAGAAGGTAGAATTTAGGAATAAATACCATTTAACGTCACATACTCTTTTATTTGGAGAGTGTACATGGTGTAGGTATATATATAGATACAGGTACTCAGATAGCTATATATTTAATGTTAGGGACTACAAGTGAATTCAAGAGAAAATATTTAATCAATTTTTAACAAGCTAAAAATTCAGATATTAACTGTCTTGATATATTTTCACGCTTTCTTTGCTTTCTTACATTTTTTTTCTCTCAAATGATCATGCAGTGCCACCTAGTCGTTGCTGCTGAGGTTTACAGAAAAAACACTTAATTGAAAACAACTACTTCTCTAAAGTGTTATTAGAGAATTGATTTTCTTCGACTCTTGGGAGGAAGGGTGGTTATGTTGTTCCCTCCTACCCTCCCTCAATATTATTCTAACATCATTTCTTTATAGAATATTTAAAAATTTTACTTTTATGTCAGTTTTATAATGCTCACATTTATTACTATGGCATACAAAACGTTTGTCTGAACAACATAGAAAATTACCAAACTTCCAAAAGGCAATTAAGAAGTGCTTGAGAAGAGCAGTTACAACAAATATGATTGACCACAGAAAAATAGATCTGCATCTCAAATACTTATGTGGCAATTGGCACCTTTATGTAAGCAATCAAAAGGCAAAACAAACAAAAATAAATAGGATTCCAGCACATAACAGCTACAGAACACAATTTGAAAACACAAACATCAAAGGCTTAAAAACCAAAGTGTTAAGTAAATAATTTCTCCTACCTCCTGGCTTCCTTTAAATAAATATTTTTAAAATATACATAAATATTTTTAAAAGTCCCTAATTCTGAGAGCACTAATGCATGACCTTTCCATTTGAGGTGCTGAAACTGATTGTATATCCTGGATCAAAACACTTTCCCCTCAGAGAGAGAGTGAATTAACAGATTTTTTCAGAGGAGTCATTTTTGTACAGGTTTCTGGGGGCCCTCTAGAGTATGTAACAGGTTGAAAGAGTGATGCATGATACTAGTTCAAATTCGCGTCCTTTGATAAATGAATAAGGGCTAATATTTTTTGGCCAGTATTGTTAGTTCCATCTGACCTTTAGACTTTTTCTTGATACTGGAATATTTGGAAGGTGAGTATGAGGAAGTGTCTAACTAATACAGGTCAGGTTCCTGCAAAAGCTGAGAAGCTCCATGCAGATATAAGGAACTAATCAATTAAAAATCCAACCAGACCATGAAATAGGCTTTTTTCTTTATTATTTGTTGATCTGTTCAAGAAGATTTTTTCCTTTTAAGCAAGCATCCTTTAAAATGCTTTTAGGATCACCTGCTGTTTTAGAACATCTTGAATATCTGTGTGAAAACATACAAAAAATCAGTGGATGGCACTGTTGGCTTGCATGTAAAGAATCATCTCCCAAATTATAAAATATATACGGATTTAAGGTTAGCTGTATATATATGGATTTATGTTTGCATATTACTTTACAGATTTTGCTGTATTTGAGCAAATCCATCTTTTTAAAAGTTTATTTTCATGCTAATGCCTCCAAATTTAATGGTTATTTAATTCTGACATTTTGTGGGTCACTTGAAACAGGAAGTGTTTGGACTAAGTATTGGACTGAACAAATCATCCCTACGATCACTGCAAGGAACATACTAGGTCTTGTAACAGTGAAAAATGACTGATTTTACCTCTTTAGTCTATAAGCACAAAGCATGAAAAATTGGTTTATTAAAATCTTGTAAAAAAACCACATTTTCTGACCTATAG
Source organism: Oriolus oriolus (assembly GCA_013400235.1). Classification (NCBI taxonomy): domain Eukaryota; kingdom Metazoa; phylum Chordata; class Aves; order Passeriformes; family Corvidae; genus Oriolus; species Oriolus oriolus. The sequence goes on from VXBT01010378.1 coordinate 1,023,905, forward strand.
AGTACCTTAGGAACTTCCTCATTCAGGCTCTAATCACTTTGTCTCAGTTGATCACAAGTTCCCTTAGAGCCCTTGGACACACTCTTTGAAACAAGGTAAGACAGAGAAAATGACGTTGATGGAAAAGCATCACATGGTCGGTGTGGAAAGGCAACACAAACCCAGTGACAAAGCAATTGCCTTCCCCAGAGCACAGGGCTCTGAGATCATTTGATGCTTTGCACCATTTATTCTGTGCTGCAGCTCAAGCATTGCATGCAGCAGGGAGGGGCAAATCTGCAAATCTTTCTTCTGTGGATCATGTGGGTAGGCAAAGGGATAAGGAGCTGCCGGGCTCCTTTGCCATAGGTATAGAGGCTGAGGCTTCCATCGTTCACAATGGAGTTAATTCCATTGAAAGTAAGCACACTTGAAAGTCATAACTTGATTTTGAAAGCAAACCACACCACAGCTTCAATGTCAACCTTACTTTGAACCTGCACCATGGACACAGTGTTGCATGCTCTGTCTGTGAGCTTGCTCACAGTGGGGAGATAAAAATGCTCATCTCTGTGTGGTGGATTGACCAGGGAAATGAGGTGTGTTGTGTCTATGCTCTGGCTTTACAGGAAGATTTGCAATCAAGTCAGCCAAGGGATCCCCTCCTGGGTGAGCCCTCAAGTAATGTGGCAATGGCATCAGAAGTTTGTAAGTAACCCCGAACTTACCTCATTGTTCTGACAGCCTGGCACTTACCTGCAGGCATCCGACCCTAATATGCACATGAGGGTACGTGGGGCTAAACCAGGAAACCTGCTAAGTCTCTCAGGAGCTTGGAATACTTTATGATTCCAGGTATAGGGGAAAACAGCTTGAGGGCCAGAACCAGTAAGCACTGAACACAAGATTCCCACTGAAATTGATGGGGTCCCTTTGTCCTCGGTGCTAAATTCCAGCTGGATGGATATCTAGCTAGGGGCAGAGGCAACAGACCTTCCTTGCCTCCTTCCTATTAGGGTTTTTGCAAAGATATTTGTGTTGTTACATTTTATTGAAACTGAAATTTTAAAAGTATTTGCTATTTTAAGATGGAAAGAAAAATCTCACTTTTATTTTTTAAACTGAGCTCTGAGCTCTAATGTACCATTCAAGGTCCTAGAAAGTGGAATGCAGACAGGGATTGAGTAAAGGTTTGGGGATTTTTTTTCCATTCATTTGCTGTGGAGCTTACCCTGCCTCTCTTACACTGAAAATAGTATGAGCTAAAGTACCCTCTAAGGGACTCCGGTTTTGTGACTCAAAGGTCTTGAAGGAGTCTTTTATCATGTCAAATAACATATTTCTGGCATGTCTGTTGCATCTCCACACTTTTCATCTAGGCACCCACTGTTGTCATGGCTACAACATCCATACTCTGAAAAATAATAAATAAATAAAATCTCCTTGATCAGAGTAGAGGAAAAGAATGTTTTTTCTGAGTACATGAAAAGCAGTTTTCTGCACTAGACTTCTTTTAAGATTACAATTTCAAATTATCAGAATTGTGTTGCAAGTTCAGTTTTATTCCCCCAAATCTGAAGCTGGAATATACTGAGTGCGTCTAGTCAACAACCGAGCTCACAGCTGGGCACTGCTGGAATAATAAGAAGCACTGAACCTTGAAATAGATCATGAATCAGCATCTCTTCGCATTACTCCATGAAGAGAAATCTCCCCCAGAAATTTTGTAGGGGTTTTTATGCAGAAGGGGCCAAGGTTCCTTAATCTATGAAGATCAAATATTTCAAGATGCAGGTAGCAAAAGATTTCAATGTAAGTAACATGGGAAGTGGGGACAGAGTCTGTGGTGTAACTCCATTAAAAATGGAGGGATTCAGCTTCAGGAGTACAATTAAAATGACATGTTTCCAAATGTTACCTCAGAATATTGTGCTAACCAGTAGATGACTCTGCTTTGAGCCAACTCTTCTAGCCTCAGGGATTGAAAAGAAATGGCAGAGTTTTAATTCTCTCACTATTGAGTTTTGTAAAGCTAGTGCTACTATAGATTGACAAGAGCATTGTTTTGATTTAAGTTAATTTAAGGCATTGTACCTTATCAGACAAGGCAGACAGTCCCCACTGCCTCACTCATGGCTGCTGGGAGGCTTTTGTGAAACTCAGCACGGTCTCCTTGTCACGCTATCCTTTCCCTGTGGCTGCTTGCAGAGGTCTCCACTTGAGTCCCACAGCCAAATTCTTATCTCTGTTGTGCTGTTAATAAGCAAATGCCTTCACTGTGGTGCATAGGCATAACTGCAAATAGGGTATGCAAATTGCACAGCTTGCCCTTGCTTGCTACCATTCTTCCCAAAATGTTCAGAGGAAGCCTGCTTACATTACTGGCTGTCAGAGTGTTTCTGTAAGGTCAGACCTTGGCTGCCACGATGCTTGCGTAGATTTCTTCCTTATTGAAATGGAATAGCTCCTCTGCCCTGTCACATATAAACACGGCTGCTCTGGATATTGTCATAGGTGTCTGATTCTGAAAGATTTCATTTCTTGTTGGCAATAGCAAACCTACTTGCTAATGCAATTTAGTGGAGTTTTAATCAGCAGCACCAGGCTGCTCACAGAGCAGCTCCCAGACATCTGCCATACATTTCCCACATCTGACAGGACTTTTCCCAAGGCACATGTCATTTATCAAGGAAGGCATGTGATGCTGTCTCTTACCAAAACCTGTTCTCTTAATGCATGCGTAATGAGGTGGCTAATGCTTTGTGAGTAGGAGTGCCCAGCCTTAATAAATATTGACATGCACTAAACGATACCATTGGCTTTGGAGTTTTCCTGGAAAAAAAACCCTCACATATATATTAGCACACAAAAGGGAGTTTCCAAGTACAATTAAAAATTGAGTATTTTTTTTTTAATTTTTTTGCTGCTCTCTGTTAATCATTTGAAAACAAAACAGAAAAACTCACTGTCTCTGGCTGTTGTGGTAATACTAACACAAAGAAGTCCACAACATCTATGCCCAAAGAATGCATTATAAGTAAACATCATAAATCTAGAAGTAAACATTTTCAGAGAGGAAGGAATGGTTGAACACAATGTATAAGTTCAGGGGGAAGACCATGCTTATCTGGCCAATAGCCTTTCTGAGCTCAATACTGAGTAATTCTGGTCAGCTTCTGATTTTTGTGTGTTCTGAGCAAACTACAAGTTCTTGCCTTCTGGTATAAGCAAGAGTCCAAGATCAAGAATGTTTTTAAAGGCAGTCTTTCACCTTCTCTCTGATAATCAATATACATTTTGCCTTGCTTTCTTTCTTCTTAGAAGGTCAAAGCGCTGACTCTTCACCTTTGCAGTGCAACATCTCTTCCAGCTAAAGCTGCTGTTGGGACCACACAGTCCCCCAAGTCCAAAAGCCCATTTATACTGAGTACTGCCTTCTCCAGTTGCACGGCTAACAGCTCTGCATTTCTCCAGAACTGCATCCTCTGATTTGTTATTTCCTTCTGGGGTTTTCCTACATCTATTCACTACAGGCTGCTTGGTACTGACAGCTACACCCCTGCTCAGTGATTTCAATGGTAGGAACTCCAACATTGCTTTGGTCAGTATGTTTCTTACTGGGAGAAACTACTTCATCCCCACACACTTTTCTCCAGCTAGGCCCTCTTCCTTCTTCACAAACCACCTATTGTACAAAACCCAGAGCCAGAGCATGTGCCTCATTGGGTTCTCCCTGAGCTGGCATGCAGGGCTACAGCCACTAGCCTGGTTTAGGATCCCAGGCAAGCTACTTCACTTCTGTGAGATGTTATCTGTGAAACTGGAACAGGCTTTGAGAGTACGTAGCTGTCTGCTGCTCCCTCCCCAAGGGAGGGAACAATTGCTAACAACTGTGTTAGCAATTAACTGATCTGTATGTTTAAAGGATTAAAGGATCTGGTTTCTCTTACTAGGTCAGTTTACTTTGCTGTAATTAGCCTTATCCTCTTCTTACAATTAGTGTCACCCCAAAGCCTCAGAGCTTAACATGGGCCAAACTCTGGGAATGATCAAATTTGTATCTCTGAGGTGTAACTGAAAACAGAGTTTGTAATCTCGTATAACCTTGTATGTTCTACTTGCACATATACAGGGCATTTTAAAATTGTAATTTAGGCTTGAGTGTACCTAAGAGTTTTACCTAACACAGGGATGCTGAAAGTGGCATAGGAGTTTCCAGAGAAACCTATGTGAAGCACTCCAACTGGGGAGCACACAGCCCACTGCTGGATGACCTGCCTTCACCTCATCTAACCAAGCTGGCTAGATGTGGGCAAGGTCTGATTTGAAAGCAAATATACAACCAGCAGGGCTTATGGATGTGCTTGAGCACACTACACCTTATTGAAGCCACCTAGCTTTCAATCTAGGGCTTTCCTGGAGCAAGCAACCACTGACCTCATACACCAGGCTTATTTGTGTCTATGGAGTATTGGCAAAAACAACATAAGAAAACAAACTGATGAGAAAATGCTCCTGTTCCTTGTTTGCAGTGATTTTTCCCCTTTACAACTAATGGCAAGATGAATCCTAACTTTTAATTTGAAATATCTGCAGCAGAAATACTATTCTGAGCTAATTGTTGAGATGCCTCTAGCTGATTGAGACAAATAGCTTCTTTCATGAGGGCTGTTATTAGATATCCACATTAGATGAGTCATTGTGTAACAGTCCAGATGAAGCTCACCTAAAGTGTGAAACAACTTCTACTTTTACAAGCAATACATAATGCATCACTGAACATCGTATCATTACATCCTCAGGTCTTGGAACATCCTTGTGGATTTTAGCTGCTATTTATGGGTGTGCACTTACTGAATCTAAAGCTATATCACAATCCCAAACAGAACCTTCCTACGGCCAGCCAAGCCATTCGCTCCTTGATTGTCTTGAATGATTTATCACTTTCCTCCTCTCTTTGGATAATTCTTGACTCTAGTACTACATGTCCCACAAAAGCTAAACCACAAGCAACTAACCATTTACCAGTGATAATCATTCTAAAGCATGTAAGAAGCATTGCAATTGCTGTGCTCTGTGAGTAAGGAGGTGCTGATAGGGTGTGCTCTATCGGCAGGTGTTGCACACATTTATCAGTTGTGACATCTGTTTTGCTCCTTATGATTGAATAGTCTTTATATATACATAATCAGAGATGATGTCCTTGTATGGCATATAATCCTCCTCCCATCTGACACACTTGTGGATGATGACAAAAAATGCCAATGTAACCCAGTCCCCTCCTGTCGCACGCGGACACGAAAGGAACACACAGACACTCGCTCTAAGAGAGAGAGAGGAAGCCCCACCGGAAGCCGGAAAGCTTTTAGCCTCCCAGCTGGGGGGTCTCGTTTATTTTATAGACTTTTAGAAAACCTCACTGATTGGATAGTAAAATCACCACCCTTCAAATACATAGGTCTAAGGAGAGATCCATCAAAATGTCTCCGCCTTAGGAGAAGAAATGAAAACATTTTTGTAGTTAGACATAACATGGCTTATGTTTACAGAACAGAGTATGAGGACTTCGTCTACAAAATTAAAAACGTTGAAGGACTGTGAAAAGCAAGGCAACACCCTCCTTGCAAGAGAATGGGCTCAGCTGAAGAGCCAGACCTCTTTGTGCTTTGTGTGCCACCTGAGCTGTCAGGCATCCTTTCTGTAGCAAAGCATCACAGTTTCGGCTTCTTGGGCTCTAATTTTACCTTGCCCAGTTGGAGTCACTGTCCTAGCTTGAAAGCAGCTTCAGAATCTAATCCATCAAGAATCTCCCTAGGCATCTTCATATAGCAGGAAAGAAGTCAAAACTTTTCAGATTTAAACCACTCCAGTTAAATTTAATTTCCCTCACCTCCCCTAACTTTTGGCTGTCCTGTTTTCAGCTCAGTTAGCTCAAAATATCCCAGGTTTATAAAAGAATTTTGCCCTATTTCTGTCACTTCCCAAAAATAGTAAATGAGCTGATAGCAAATTTAACTTACCTTAAATTTGTCTAATCCATTGCTTTAACCATTCTATGGTGTAGTACTGGGCTGTTTTTAATAGACAAACAATAGCTGGAAGCCAGGTTTTAAAGTTTTTAAAAATTTATTATTATGTCATTAAAATGGTGAATATCTGCAATATGAAGGAATTGTTGAAGAAAGTGATTACATGTAGATTAGAGGATCTGCCAGTCAGGTAGCTCTAAGTGAGTCTTCTGACAAGAAACTACCAGCAGCTGGAAGTCAGCTGTTGTTAGACCACTCACTTAGCCTCACTGGTGTTCCATGTACTACTCTGCAGCAGCTGAGAGATTGCTTTTGTAGCTCCTTGCCTTTCTGGTCTACTCTGAAAAAGGCATTCAGAACAAAGTTAACAACACCCTGTATTGACAGACAGAGTTTTCAAACCACTCAAAAAGTTATGAGAACGTTCAGAAGACTGAAGACAAGATGTTATTTTCTTTTGCTTTCTTAACAGAACCAGTCTGTGATGTGATAGACCTGGTCTCCATGTACACTTCTGATATCTTTGCAGTTAATTTCTATTATAGTTAAATAGTTCTTATCATTGGAGATATTCCATTTCAACTAACCATCTGCTATCTACTCATTCTCCTTATTTCCCTAAAAATAACCAGGATGTGAAGGACTGGACATTCTATATGTTCTATTACTCTTGCAAATTACTCAAGCAAAATATATTCCTATTCAGGAGGGATCAGACTTAGGCTTGAGAATCAGGAAAAATTAATTTCATTACACATTTAAGTCAAAGAACAGCTACTGAATCTAAAATGAAATCTGTGAAAGCCTGAGATTTTCTTCCACGCACCATCCTTTCTTCTTTTCCCTCTTCCCTCCATTTCAACAAAATAATGGCGTTTATTCTCATAAGGGAAGATACTGGCAAAGAGTGCACAGCTCCAAAAGCAAGGCAGCGGGCTCAGACTAATTTTTGTACTATACAGCTACAATAATTCTGAATAATAAAAAACATAATAAAACCATAAGTATGCACACACCTGTAGTTGCTCCATATTATCCTTCTCTCTGCACTCAGTAGATGTCTGTTGTTAAGAGTTATATCCACTTCTCATTTTCCTCTGTTTTTCCACTAAGTTTCCACAGGGAACACTGCTATGGTCAAAGCAGTGTACAGAGTTTTTGCCTGTATGGATTGGGTTTGTGTTTGGGGGCTCCTGCCCTGCCCTCAGTCCTCGTGTACATCAAGAGGAAAAGATATTTGGCAAAATCTTCACAATCTTCACAGCTTGGCTCATGCAGTGAACAAAAAATGTGCTGTTTCCTCAGCATCTGTAGACTTTTGTTGTTATAGACAGGAGAAGCAAGAGGCAATTATTTCCTCATTTCTAAAATCTTTTGATCACATAACTAATAAATCCAAGGTACTCTTGCAACTGCTCTAGTATTCTGTTAAAATAATCCAAAAGCAAGGCACGTTCATACTGTGCAAGATCCCTCCTACCTTGTTTTGTGTAAAACTGCCATTAAGGTAATTATCTTTCAGATTGGCTACAATCAAGATGACAAATCTTTAAACCTGCAAAAAGCACAGAAAATAAAACGGAGGTTTTTCAATTGCATCAGATTAACTGGAGATTTTGGTGCTGCTCTTGCTCTGTATCCCCAATGGATATTTTGGGGGGGAAAAAATCCAATCTTTTCTTTCTCCAAGTTAAGCACATTTTAATTTAAACCATGTAAAAATCTGTCAAGTAGCCATACTTCATAGCTACAAAAAGATACTTATCCACCATATTTCAGAGCTACAGGTCTATTGAGTTATTGATAATGAAAATCCTTGCTGAAGAAACTGTAAGAAAGTGTGTAGTAACTTTAAGAAACAGACTAACATACTCTCAGGTTCTGTTTGAGCAGCATTAGGAACTGTATTACTTTTTTTTTGACCCCAGCTGAATGGAAGAAACAAAATGCTGCTGTTAAATCTTTTCAATAAGCCAAAAATTTCCCATGCTTCCCTGCTGACTTGCTACTTCATGGCAGAATAAACAGCTTCAGAGAAGATACGAACAACTCACTAGAATTCACATCTAGTTGCATTAAGTAGCACAGCCAAAAAGCTGTGAAGAGTTGCATCAGCTGTCTGACATAAATACTGAAAAAATACAGCATATGGATATTTGAACAATGAAGCAGAAGTTAATTTCCATTTTGAAAGCATCATCAGGAAACAGCTTTCTGGCTGGAGGAAAGTGTTTGTGATTTTACATTTTCTTCTTGCAAAAACCAGATGTATTTAGCTGCCATAGTGGCAGCTATAATTGGTTACAGGACATGGGGATAGCTTATTGTTTTATTTGATAAAGCACCCCAAATGATATTTATAATGAGTGCAGCACAGAGTCCTTTGCATTAAGGAGAAGGTTGAAGATGTTCAGAGAATTTGGAATGAATAGCTTCATAAGGACTTTTATTGGGGCTTCTGAACAGCAGTTGAACCATACAACTTCAAGCTACATGCATCACGAGTTTACTTTAGTCCCAACCCAGAGTTTCATTAGAACTGCTTAAAAGCACCTTTGAAACTTTAATCCAGGATTTTAATCTGTAACTGTTTTAGCCTTACTTGAAGCAACCGACCTTTGAATGCAGCAAGAAGATTTTTCAAGACAGATCCTTCACTACTGTCATCCCAATAGCCAGGCCTTCTTTCAGGCTGTGCCAAGCAAACTTACCAGCCCATTTCAACCACACAAAATACCACAAGAAAACCCCAAGCTCCCTTTTCCTTACCCCCACTCTTTATTTCATCTCTTACAGTGTAAATAGGTCAGTTTGTATCAGCTGTGAAGGCATTCCTTATCTGGGTAGAGAGTTACCACTTGCAGCTGTAACTGGGAGTGTGCGTTGCCACACATCTCCCTCCCGAGCCCGGCACAAGCAGCTCGCTGTAGATCAGCCAGCTGGGGCTGGAGGAGTGGCACCCTCAGCTGCTTGCTGCATCCAGCTGTGCTCCAGCTGCTTGAGTTATTCTGTGATCCACAGTTCACAATCATTCCTGAAAGGGTGACAATAAATCTATTCCATCCTGTAACAAAAGGAAGGAAAATGGACAGGTGAAATTTGATAGTGATGAAAAAGAAAAGCTCATGACACAAGCAGATGCCAAATGACATATAACAAGAAAATAATCCACCTTTGCAGTAACTATAAAAAGCAAACAAACCCATTTCACGTTTGTTTCCCTTTTATATTATGTGTGGTCAATGTCCAGGGCCTTGTCTTTGTCTTTTTGTATTTTATCTATTTCCTCTAGCACTTTATTGCAGAGAACATCATATAAAGTGACATTTATTGTTTCTAGCTCCCTTTACATTTATGTTTCTCAGATGAGCAAGGAGAAAAAGGACTTGAATCACTGTAGGAAACCCCTCCAGCTAAGCTCATTTCTCCCATGCCCTCTGTTTTATAGTGGCTGTAGATAAGACACTATATGTCGGTAGATTATTGCATTTCACAGTAACTAATTGTCTTTGATGTATGGAACATATATTTGCACCCTGCTACACAACTGGCCTTTGGGTTGGACCAAGGAAAAAGATGGACATGTGCAACTATTCCAAATGGCTGTGAACTCGCAGGTACATCCCATAGTGTACAGGGTGAGGAAAGTACTTAAGACCTCTACAGGTTGTGTTTGTGGAGGAAAGTTTTAAAGCCTTTCCTTCAACATGAAGGGAGACTGGAGAAGTGCTATTGTACTGAATCAAATCTCAGCAGTGGCACTGATTTTTCTAAGGTGCTCTGCAACCTCTACCCGCATTCATTGCTGCAAGAGGTCTGAATGCCCCTCACTTCAGAGAGCCTGAAAGGACACGTGGTATGATGTGGAAACCTTTCAGTTAAAAAGTAAAACCAAACATTGTAGGAAAAGAGAAGGAGTTCTGACTTTTTGTTCCCCTTCACTTTCTGATGTCCTCTTGGGGTGATGCACTGAAGTGGGAATCTCTTTCCAGGACTTCTTCGAAGTGTATCCCCAAATTCTCACAGCTGTACAGGCAAGAATAGCCCATGTATTCACTGAGAACTGGAAGACATATAGTTAAGAGCTCAGTACACTATCTGTTTTAGTAAGGAACAGAATTAAAAGTATTAAAATAAGGTACTGGATATAAATGACAGCTATGACCGGAAAATGAGAACAACTTTCATGTTTTTATTGCTGCCTTAGAAGCAATTGATAAACAGTACACTTCATATATAAATGAGCATGTGTCAGTATATGACAACAAAAATAAATTACAGTGACATAGTATTTAACTTTACAAGGTTGTACAAAATTTCCAAATATGAATAGATTTCAACTTAAAAATTTGAAATAAGTTAAAACTTCAACTATTCTGAAGACTTAAAAATATACATATAGTTTCACTCAATCACATCATTTACAGTATGATTTTTTTTAAGCTGTTTAGTCTTATACGCCCATATATTTTTGACTGTAGTAGTGGAATATATCCTGCTATATGCAGCTTTACTGCAGTGGGATAAAGAAGTTCCCTGAGGGCACAGAACAGGCTTTGAGTGTTTATATTTTAAGTAATTTGATTACATTTATTAGCTAGAAATATAAACCCAAAGTTTTATTTATCTGTCCTATAATGAGAGACTGATTTATCCGTTCTTTCTAGAATTTCCATTGATGCTACCGAGAATTTTGAAGAAAGTTTAACAGCAATATGGAGCTAAACTAAGTTTGTTTAGCCAGGATGAATTAGGTAAAATTATTTAATGAATTATTTGAAGAGTATCTGTTTTGTCTTAGATGTCATTATAGACTACATAGCTACTCATGGCTATGCACTGATATATTTGCTTCCTCAACTAATAGGAAAATATTTTTATATGGTACTTTGAAGTAATGGGATGGATTATGGATTGGTATTTTTAACACCTCAATTATATGCACAGGATTACTTTATTAAATATTAAGAAGAATAAAAACATTGCCCAAAACTCCTTGGCTGTTGAGTATGTGATAATTGAGAATACCAAGGGTCTAATTCAAGCTGTAAAATAAGGTAAGGTGGAAGAAATTTGTACTGCGGCTGGATCACTCCCAATAACTTAAACTAAAGCTGGTGCAAACAGACTCTGTGCACCATCAAAAAGGCAAAGCTTGATAATTCAGAAACCATTAGTGAGAAAACAGATAAAGAAAGAAATTTGAACAAACTGGCACATGTGAGAAAATTGCTTAATTGTCAAAAATACAGGAAGACAGAGGTGGATCTTAAAATGCCTTCAATGAATTTGGTAAGAAATAAAAAAGAAATCCAAGATGTCTATTTGTGAGACTGAATTTTCTCTTCTCTGAATATGTTAAAATATCTATCAGAATGCTGCACCAGTAATCCACAATCTTTCCTCCAAACAAATAAATGTTCTGTGTACATCATTTAAATGAGAAAGGAAGAAAAGGAGTCATAAACAGGGCAGAGCTGTGCAATTCCTCATTTCCACTTTTCTCTAATGTTATTGGTAATAAAGACCACTGCAGTCTACAATTCAGCTGGAAATAATTCTAGAATCCACTGTTTTTGTTGTGTGAATATGCTGTCACTGGGCAGCAGGAAGGAGGAAGGGAACTGGAAGGAGATATATATAGATATATATATATATATATAGGTATGAAAATGGCTGGGGATGGCTTGCTGTGTTTACTCTATGTTTTCCAAGACAATTTCTTTGCAGGCTCATGCCTAGGGACTGCAAGGTGCAGGGCACACAAGTGGAGGTCTGTAATGCTGAAGAGAAGCCACACAGTCCAGCCCTACACTATGGTGCAGGGGCCTGGCTGCCTCCTGCTCATCTGGGGAAAAATGTTCATTTCAGAAGCACAGAGGGAGCCTTTCCATCAGCTGGAGCTGGGCTTGGATCGGCCCCTGGAAAACACTGTTTTTCACCGTCTCTAAGAGAGCAGAGAGCAATTTCGCTGAGCAACAGACTGGGTCATTAACTGAATTAATAGCAGTCAAAGAATATTGTAGCATATGAATGGAGTCAAAATTTCCTTCTACAAATCTGCATCTAAAGGGAGTCCTCCTAGGCTGAAGGGAAGGACAGCTTCCTCAAAGGAAAGCACCTACATGATGAAGACTTCAAAACGCTTTCTAGATTGTTTACCCCTCTTGCAACTTCTAATCTCAAATTACTTCAATCAAAACAATTACATTTCTCTTAATTGCTTGTTCTGTGTTCTGCCCCTGTTTTGGCTCCTGAGAGGAAAAAAGAACATGGAAATATATCTCAAAAGTCCAAGCAACATCTAGCAGTTATGTAAAGCTTACCTCACCAACTGCTTGGCACAAAGTGTATTACTGTACAATCAGATATGTCTTTTATATCCCATAATTTGCTTTTTATCTTAACTAGCAAGCCACTCTATGAGCAACAACTAAAGAAATGAGTTTATCTGCTTATATTAATGCAATTGTTATCAGGGGCATACAGGGTAAAAGTCATTTGTAGATTACAGTAATATATTTGCAAGGAAATTTCCACACGGGAAGGTGCCACCTGATTAGTTTTATGTGGAGAGTTAAAAAAAAAAAAAAAAAAAAAGATGTTAAAGCATCTTGGCAGGAGAAAATCTCTTAAGAGCACAATGTTCCACCGTGATAGTTCAGTGGGAGCCAAGTTTTGACAGCACATTTTGGGCTGATACCCATGCAGTGAAAGGAGAAATGTGAGCTCTTGTAGGACACTTGACCTGGACCAATGTATTGATTTTTCTACCAACACACAGCCATCCACCTTCTGCCCTCAGGACTGCAATGCTGGCAGTCATTCCAGAGGGGAGAACAAAGCATTTGAGTCTCTCTCAGTACATCTTCTCTTACTCTCATTTTTATTAGCAGCAAAAGGGAAGGTTCCTCTAAAACACTGAAGCCAAGGAAAACGATTGCTCCTCATCATTATCTGCCTCTACTCTTCCAATTACCGTGCTAGTGTTTTGTACACTGCTGTCAATACAAGCTAGGGCCAATTATTCTTTCTGAGAGTTTACCAAGACATGGAATTTAATTACTCAGCAGAAAGATTGCTGCACAGTAAGGTGGTGTTAGCAAAAAAAGATCAACTTGGCCAATAATTTAAAAAGTGTTAACATTTTGTATAGTACCTGAATGGGTAGCTGTGACTAGATCAATAGACACCAGACTTTCAGTGAAAGCTCAGGCACTGTCCTTTTGCACAGCAGAAGGTGAGGGTCTCCTTTCTATTGTTTCCTGTTATGAGTTTACAGTACATTCAGCTCCACTGGTTTTGCTGAAGAAAATCAGTTTTATAAGGAGTAAAATTACAAATTCCTTTCCATGAAACCTATTTCTGAGCTGCTTAATTACTGCATGCAATTTCTCCATATATTTCAAAATCAGAAAGCAACAGGCAAAAGTCAATTTATTTAAAATTTTCAAGCCCTAGAAGTATGTATTCAGATATAGCCTTTGGGACTTGTTTTGCTCCATAACCAGTAGAACAGAAAGCTTTCAAGTAATAGGAACATATCAGGAAACACATAAAATATGTTCATCAGATTCCTGCAATGTTATCTCTATTTCTATCACAAAAATACCCGCTATCTCCAAATAGTAGCAGGAAGCCTATGGCTCTTTCTTGTAACAACTTGACTGGTGTGGCCCACACCCTTCCTGCTGTGGGGTGGTAGGGGCAGGAATTCAGTTCCAGCTTCCTGTGAGGCAGAAGTCCCATGACCGCTGGTCAGCTTTGAGGCAGGAGGAACCGGGTTAAGAGGCAGCTGGGTGAAGGGACACCTCTAAAAATCCAGGGATAATTCATACAAAAAAAAATTACACCTCCTTCAGTGACATCTTCTAGCATCTACAGCTTACAACTACAAAACTTCACATTACATTTATCATTTTCTTATTTCTTTTGGAAAGCAATGAATTGTAATTCAGGCTTTTTAAAGCTTTAACTAAGTGCTCTTGTGTGCACTTAGTACATGGACTTCAGTGATCCACCCCTATGCAGCTTCCTTATGAAAGCAGCTGTCCATCCTTATTTTTTATATTTTACCTCCACTTATGGATTCTGTGTCAGTCAATATGCATCGCAGAGACTAAAAAACAAAATAAAACAAAACAAAAGTGGCACCTGTGCATACTAGTTTAAGTTTCTCTTGCATTTTTCATGCTGATCCTTCCTGTCTCACAGCAGTAGAAATATGCAGCCATGTAATGTAGCTGTACTGTTTTGAAAACAAGTCTGAAAGGACCTTCCATCATATTCAGTGAAGTGCTTGGGCAGAGCAGGACATAAATGCTGTTCTACCCTTTACACAAAGATTTTGTTCAGATTACCCTATGGTCAGGAAATCACACTCTTTTTGAATAAAGGAACGAAACATTGACTCAGATATACTTCTACGGCCTGAAGAGCGGAAAGTTTTGGTCCTAATATCACTTGTAAAATAAACATCATTAACAGCAGTATGAGGCAAGCAAATGGAATGTATTTCTGAATCAAAAAAATTCATGCCAATAGAGGATAAATGTTGCTTAACTCCAGCTATGTCTGATTTCATATAGCTTTGCAGATGCAAAGAAATGTCCAACTTCTATACTGATGGCAGAGGGTATTCAACACGTATATGTGATAGGTATGTTCAACAGGAGGGGAATGATCCATGTGAAGGATAAAAGTAATGAGTGCAGAAAAGTACTTGAGCATCAGGAAATACAGCACAGGTCTATTTCTTGTGATGTATCTGCACAAGGCAAAGTGCAGCACTGTGGAGGGTTCAAAGTAAATTGGCTTATTTCTTTCGCCCCATGCTGTTAATTAGTCTGTGCCACAATGGTAATAATGATTCTTAATGTGGGCACATTAGGCACAAATTAATGAAGGCCATTTGGCCATTTCCTCATCCCTTTGGCATCTCTAGACCAGGCAGCATTTCAGGAGTGACTACAGTTGCTTTGTTACCCAAAGACTTCAATACAGAAGAAAAATAGGTTCAAGAAGACCGGATGTTTTAAAGCCACATAAGGAATCAGATTCTTGTCCAGGGACTTTATATCCATGACAGTGTAAAGTTCTTCAGATCTTTTGAGTGTTTTAAGTAAATTAACTATGCCTCTATGAATTAATTGAAAAATACATTTAAGTTCTCTTGGCACAACAATATCCTATGCTTTTCTGATTGTTAGGCATGGTTGAGTGATGATTACCAGATCATTTCAGGAGTCTTTTCATTCCAGAAAGTGCACTAAATAACTTTGGTCCTGCAGCGAGTAAGAATCTCCCATCAGTTTCCTAGAAAATGCATATGCACCCAGACAAACAAGCCCTGCTTACATATTAAGGCTGAGTTATTTAGTCCTAGAGTGCTATAATAAGGATCTCTTCTGAGAGGCCTGAGTGGGGCTCAGGCTGCTCTGCTAACAGTGTAGCTGATGGTGACGCGTGCTTTTGGCTTAGAGAGTCATTCATACACTGAACTTTTTTGGGCACTGTTTACATGTGTTTATTCACCCTTATGCAAGGAGGATGTGCACATCTATAAAGCCTTTAAATGCCTTGGGGTTTTTTCCAAACTTTCTGCCAAGTTACATAAATTTTACAGCTTCACTAACTTGGAAAAAAGTTACCTCTCCTCACCACCATTAGGCTGAATAGTTTTATCATAATTTTCATAAGACATTCTCTTAAGCCAGCATCACACAGTCAAGGATTTATTGTTTAAAAACCCAGAAGGGGTGAATGATCTAGATATACTGGGTATTTCTTTGTCCTACCAGGCAAACAAGGTTTTTAAAGCCTGCACAATTCCACCTGTAGGACTGGCAAATGAAGAGCATTATCCCATGAAACAGAAAGTGCAGAGCAATAGTATAGGATGAGGGAGGATGGTAATTTTTTTTCCTCTTCTAATGGAAGGAGTTCTGTTCTTACCTCAAAGAACTTGCATTGGCACCTTGCCTTATTTTGCCTTTATATGTTTGTGACATTTGCCTCAAAATATTTTCATAGTGACTGGACTTCTCTTTCAGCTTTGAGAAACTGGCAGTGATGTTCACATGGACATAGGAGTTTCTCTCACGTGAACCTAGATAGAATCTACTCTAAGTGGCCTTTTTTTCTTATTTGAAAAAAGGCAGCATGAGTTTGGTTATGTAATGGAGTTAAACCTAGTGCAGCATTGGTGCAATAGCTCGGTAAGTGAAATGTGTTCATGCATTTCTATATTTTGGGTAATGTCGGAAAAGCCAGCTCAATACACTGAAAACACCACATCCAGAAATAAGGACAATGCAATTGTAAAATTATGCACTAAGGAAAGATGTGGGAAGTTTTCTTGCAGATAAGCAGAGGAGACTTAAACACAGTTTCACTGTCCAGTTACAACTGATGAGGCATCAAAGGCAATATTTACCATGGCTGACAATTTCAGCACAGGTTTGTATATACATCTGTAAACATTGCTCTGGATGTGGTACATCTCCCTGTATGTACATGCACAGCAGAGTCACACATATGTTATCCTTCTGAGATATACATAGTGCATGGAGATGAGTAAGTGCAACATGCATACCATACAATACATGTTGGAATAGGCCATGAAATAAGTAGCACTTATCTTAATGTTTTCCCTTGTTATGTGTGCTCCTTCCATTTAACGATCCCTGACAGGAATTGGCTCTCTTGAGCTAATTTAATATCTAAAATTAAGCAAAACATCCTCAAGCACATCTAGGAATGTATCTGGAAATAACTACAATGATATTTCTCAAGAAAAAAAATTACAATCTATGTTATATTTTGAATGTGCAGTGTGAGTGGTGAAGAGCAGTCAAAGTCCCGAATGAAAGCACAGCATAGGTAATGAGTTTGCCAGTTAAGATTGTGAAGAACTGTCAGTGACATCAAATGCTGTGATGCTCAGTCTCAGCCAGTTGCAGTGCCATGGTGTATGAAATGAAATAAACATAGTGTATAATTCCTATTCATACTCAACTTGTTCTCAACAAATAGCACAACTGTATTATCTCTGCCTTACTTTACAAGCTGAAGTGCAAAAATGCCCAAGTATCAGACATTACAAATTAGCAGTTTGTCCAATATCTTCCTGGCAGCTCAAAAAAGTAGAAAAATGCAGACGCTATGAATGATCTATGCCTGCTACAAGGAAGAACATCCTAATTAAATGAAGTTTTTAATTCCATGAAAACCTGAATGTCATGCACGGTCTAGCTAAGCTTCCAAACAGAAATGTTTCGGTATCATGGGAGTGCAGTGCACAAGTCAGAAAAGGCAGCCATCATTATGAACACCTCAGCTCCACCAGACATCTCTACGTACCCTTCAGGCTAACAAGAAGCAACCTACAAATATGCATCACTTTGACCTGCTCTCAGAAGCCAGTGCAGTGGTAGTTGAATGGGCAAATACATAAAAGATAAAAAGAATATATAAAATAGAAAATCATAGAGGCTGGAAGCAGGTTGTGAATAGGGACAGTAGATTTGCATGGGTCAAAGAATATTCAGAACTACCACAATGAATATGCATGGGTCCTTTTTAAATTTCCAAATGCATTTAAATGCACAATGTTTCATGAACTGGGTGAAGTTCAAGGTAGTGGGGGTTTGGGAGAACATCCTTAGGGACAGGTCAGGCTTGGTGAACAGACCACTTGTGGCACAGACCATTTCTGCCAATAAGGACCTGGCAAATGTAAAGCCTTCTCCAGTTCTTTCTGATATGTTTTATACATATCTTTAGAAAAGAAAGTATCAGACCTCAACACTATACAACTGAAATTAGTAAAGTGTCTTTTGATAGTGTAAGAGCAGATAACTTTGAATAGGGAGATCGTGAAAGGAAAAAAATGCCTGATAACAAGACAGGCTCGTAGAGCATATTTTAGCATGAAAATTTAGGAGCCATCTGGAGGAAAATGAGGGTTTAGAATCTCAAATATAATTTTGAATAGGGATGCATAAATAGTCAGATGGCTAAGGGGGAAGTGAAAAGCAGTTTATAAATAGCATGACACTGCTTGACCATCCCTACTGTATACACGGTAACACAATACAGATAAACTGTATCTTCAAAATTACTGATGCTGCTGATTAGGAAAAAAGAGATAAAAGCTTCTATTTGCTTTGATGTTTGCATTCTGTAGAGGCAAAGCAAGTGTACTTTGGGACCTCTACTCACTTTTTAGGTATATAAGGTTGCTAACGAATCAAGACTTTTTAGGATATTCTTGCAGAATAAGTAAAGAAATATAAGAATCAAGACAGCAAAATAAGAAATGAAATTTTACATAATTGAGAAAGGTCACCAACTCTCTCAGAATATCTGTGTGCATATTTTTACTGCCAGAAGCCTTCAGGCCATTTATTGTTTAGGTTACACAGATCTACAGGTTTACATCCTGGGAACTACTCAGGCCTTTCCTATATTTGTTTAGCTTTAGAACAGAGCCAGACTGATTTGCAGTTTACCTTTGCTGAAAGTGTGTTACACAGTAGTAGGAAAAAGTGCTTCATGCACCACAACCCCTGCCCTTGGATCTTCAGATCAGACATTTCTCACTGCCTATACCAGTACAGAAGCAATAAACTTCCATCACAGTTTTACACTGAAAAAGCCAAACATGTATTATAATGTATTTTGTTGCCTGTTCAGAGGCTGAAAGTGATTAGGGTCTATTCTACAAAGCTTTCTCCAGACTACCCAATGGCTCCTGTCTGGCTATTGCTTCTGACTTCTTGGTCCTCTTTATATGGAGTCTAATCTTGTATTATTGCAATTAACGGAGACTGGTCTCTGAAAAACCAGCTTTCAGAGCTGTGAGGAGAGTTAATGGGACTGAGCTGTTTGTCTGCCATCAGAATGATGCTTTCTATTGTGTTTCTGACTTAATTTTCCTCAAAACAGACGAAATATTACATCATTTGTACTTCTTAAAAGTAATGCTGTGTCACTGGTCTCACATTGTTCTTCTTCTGCAACCTATTGTGAGTGCCTGTGTTCATAAATAATATATCCACTAGTGCATACAGCTAAAATTTTTGTGTGTGCATGGGTTTAAAGCAAAACCAGAAACATATAACATACAAATTAAATTACTGCCCACTGTACTTGTAACACAGCCAAATTCTTAATATTTTATAGTGCATATTCCATTAAATAAATAATAACTAAATTGATCTATGCTACAATATGTGTATACATACACATTTTATGATGCCTGTAAATAACATTTTAAAGCCTGTTCACACATCCAAAGACAGGTTTTTTATTTCTCTGTTAAAACAATCCAAGGATTTAACTCTTCCTATTATGTAAACAGTGGTGACAGACGCTTTCAAGGAAGCTTAACTTCAATAAAAATAATAGTTTCCCATAGTAAAATCAATACTAATATACCATAAATCCCCCAATGAACTCTTGCTTCCTTACATGCTCTCACATTGTGTGTATTAGGGGCACAGCACTACTCTAGATATCAGAATATAATAATATGGCAATATATATAGATATAGATATATATTTAAATGTTAAAACATTTGTTAGGTCAACTTGAGTAATGAATATATTTCAAATATATGCTTCTTTCCATAATAAAGGTCATTAATTTTCTTTGCAACATGGGTGCCTTTGTATGTGGCTAGCAAACTAGCAAAACAATTCTGGTATCTTTAGTTCAAAATGAACTTGTGACTTATAGATGAAGCTTTACCTTTTTTCTGTTTTATACTGGAATTGTACTTGCAGTAGTTTCAATATAATTTATGAGATTACTCTAGGGTAGATATTTTAAACAACTCATACAAAAGAGAATTTGTTTTAATGACAAGAAAGCTAGGTATAGTCTATTCATTTCTCAAGCAGACCTTCATGAATCACTTTAAAAGGACACTACAGCTGAAGACTGAAGAGCAATATTTATCAACATTAAATAAAACATTTGGTGAAATATGTATAAATATTTCTTCATATGAACATAACACAAAATTAAATAGTTCAGATACACAGACACCATTTAATATATTTCCACTGTTGTCAAAATCATCTGTAAACACCATCTCACACTGAATACAAAAGCAGCTTTAACATCAGTTCTGTGTTCACAACACTGATGCCCCTTTGTAAAATAAGATACTTGTTTTATTTTCAGCAAAATAAGAGTTTAAGCAATAAAAAAAAAGTTTTGGTCAGTTCAAAGGAGAATACAAAATAATCCTTCAACAGGTAACTAAATCAGATTTAGAACAACAGTTTAAAGTACAATCCTTCCCCCAGGGGACCTCTGACTTTCATAAATCATGTTTGGTGCAGACCACATCACAAATACCAGGAAATACTGGTCATATCTAAACTATAAATATTAAAGCCCTTTTAAAATTGTCTTTATCAAAAATTGCCAGGTTACAAATTGGCAATATCACATTTTTCACACCACCGAATAACCTGGCGTCAAACGGATTTAGGTGCGCTTCTCCTGATGATTTTTAAAACAGGTTGTGGAAAAGAAACACTTTTTAGTGAGCATCCTTCATGTGCAAAAATAAAGCATTTCTTTTAAACAAATCACTTGCATCTCAAGATCACCTGGGCAGACAGTGCAAGCAGCGGGGCTCCACCAACTTTTGTCAGAAAACTACAACTTGAACGTTCATCGGAAGCCATACAGATACCGCACACAGGATCTGAGCTGGCTCTGAGAAGGATGGTCCATCCACACGGTGCAGCTCAGGACAAGGTGTTGCAGGAGCCGCGTGTCCTTGGACAGCAGCGCAGCTTCCCCAGCAGGACACGGGGCTGCTGCTGATGGTTGTGCCTGCCTGGCTCCTGAGCAGCTCCCTTTGAGCATCGGTACCGTGCAGCCCAGATCTGGGTTCTCATCGTCCTATGCCCTACAAAGATAGCTTCATACTCTTCCCTGAATGTAGCCTTCAGTTCCTTTCCCCTTTGTATTTTTAAAGAGGCATGATCACTTTGAGGAGAGACTCTGTGCTCAAGATTAAGGTTTTACTGGGCATGTACCTCATTATAAAACTCTGTAAACTGTTCAGCTCACAGCCTATGTTTTGGTTTTCTCCATTACAAATGTGAACACCATGTTTTCATTCCAGAGATAAACTTGATTTTCAGGTAGCAAATAATGAGCTATGTACTTATAACATGATCTTCTGACTTTTAAAAAGTTTCATTCTCATGTAATCATGATAGGAGGCCCGGTAAAACCTAGAACAACAGGTCACCTCTTTCCTGGTATGTGTGTATTTCAGAGGTGTGAATGTATGCTATGCATACATACACACTCACACACACACATATAACATCAGCTGCACAGACATTCAGAAATCAGGAATCGGGGCAATTAAAAATATACCAGAAGAGAAGTAGACAGGAAGCTCTACCTGGACAACAAGCAATTTTTCAACCTATACATTGTCTCAAATAATTTCATAATCCTTTTTCTCTAGCTTGCTACATCTGCATGTAACTTGAATTGAAAGTTGCTGGATTCCTTGGAAAAAGAAGAGTTGGGCTAGCTAGATGTGCTTACCTGAGATCCCAGACTTGATTATAATCAAAGAGCTGGGCAGATCAGTAATGGGTTTATAATCGCTATACAGCTTCTTGCAAATTTGTAGGAAAACTTTATTAAACCTTTCACTCCTTAGTAAAAATGTTGAAGTTTCTTAGTTTTCGCTGAATGTGGATTGATTTTTATATTAAACTGGATTTACTGAAAGGATAAATAAGCCTGGCAGCTGCTTTGACGTCTTGATGTTTAAATCATAGAATCAGCACCCTGGAACCACCCTCCCACCCCACCCCACNTCACATCCCTGCTTCATTATTTTTTTATTTGTTTAAAAAATACTATTCTATGAAGCCTCCCTAGGGATTCGCTTATGAAAAATGACGGACTGCCGTTGCTGATACTGCTGTTTGCGTCGTTTTCGCTTGTCACACTGGCACAGCAGCAGCATCTTGAAAGTGTTTCTGAATGTTTTGTTACACAGTGCATAGCACATGGGGTTCACTGTGCTATTGATGTAGCAAAGCCAGTACCCCAGGTGCCAGAAAGTTTTGGGGATACAGCTGCAAAAGGTGTTCACCAGAACCATGATGTTATATGGGGTCCAGGTAATGATGAAGGCAAACAAAATGGCACTGAGTGTCTGTGCTGCTTTCTTTTCTTTGATAAGTGACATTCGTTTTCGTTTTGTGATCTGACTTCTGGTCTTCAAGGCAAACTTTTTTGCCAGGGTTGCTTCCTTAAAGGATAAGGGCAGGGCTGTCGATGTCTTGGTCACTGATGAGATGCCATCAGAAGCTGTGGTTGTCTCTTCTGACTCTGGTTCAATTGGAAGCTTAGTAAAGCTCTTTTGGAAATTTGCACCATCCTGAACACTTTTGGGAGGGTGCAACTTTTTAGGTTTCTTTTCCTTTGATTCTGTGTCGGATTTCTGCAGTTCATCCCCTGACTCATGCAAATCTTCTGAGGAGGGTAGTTTTGTGGAATTGAGGATAGCACTGTGACCAGGAAGCTTCAGCACGATTGAGTAGATGGCCCTGGTCTCTGCAGCAATGTCTTCTTCGTCAGAGGAGGCTGAATTTTCAAGGGAGGCAGCAGCATCATTGTTGTTCCAGCTGTCACTGCTGCTATGCTCTTGGTCCCCCTGATCTGTGTTGGGTTCCCAGCTCTTCATTGTGAGCCAGAAGTGGCAGCGTCTGTATTTCTTTCGGGAGGAGCGTTTCATGCTCTGCCGTTGCAGCTCGTAGCTGCTGCAGCTCCGGGAGCTGCCTGTCTGGTGTACAAAGCGTGCTGCCTCTGCTTCACTGCCCGAAGCCTGTAGCCCTGCTAACTCTTTGGTGCGTTTCTCCGTCTCCTTGTAGATCCTCCAATACAGAATACTCATAATGGTGACTGGCAAATAAAAGGCAGCTATGGCAGTGCCAAAAGTGATGATAGGTTCACTTAGAAACTGGATGAAACATTCATCAGGAGGCACAGTCCTCTCCCCAACAAAATACTGCCAAAACAAGATGGCAGGGGCCCAAAGAACAAAAGAGACGATCCATGCTAAACCAATCATCACCCCAGCCCTTTTGGTTGTTCGTTTGGCTCTGTATGTTAGTGGCCTAGTGATGGAAAAATACCTGTCAAAACTTATAACAAGGAGATTCATGACAGAGGCATTACTGGCGACATAGTCAATGGAGAGCCAAAGATCACAGGCTAAACTTCCCAAAGCCCAGTGGTCCATGATGATGTACGTGGTATAAAGATTCATGGAAAGAACACCGATGATCAAATCTGCACAAGCAAGGCTCAACAAGAAGTAGTTGTTGACTGTTTTCAGTTGTTTGTTAACCTTAAACGCAACAATCACTAAGATGTTTCCTATGATGGTCACCAGTGCAAGGATCCCAGTGAGGAAAGCAATCAAGACTACTTGCCAGACTGTGTGTCCACCCAGAGGGTCTTTGCTTGTGGAATTTAGGGTCATGTTTGCTGATTCCACAGTGGAGAAGGGAAAACTCTCTGTAGTCTGAGGGAAATCATAGCTGCCAATGAGTGACGCTGCTTCATCAAGGAGTCCATGTGAATCTCTCTTCCAGAACGAGCTCACATTTGGAAACAGGGGCGAGGATGAACTGTTATTTTGCATGATCATTGTGGCTCTCTGACATAGTCTGTAGCAGAGAAAAACCAAACAAAAATCAAGTGAACAGGTGAAGATGTTAAATAAATAATCATCCTCATATTTGTACATCAAATCACTTTAGTACTCTGAAACATGTCTTTAAAAAGCCAAGCTGCCTGCGACACATTTCAAGCCAAACCTGCATGTGGTAGTACTCAGCTTCCAGACTGTGATTAATCTGAGCTCTTTGTATTGATCACATTGTGCTTCCTTACAAACAGTCATTAACAGAGGAACCAAAATCCCGGGAGAATTTGAACTCACAGTAGTATTAAAATGCCCCGTAACTCTAACTCTGAATTAAAACGCTCCCTGCTAGATCTTCCCTGAACTCAACATCTCAGCAATCCACTGTCCTGGAGCCTTCAAAAACTAAGTTCCAATCATGTGAAGCCACAAATCTTCCACGTTCCAATCAATACTGGTCCCCAGTGCCATCCTGGGTCTAGCAAAACAGAGCCCCAGCCTCTGCTGCCTCCAGCTATAGCTGATGACACACAAAAATATTGTTCTGTCTTCCCTTAAACTATGGAGATGCAAGTGAACACTGTCAAGCTGTTCTAACCTGTGAGGCTGCAAAGCTCTTCCCATTTTCATCTACCTTTCAGCTATCTGATACAAGTAGTAAAGCTTTTCATTAGCACTTTTTGCACATGCCACTATTCATTTTTCATGCACATTTTTATACTGGGACTAAGGATTTTGCACATCTAATGACTTCAAAATTTCTTTGGGGGCAACACATGGTAAAAGTTCCTTTGAAACTGTGGTCTCTAGAGTCAGGAAAAAAATCTTTGGCAGATGTATGTCTAAGCAGTCATTAAACACTTTAGGAAAATTGGAAAAAAAGCATGAAAGGGATCCATAATTAAGCTTTAATCCTTTTCCCCAAGTACTAAAATAAAATTAAAACATGCTCAGAATAGGAACTTGCATTTCTCTTACTTCATTGGCTTCTCCAGTCAGCTGACTGGATCCATAGTAATAAATGAATTATTTCATCAAGAAGCAAAAATTCTAACGAAAAAGTCCATTATTGACTGCAAATGTTGAGCAAAACATGCTGTCAATGATTGTTTGTTTTCTAAAGGTGAGTCCTTCCAGAGTCAATATATGATGGCATGAGATAATGAGTATCACAATACACAGTTCTTACACAAAAATACTTATGCAAAAGAGGAGGGTTTCGTTCTGTTTTTCTAATTAATTTCTAAATTCTTCTTTCCCTTGAATTGTACTTGGTTTTGTTACCAAGCCATAAGACACTGTGATTTTAAATGATGAAGTTTCTTTGACATATGCAGTAAATAGATCAGCAATTCCTTTCCTTTGCTCATGCACAATAATTAACACAAACCTCTCCCCTATTTAGATGTCCACTGTAAATGAGTTATTATTGTTTTTACTGATAGGAACACAAGGTTACAATGAAGATGCCATATTATGATCTAATTCAGTCCACTTTTAACGCATTCATCATTGTATAACACAGAATATGAACACAATAATAATGAATAAATATTGCTCTGGTAAATCACACAGTTAAATTGTAAGTCTTCTCCTGATAGAATGATTGAAAACTCGGAGCAGCTCAACTTTTAAAAAGAAAAATGGTAAGACAGTACTTCTGGAAACCATCCTTCTTGCAATGTTATATTTAGGAAGCAGGCATTTTTTCCAGAGCTGTCTGACAGGATGAGGTCAAAACCAGAATAGTATGAGAGAGACCTCAAATAATGATATTTGCTAAATATATGCCAAAAATTATTAATGTTATAGGGTGCAGATCTTCCTTCACTCACACTAGGGACAGAGAACAGAGGATGAAAGCCAGAAGGCATCCGCTCTGCAGCCATAAATTTCTAAAACCTCTGTAAGGTAACAGCCAACATAGTCAAGTAATTGTTGAGAAGTCTGACAGGTACAGCAGGCAATGATATAATTATGCTGCTTTTTCATTAAAAAAGACAAGCTGGTATCTTCTAACACACAAAAAGACCAGGAAGAATATATTGATAAAGGAGATCAAACTTCCACTACAATGCATAGAATAAAAATCAATATTAGAAGTGACCGTAAAAATAACAGTATTACTAAGAAATAAAAATAGCTAACAGTTTGGTAGTAGTTCCTATTTTCATTGTGTAACAACCATGAACTAATCTGAGCGTTAGCCTTGGAAGTCCAAAACAAATACGACATAAGAGATACAAATCTTCCAAAATTAATACGTAAATGCCACACTATCTATAACTAAGTCTATAAACCAACTGTGAATGCGGTTTAACTGCAGAATTTGAAATGGAGTTTCAGTGAAAATTTACCGATAGATCCTTTCAGAAATGCCATGTTTCAAAAGACTCATGATGAGGAGTCCTGGAACATCATAATTCAGCTGCAGTCTTTCAGACACTGAAAAACGGCTAGAACCAAACCTTTCTTTCTCAGGTCAGTTCTTTCATGTCTGGACTCCAAAGTAAATTCTCTAAGTTATTGGTTCAATGAAAACCCAAAAAGTCCTTAGCAGTCCAGTAACTGAGGAAGAGGAGAAACGGAGAACAACCCACCATCTGTCTCCTGCTGTCCAGTGCAATCCCACATCTGAAACTTGGCTTTTTAAACTCCAGAGAGATTAAAGGGAACCCTAAACTCACTTTGACTGGACTATTTCATAAAATGGAAGTGCTAGTGTGATGATTAGTACAGTCTTTTGTTATTCTGCCCCTTCTACAAGCTCCTGTAATTGAACAATTTAATTCAATAAAAAATGTATTAACCATATGTTCATCTGCACAAAGAAAAAGTAAATATCACTACCACCACCACCACTATAACATACCAGATCAGCACAACTGGATTTTGCATTTAGGAAGCCAAGGCAAGCTACGTTATCCATCATTTTCCAAAGCTGCCATGCAGTTTCTGCTTTCTGTACAAGAAGTGCTACAGGGAAAGAGTGTCCTGGGCTTGACAAGACAACAGCGGGATTCGCAGTGCAGCCGCCAGGACCTGCCCAGCAAGCCAAGCTCAGACAGAATGATGTGTGACCAAGTGGGAAAGCAGCCACACATGCTTTGGTAAAACAAACAGTGCAGCACTGTCTGAGTGAGGCAAACAAACCAAACTGTGAAATGATTATAGGTCTACATGCCATGATAAGAATTTACAAATCATTGGAATGATACACTACATAACAATTTCAAGCCAGGGAGTAGAAAAGGAAACTTCTTTTAGCCCAAGAATATATAATTACTTACCTAGGATCATAGTAATGGTATTCCCTGCACGTTTGAGTATTTTTGTTCCTGTTTCTGCTTTTTAATAGGATCTTATGGAAGGTACAGGCCAGAGAACACCAGATGCAATGTACACTTCCCAGGATTATTCAGGAAAAGTGTAGGCCCAGTACAGGCAACGGCTATACAGACTTTAATACACATCCATCCAGCACACCTCCGCTCTCTGCCCAGCCAGAGGGAGTGACATATTAGATATACCCTAAGACCAACTGGAAAGGTTGGAGAAAGCACCTACAGAAACGGTCAATGATTTCAATAAATGGGTATAACCCAGATTTAAAAGCCTGAATTTCTTGACTAATCTAATTAATTGCACACTGCTGTAAATAGAAAGTAAAATAGAATAGACAGTAGTAACAGTCCTGTCACATATTTTCAGTGCATTTAATTTCTCTCTGCTTATTTCATATTTAAATGCTTTTGTGAATAGTCCACATTTTACCAAAATTTCTCTTTTCCTTAAACCTCCCTCTTCAAGAAGTCTATTTTTCTTGCTGTCTTTAAAGTGTTTTAAGAAGCACTTCCTGGGAAGTGAGATGGCAATCTGTGAGCTCAAAACTAGCAAGCCTTTACGGCTGAAGAATTTCACATTGCATCTGTTTACAGAGACAAGAAAATTGCTTACCTTATTTTCCCATTTTCTTCTGTATTGCTCTTATATACACATTAGCCTAAACAGCAGAGAGCTCCATGCAGTGATTTATAAAAGTTTAAAGTCTTTTCTAACATAGAGAAAGGAAGCCTTCAGAATGCTTAATACAGTTACCTAAACTAGACCATAAACTTTGTTCCGAAACTATTATTTGGTAAAATAAAAATATATATCTGAATTGTAAAGTCTTCTTAAGATTATTATCAAGATTATGCATAACAATTTTTTGGTTAGTTGGTTTGGGGTTTTTTTGGTTTTTGTTTGTATTTTTTTCAGAATACAATAAGGAATTTAAAAAACTTGTAATGGAAAAAATGAAGACAAAAGCATTCAGAGTTTTACATTTATAGTAGCTCATATCACTTGAAATTAGTGTAGCACAAAGTACAGGATTCCCTATGAATGTTTATGTGACAACAGGAAGCACAGTGTAATTATCAGTGAACACAACCTCAGATTTACCGTGACTAACTTACACTGATATTAAACATATTACACTAAATAGAGTTTTGCTTCTTTGCAGAATGAGAATACAGAACCATAGAAATCAAGCAAACTAGGAAAAATCCTGACCACTGTCTTGCACATTAACAGCAGATGAAAACAAATGACTGATAAAAACAAATGACTGATGGTCACATACTTTTAGATATATATACACATACGCATATTTACAGACCAATGTATGTCACATATAACGTGACAAGTATATGCATATACAGCTGCAGGTGAAAGTATATGTATATATACCCTTATGTGTATTCACACACACACACACATATATCTGCAGCTACATATACACATAATTTCATCACATTATTCCAAATATTGTTACAAGGGACGACTATATCTTTCACTAATTAGCTATCCACCTGATACAGATAAAGTTCAGTCAAACACATTCCAGTAACACTTCAACCCAAGCTCTTCCATTTTGCATCCATAAATATGTTTTGTTTACTAAAATCACCTAAATGAAATGCTAGTGCTTTAGAATAACTTCTGTGATTAATGAACTAGATTTGCTCATTATTTGCTTACTCTATTTCTGCTGCTAGTGTGAGGTCTAGCACGCACAAATTAGGAACTCATTTCTCTAATCATATGGATCATTTTCATTACTTTGAAAAGTGCATAGAGAACCTAATGTATAGCACTGAGCCACCTGATCCATCTCGCTTGCAGCCCTGCAGTCAGTAGAAGGGAGCATCCCTCCTGGAGGGCAGAGGCAAGGGGATGCTACCTCAAGTGCTCCTGCTGGGACACCTAAGGATGCCAGACTGGAGTATCCGAGACTGCACACCTGGCACAGCCAGGAAATACATTATCTAAAGCTGGGCCATGGCAATAGCCTCTTCTGTGCCTTAATTTGCCAGACAGCTTTTGCTATCTCCCATCTCCCATCTCCTTCACTAGGACTGAGACTTACGTTCATATTGCCCAGCTGTACCTGCAACATCTCTGGGGACCTGATTGCTTAAGCTGTGTTTGCTTTTACAGAATCTGCTCTTCCAAATACCATATCTCTTGCAGTATGAACCCTTCACTGAGGGTTTTTATATTACGATAGAAATGTAACTTTGAATAGTACTGAGTTTTAATGGCCAGTGATTTCAGTGGAAACATCTGCTTATTTACATGGCCTCAAAAATAAGAATAAATACTGTGTTACCATTAGGACCAGAGAAGAAAAATCTCAGATGTTGCATCTGTGCAAAAATCCAGATATGTATTTGTGATCTCTTTCACTCAAAACTTGCATTAAAGATTGAATTTATTACACAACCTGTATAACTCTCTTGCATAATTTCTTTTTACAAATATACCATCTATAACAAATATACATCCCAGTCTGCACAGTTAAAAGGCCAGTGATTTTCACAGATTCACTGAATAAGTGCTTCTATGCTATTTTTTATTTATTCACTCAGTGACCCAATACTCATTCACACCATGACTTTCAGTTTCAAAATAATCCTATCTTGGAATCCTCTACAATGATTCCTAGAAGTTTCAGAAATGAGCTACTAATCTCAGTTGTGATATGGCCTTTGGGCAGTGCAGGTTTCTCACACGTAGCAGCAGCAGACTTGCTGAAGGAACTTTTCTTTCTTGCACAAGTGCACTTAGTGGTTATTGTCTAAACAATTCATACAGAATAAAGTGAAATCTTCAAAAGCCTGAGCTTGGACATGTCTACACTTTTCAAATGCTTGAAAACCAGAGCAAATCAAGTCTTGCCTAATTAAGATTACAGTAAATATTGACTATCAGCTCAGTTAAATCTATGAGGTGCAATTCTATAAAGAGAGGAAATTATTTAAATTCCAGGCATTTTCAGTGAGTTTTGTTAGAATTACACCCTATCTGTCTAATTGACATTGGAGGAAAGAGACATGCAGCCTGAAGTTAGTAAGAATTAGAGATACCGGGAGTTTTACTCACTTTGAGCAAACCACTGCAAACTGACTTTGCAGGTATCTGGGGACAGGCAACTTTGGAAAAAGGGTTTATTACTACACTGAATATAAATGTGGTATTAGATTTAAATGAAAGAAGAATGCCATTCAATTATCTCCTCTATTTGTGAGTAGGGCATATTTTTTCCTTTGAATAAAACCTGTCCATCTTAGAGACTTCATTTCAATATTTTATTATATGTGCACTTTTAACCTAGGATTTATTAATATTTTGCTAATTAGTATAATGTTGGATCAGAGCCATGATCTAGGCTTTCAGCTCTCTCTTTATGAAATACTGTCCATTGACTCCACAGATAATCCTCCCAATGAGATATTTAAAGTCACATTAAAATGCTGACTATGTGAAATAAAGTAATAGACATTCTTAGGCTTAATGATATCATTCTCCCAGCTGTTGTTAAATGCTAGAATACCTTGAATCAACATGGAAAAATAGTGTCTAAAGAGAAAAAAATAATCAAGCCTTGTAAGTGATTTCTCCTCTTGTACTGAAATGGCATCTTCCTCTATAAAAATAATCATGTTTGAACATATTGGTATCGAGAAGAGCTAGTTACCAATGCTAGATAAAGCAAACAAATGTTATTATATTTCTCATCTTGCCCTACTTTTAGTAAGACTTGCATGCATTTAAATTCCATATTTAATGTGAATATTAGCCATTAAGAAGCTTTACAGGGAACAACAAACCTCATAAGCAGACCTCTTTCCTATCTTAAATGGAACTACTTTAAAATGAAGTAATCAATTGATCATGCTTTAAAAATAAATAAAATTTTGCTTTTTCTGGTTGCTCACTACACAATATACCTCCAGAGAAAACTGGAACACAGAACAAAAACTTTTCAAGTATCAAAGAATTCAAAGAGCCTGGAAACTAAGCTCTAAAGAAGCTCACCTGACACCTGACACAATCTTTTCAATTTCATTTGTCTGCAAGAAGATGAAATGACAAAATGTCTGTCAAGCCTTGAAACCAGAATACTGGAAATATTTTTTTCTGTAAATCCTTTTCATGGAGGGAAAATAAATAGCCCAAACAACAAAACAACAAAGTGTAAAAAAGGCCCCTCAAACCACAGCTTTTCTGCTTTTCAAAACAGTATGGTTCTTACCTTCGAAAATTAATTTCATTTTCCCTCAGCTTAGAACTGAATCTCAGATATTTTGTAACAAAAAGTGCTGAAAGAAGAGGAGCTCCATTCCATTCTTCACTGAAGGAAAATTATAAAAATATTTGCGTTTACATCAAGGTCTGGCATAGAGCTATCTAAGTCTCCGGACTCGATGTCATGTTTACCTGCTGTCAAGTCCTGTTATACGAAAGATCTCTAACACTCATCATTTAAATGTGTTAAACAACATGAATTTAAAATTCCCTGTAGTATCAGAGAATGTAAATGTTTCTAAATTGAACTATTGCTGACCACTAGGTTTTCTACTGTAACTATGGCACTGCATGCAGGTACTAAAAAAGCAGACTACCTACTTTAGCTTTTCTTGATGATGGATAGTGTGGCAAATTAACATAAGATGCAATAAAGTGAAGAATGCTAGAAAATGCTCTGTTAAGGGAAATTTATTGTTACTGGCTTTGGTGACTGAAATATTACTGCTTTCTACTGTGGCAAACCCAACACACCCACACTGGACAGATGGTTTACTTAAAAAGTGAAAGAAAAAAAAAACCACAACCCTGCTGAGAGGTTTCAGCTAGAGAAGAAAAATCACTAAGAAATAGCTACAGGCTAATGAAATCTACATGGCTTTTTGGACACAAACTATTTATATGGAAAAGGAAATTTTATGAGAAACACTATCAGAATGTTACAATTTTAACATAAAACACTGCTTATTATTTTGTCTAAATATTGCCTTAAAGCATGCAATCATAGTAACGTGCTAAAGCATTTTTTCTTGGTGCCGAGTGAAAGTTGTCATAGTTGGTCAGAAAATAACATTTTCAATCTATTTATTAATTTAACTGTTTTACAGAATGGAAATTCCTATCACCTGAGATTTGGGGATATCCTTTCATACTGAGAAGCTTATGAATTGTGCTAGTAATTTATTGGATTGGTTTTATTGCTGGGGAAGTAAAGAGCTCTGTGTGCATCCTTTTTATGTATTATATTTCTTTAATACAATTGCAAACAAAATGCTATGTTACAGAATATTTTTTACCTCAGTGGAACACCTTGGTGAATAACCAGGAAAAAGGGAAAATAATTTTTCTTTCAACATGTCACTCAAAATATTTTAATAAGTACTTTGCTTCTTTATTCACCAATATGTTTAAAGTCAATCTTTCCATCTGTTTAAAAGTGCAGTTTAACACTCACTAGGTGGCACAATAGTTATTCAGAAGCAAAAGTCTAGACTTTGCAACAAAATCTGAACCAGTGCCTCATAAAGCCTTTGTCTTATATATAGAAATTACAAACCATATAAATAATATATATATTCCTTGATAGGGACAGCAGCTAAATAAATGCATGGCATCCACGTTCTGGTCTGAATCAAACTAGCAGCCAAATTGCAGAAAAATATGTTCTCTGCTGTAGTTGACTTAAATTCTTTTTTTTTTTCCTGGAATAGACACATCTGCGAGTCCTAGTGGAAATCTGTAGATTAATCAAAATGGCCCACTCCAAATTTCAATCCTCTTTATGCATGCTGCCAGGAATTGGTAAAGTCTCTGGGAAATCGATGGTGTCAGGCACTGTGGATTTTAATGCATGCAAGCAATTGTTCTTTAGTGAGATACAGACAAGTAATCAAATAATGCTCCAATGCTATGCTTCTTTTTTAGGCTTTGTTTGCAAAGGGTTTCTTTTGGTATGGAGTTACAGAGCAAAGACATGCCCAAGTGGGCATGTCACTAAATGGAGACATCTCCAATGAAAATAGACTTGACAGAGGTAGGAGACACTAAGGAAAAATTTGCTTTTCATTATCTACATAAATGCCTGTTGGTAGCCTTCATGACAGGGTCCTCTTCCTACTAAGATTTAACTAGGTTTGCTTGACTATCTCCTTTTCTGCCTACTTGAAATATATTCCTATAATTTGAAGGTTTTGAACTACAGTTTTAAAAAAATCAGTGCTAGTATAGAGTATACACATCCACAAGGCAGTGATTTTATTCTATGTGTAAAATGGATCTGCTCCAGCAATTCACTGCAGTTATACAGCAGAGTATCAATTTCTTTAAGACTCTCTTGTCTCATGGTTGTAGGAGGTTTGTAGTAAAGGAGGCACAAGGCTGAGGAGGGAAAATTAAGGACTCAAGTTTAAGAAGTTAAATGTGGAAGTCAAGTGTCAAGTTCCTGTCACAGGAGCTCCATACACTACAGGAACGATGTATGCAGATCTTTAAAATAATGTCACCTTACCTTGAAAGGGTAGTGCAAAGCTGAATTTAGTAAATCAGAGGCATTCCTCAACTTGTGTATATGCAGCTTTGTAAAATGAAGGATTTTGAACTATATCTATGTAGGGTTTTGTCTACATGATTCTAAAATTTTAAAATCATTCCATCAAAAAAAAAGGCCATTTTTAAATTTAGCAATTATATTTTCATCTATTACACTACAAGTTTTCTATTAACTATCTAGCTAACACAGTCATAGTAGTCTGCAGTCCCTCCCTGCTGTTGTTTCTGAGGATTCGTGTATTCTGTACATGGTAAAAGACAGGGAGATATAGTTACATTAGCTGTAAAGGTTGCTATCTAAGTAATAAGATTTTGCCTCTAAAATAAGAAGGTAAAGTGGACCGATGATGGTTTGCGTTTTCTCTTTCAAGCCTATAAAAGCCTGCATTTTGCAAAACCATTACAGTCTAGGACAATCAACAAAAGATTTTAAAATCAGGAGTCCTACATAAATTAGAAGGAAAATATTTCTCCTAGCTTTGATAGGGTTGCTCAAATGCCAAATATAATATGTTATTTCCAGAAAGGAAGTGGAAAGCTAGAAGAAAGAGAATCTGTATCTAGAAAAAATATCTCCTGTTCTTAAAGGTCAGAAGCATTTTAATCCTTGAACTAAGAGTAGGGATACATGCTGCACATCTTTTCATGAAGTCCCATTGCCCCAAAAAAGAAGCAATAATGCTTCATTATTTCCTTCTATTCATCTGTAAGCTGCCCCACTTTTATGCTTTGGTTTGCAAGTGAGCTGTACTTCTAGGCTGCTGTGGGTCTATCTGACCAATTATTCTTTAGAATCAGAAAGTAATTCTCTATTTGGTTGCTACTCAGGAGGGTATTTTGTTTGTTGTTCTTTTAATCTTTCTTAGCAGTCCTGCAAGGATACATGTGGGTAAAAGCTCCTAGGACTGAGTAGTCTTAATTAGGTAAGTATCTGCAGCAATCTGTGGACAGACTCCAGAGAATATTAAATGATTTTGGATTTCTACTGTTGGACATCAGAGAAGAGGAAAAATTTAATTTGTGAATGTTTATTCTCTATACTAGCACTGATTTTTTAAAACTGTAGTTCAAAACCTTCAAATTGCAGGAATATATTTCAAGTGGGCAGAAAAGGAGACAGTCAAGCAAACCTAGTTAAATCTCAGTAGGAAGAGGACCCTGTCACGAAGGCTACCAACAGGCATTTATGTAGAGTAACTAAAACCAAGAATTTTAAACTGATTTAAAAATAATTGGTTGCTGCTATTGGTACCTTCCCACCCCATTTCTTGGGGAAGGCCAGTGCAGGCTCTGTCTGTTGTTCTCCTGTATGACCTGAGCAAGAGCTCTCGGAGGTGTTTCAAATTCAGTATTTCCAGTTTGCAGGACTTGTGACCTGGTTCCCTGTATTCACAAGAAGCGCATACTGCAGTGTCACTGCGTTCTTAAAAACCTGTCCTATGGGCCAGGGTACATTCTTTGGAGAGAATGAGGCGGGGCTGGGGTTTGCATCCAGGGCAGGGATACCAGGGGAAGAGTGCAATGGTCAGCATAAACTGCACGTGCTTGTGAATGCTTTTGTGCTAAAAGCTCCTGCATGAAATCTCACAGCGCAAACAAAACCAATCTAGATAAAGATAAAAGGGACACAAATTATAAAACACAGTAAAAAGACGTATGATGATGCAATGTTGTAACTGCTTATGGGAACCTGAAGTCAGCAGGCAAAGCAAGGAGGGCATGCAGGCAATCCTCCCTTTTGGGATAACGATTCTTGTAACTGAAAGTAGCAACAAAATAACTTGAAGGAAAAAGACATTTCCATTAGTTGGAGCAGCAATTCTCTGCCATCAGTTCTCTTCTCTTCCTACAGTGCTCTCATGGTTAACTCTAAAAGAAAGGCTGTTACAACTACACATATAGTCAGGAGAGGAGTCCAGGTATCATGGACTGAACAGGCCAAGAACCGCTGGGGATTGTAACCCTCTTCTTCAGAAGAAAGCCTCTTCAGCAATGAATTACTCAAGAGAAAGAATTCCTTGAGAATGGCTGGAAAAATGCCTGTTTCCTAAGAACCTAAATTTTTGTTTGTTGTGGCAGAAATATAGATTCAAAGAGTAGGAAGAGAAGAACAAGGGTTCTGTTAACATCAGAATTTTATATCGGAACAAGACAAGCGCACAGAGTTGTTTTGGCATATATTATAAACAAATCAATGTCTTATTTCTCATATGTCTGACAACAAAAGTGCCAGTGATGATCTTAGTGAAGAGAAGGAAGATGCCACACTGCCTCCCAGGCTTTCAGGAAACCCACACTTTGTGTTAAACAAATACATAAAATCCCTCACCCACTTACATCACTTTTATACCATTTCAGCTGAGACTGAGATCTGATCACAGATGCTTGGTACAGCAGCATGAAGAACAGAGCTAAAAAGAGAAATAAGTTTCCAAAGAGACCAGGCATTACAGCAAAGCCAGTGAAACTGTGAGCCAGAGCCAGGTGATGGCAGATAAACACATGAGCTTCTGAGTCAAGCCCTGCTTTCTGCCACCACAGCTGCTGCAGACGAAGCAAATCCAGCATGCTTGCTCCTGAAGTAGTCATTGCATGGGATCTCTCTGATTCAGGATCATTTTATGAGAGAAAGAAGACAGGGAGAACTCAATCTCAATAAAGTAGTTACACATTAAAAATGACAGATGAGAAAAAGGAAAAAAATGCATTTCCAAGCCTAACCTCACATCAATCAATGGCTGTAGCTGGGAGCCTCAACAACTCCTTGCTGCCACGGAGGCTAGTGATTCCTGAAAGAGGAGGCGTTTATGGTATTTGAATAAACCCATGGCTACAAGGAAAATACAATGGATTTATCTGTGTGACCTGAAATACAGGGGCAGAGGGCGTATGGAAGGAAACAAGTTGGCTCCTCAAGTGGCTCCATGCTGAAATACCATAAAAGACTGGAGTCCACGTCTCAAATGGCTTCTTTTTCTTTTTTTCTTGAAAGTGATATTCATATTTCAGTGTGAACTAAAGGCAAGGGATATAGCAATGTTATTAGGACAGTGACTATGTTAATGTTGTGTTAACATTTGAAAAACCTTGGTCTTCAGGAGGTCAAACACCTGCAATATTGTACTGGTAGCTCTAGCCAGGCAACACTGAGCAGTGCAGGAATGTGCTTGAGCTGCTGTACTTATGCGCATCATCAATACAGCACACAGCAGGATTTTCTAGATTTTTTGCTGTATTGTGGATTTGTCATCAAAATGGTGCAGGATTTCCCTGCCATTCTCAATACTGCGTGCCAAATGTAAATTTTCTAACTAAGTACTTAATGAAAATTAAAGCATTGGCGTACTTATCCATCACTGAAAAGTACCAATTGACTTTGAACAGGCATTTAGCATCCAGTGTCTCCAGCTTTTTCAAAAATCCAAAAATCCTACCTCAGCAAATGTGGCTTTATTTCAGAGATTATCTGCATTTCTGCTGAAGTTACTGACAAATTATAAATTAACACAAGAATTCAAAGATTTTGAAGGAAGCAACACTAACTTAACGACTGACACTTCAGAATATTAACTGCTGCCAGAAAACTGGTAAGACTTTCAAAAGGCAAAACGTATCCATGAGGGACCATATTGAACCACAGTCACTTGGACATGTATTAATGTTTACCTTAGCTTTTGAAATAGAGACTAGTACTTAAATCTCACTGTAGACTGTTTTGATCTGAGCTTGTTTTTCCAAATGTCTCTGTGCCCCCATCAATCCCTTTCACTAATCCTTACTGCTGCTTCACAATTTTTCCAGCTGAAAATGTATCCGCGCAGGCAGTACCCTCCAAGCGCTACATTATTCGTGAATACAAATAAGCTGTGACTCTTAAGGATTCATGTAAACCTATCAATATTCCCATGCTGGCTGTGCTTTCAACTGCAAGAGAAACACTCCACGCCAACAGCTGCAGCATATTAAAAATCAAAAATGAGGGTTTTGATGGCACTTGCACATTTCTGCCCTTTCATTTGTCCTCTATCATTCATTTACTCACAGGAGGAAATGACTTTTCCTGCCAAGGTAGAGGTAAAATGTGTCAGACAAGGGCAAAAAAAAAAAAAAAAAATTCATCAGTGAATCAGAGGAAACAATTTCTGAGATACAAAGTGTCAGCAGAAATGAGTTTCTACTGTTGCACTCCTGTGACCTTATTCAAAAAGGCACAATATACCACCTATTTTTTGCTATTAAAATAATTTTCAAATGATAGGACCTAGATGAATCAATGTTTCACTAGAGTCTCTCTACTTATCAATACTTGATTTTTCTTCCATGAAAATGAGGAAAATCTTTCCTGAGAAGTTGAAACAGAAATGTGTGCTTTACTCGTAAAAATCTGAGAGTTGGGAAATAATAAATGTCAGTGTAATTGGAAATATTGTCCCTAATTCCAGTGCTGCAAGATTTCACACTGAGTTTATTTTAATACACTGTTCACAATTTAAACTTCTTTTCTATTTGAGTAATTTAGCACATTTGCAAAGCTTCTCATTTCTCTTAGTTTGTAAGTTAAGAAAGCAAGAAAGAAAAAGAAAGGAAACCAGTATAAACCAAGCCTTACTATTACTAAATTTGGACAAAAAAATTTGGTCATAAGAGGAAGCTGAACTGGAGCCATGAATGCACATGCAGATTTGCTGGCATGGGCAATGAAAAGGTCAGCTGGAAATGGGGGCCCCTAACCTATAATGGAAGAAGAAACAGAAATACTTGTATCAGAAGAGGAAAATGGAAGACATTCACAGTTCCAGCTATATTACAGTCCCTAGTACAGGAGAGTTTTAGGGAATGATGGAGATGTGGCTTACAGGGAGCTCATGGTCAGAGACAGCACACAGAATCTGTAGAGCTGTTACCACATTTGCAAGCCCTCGTTACCCCAAGGAGATGAAAGGCTGGGATTTTACTCTGTGTGTGTGCCAAGACAACCTCCAGGTATGAGAAGCCAGTGCAGCAGGGTCTCAGCTGTGTGATCTGAGTGTCTGGCTCCCAAGTGCTAACTTCACTGTGCTTTCCACTGGCTGCAGCTTTTTCAGGTGCACTGCTGGGTTGGGATCCTGTGCAGGAAATACCACAATGTAACATCCCACTAGGGCTTCCTCTGGCCTAGTCAAAGGCAGGGAGCACCAGTCATAATCCAAACACATAAGTGACGAGAAAACCAGCATTGCTAATGAAATGTTTGGGGATAACTGATATACAGGGACACTGGGCAGGAGTTTGGGATACCTCATTTAGTAGTTAGTTATTCAGGAAGGAATTCATGGGGCTTTCACATTACTATATATAAACATATTTATTTCTCATTCATTTTGCTGGCTGCATCAAGTAGATTTTCCTTCCACAGTCTGATACACATCAATATAACATAACTTGTAACTTTTTTTCAAAAACTCTACATCAGTATTAAATAGGAATGTCTTTTTGCAAAACAAAAGCTATAAAAAGTCGTTTATCTATTAGAAGGTTTCTTCAAGGCAGATTTTTCCATTAAATAATTTCACTGCAATGTATACTTAACTTTAATTGATAGCAGTGAAATGCAAGCAAATTCAGACAACTTAATTCTCTAAGAGGTGTATATGAAAAGTGGATAGGAATGAAGTTTTTCTTTCTCTAGGAAGTTTTTTTTTTTCTTCTAACATGTAAAGAATTTTCCAAATAGCCAACATTTTGGTTTCCCTGATGTTGTAAAAACCAGCTTATAAATCAACACTTTCCAGTGAAAATGCCCATTCAAACATCTTCCCCTGTATATACTTAAGCACAGAGTCCTTGTGCATTCAATATCACGTGGTTAGAGAAGTCAGTAGGCTATGCTCGGCTCCATTCTTAAAAGGAGTCACTAGTGTGCCATTCTGTACACCACTTTAATCCCTTATTTTTACAAATGGGTATAAAATCCATTTACCTAATCGCAATGTCCAAGCCCCAAGTGAATTATTCTACAAGACATATCCATGCCTTTGGAAGAAAAGTCCTTAAAGCTAATAGGAAACAGCTAATAGCTATTTAATTTGACCTTTTCCTTAAAGCCAGGTAAATATCAAACCTAAGTTTGCAGGTCTAAGTGAAATTTGATTTGAGAAACCCAAGTGGAATACTGATACCTTCCCAGGTCCTGAGCGATGCTATCGCACCTAATTAGAGCAGCCACTCAACAGGACCCTGACTGACTCTGCTCCCTTTGCTCCTCTTCAGCAGTGGACACAGTGCAAGTGAACCTAGAGGCGAAATTCAGACCATTCAGCATTGCAGAGGATTGCCATCAACTAGATTAATAAATCTGCACTTTTTAAACGTGACTTTGCAAGTTCTCTCTGTGTATGTGCCTCCTGCTAACCAATAAAGCCTGAAATTTAACCTTCAAGGGAGTTGCATGGGAGACTCCCACTGGTTCCGGGCGCAGCCTGTTCCAGGTGCTCAAAAGCTTCTTGGAGTGACTTTTGTGCCCTTATGAGCTTTCTGTCAGACCACTCATGTTCTTCACTTCCAGGCTGCTGTGCACTATCATGCTGTTAATAGATTTTGATGTAGCCTTTTAAATAACAAACAGTCCTGATTTCTTTTTCATTATTTTATTCTTCTGTTTGCCATAAGATCTTCACCCTAACCTCTTCTAAATATACCCAAATGTCAGAGTGTCTTTGTATC
Organism: Oriolus oriolus; assembly: GCA_013400235.1. Lineage (NCBI taxonomy): Eukaryota > Metazoa > Chordata > Aves > Passeriformes > Corvidae > Oriolus > Oriolus oriolus. The sequence continues at coordinate 1,064,223 of VXBT01010378.1, forward strand.
TGTGCTAATATGACTTTTCTAAAAATTTTTATTGACCTCTCATTTTTCATTCAGTTCACTTCCATCCACGCAAAACTGGAATAAAGCCCTACTGTTCTTACTAATGATTTATTATAATAACTCACAGAGGCAAATAAGTTCAGGAAGTATAAAAGAGTGAAGAAGGATTATTTTTCAAGTATTTGTTTTCTGAAAAAACAGTGTTAAGTCTGGATCATAGTAAATGAAGGACAGCATTTGTGTTTTCATTCAAAATGCACTCAACAGGAAGCAGCAATTTCCAAATATTCTTGTCTGTGAGGAAGTGTTTGTTTCCCTACAAGTTTAACCTGCAGTTTATAGAATGTATTCTGAAAAATTAATTACTAAACTGCATGAAAATTGTATAAAACGTATAATGTACCAAAATTGGTGTATTTTCTACTTTTTTTACTACACAGAAAGCAAACAATGATCTGTATACTTTCTATACTACAATGATCTGTATACTTTCTATATGCTTGGGTGATATTTGACATTATACATAAGCCAAGATCTAAGTGAATGTGGGATACACATAACTAACAACTTTTTTTGCTTTTACTTTAAAAGAACTGGCAGCATATATCCACTATATTTGTTTTGCAGTCAGAGAATGATGAGGACAACTACTTCTGTAGCAATTCACCACCGGACAAATAGAGATGGTTTAACTCTGAGCTAAGTCAGGGATTAGATGGGTGACACCTGAGTGTGGGAAACCACCAGGAGCACTGGGAAACCATCAGCTCCTCAGTGCTCTGCAGCTCAGTCCTACAAATACCTCCTGTGCTGCCCTGTGTTTTCAACATGCATGTTCTTAAATCTGGTTAAATCTACTATGGATTTAATGTGCCTGAGTCTACTACATCTGTAGAGAGCATGCTGCCTGTAGAGACCACACACACAGTCATGACTGATAAGCCTGAAAAATAAAGCAACCTGAATGTAAAGTGAAACATGTTTAAAACTAAACAAAAATTAATTTGATTTACATGCTGTATTTATGCAGGTGCTTTTAAGATTCCAAGGAAATAAATTCTGCTGAAATTATGCTCTACAACTGACATTCATCTGAGTGTTTTATAAAATGTTGGAAGTTTATTATATAAAGCTCCCAACAGCAAGGTGTAACACATTATTTCTCTAACTAAATGAACACTCTATCCCACACACCAAAATGGTAAAAAAACTCCATGAAGAACCCCATTCATTACCTAGCATATTTCTACCAGCCTGCGGCATAATTGATCCTAATCTCATTAAGAAGATTTTATATGCCTTATTTGTTTTTTTTAGGTTTGTGTGTGGTAGGTTTTTGTTGCTATTATTTTGTGGGTTTTAATCCCTTAATCTCCTGTAGTTCATTAAGGACTAGAAAAGAATACTAGAAGGAAAACATAATTGTTAAAGAAAGAATGAAAAAGTTAATTCTTTTTGCTGAGGACCAAACTGACCATTTACCAGCCCTGACAACAAATATGGTCTGTGGATCACTTTGCCCTTTCAGCATCAGCCTCTGTGAATGTCCAGCCAACATTTACATGCTAAGGAGCCATTCCTCTGTGACACATCCTCTCCTGACAATGTGATGGCACTTTGCTTGAAACAGCAAAGGGAAGGAAATCTCCTGAACCAAGTACAGCTGCTTCTTACACAAATACTGCACAGATCCTGGTGGAGGTCCCTTTATCTCCTTAGCCATTGCATGGTTGACCAGGTATACTAAACAGAGAATTCAACCAATCATATCAAATCAATAACTGCTTTCCCAAATTCCACGACAAACCTCTCCCTCATAATTTCAGTAGTATATCTGAAAGGTATTGGTCCTACATTTCTAACACAATTGATGTCTCCAATGAAATAAATGACTTGAACTTACAGGAACTCCAGCTGCTTCCAGATCTCAGCATGGAAAATATTTTTCTCTGACTCTCAGCATTACCTATTTCTACTGAAGCTTGTAAAATCTACAATCCAATTTAAATATAATTTTGTGATTGATGGCAGAGCTTCAAAATAGTGCTCTATGAACTATGGAAAAACACTGGCTACATCTAAAGATAGTTGTAATTTTCTCAGCACAGTGAAACTAAACTTGGTTTCCAGGTATCCCTGAGGCCATAATTAATGCATGTCTTCAGGCAAAGAAAGGGTAAAGCGCACCTGGACTTCTAAAACTATAGTTTGAAAATCAACTTTCGAATTGCAGAGTTTTTCCCAGCATTCTTGATGAAACTGTAAAAACTATACGGACTGACCAGAGCAAAAATGGTAAAAAACACCGTGACTTTGAGCAGAGAAACCTTGAAAAAGACTCCTTTGCTAGAATGTTTGGAGCAGCTCAAGACAGGCTGTGAATAAAACTGGACATGTGAAAATCTGTAGTTTTTCTCAAAAGAAATGTTCCTTTTTAAATTTTTTTTTTCTTGGAATGAAAATGCAATAGTTCAAATTCAGACAGGTTTGGGGCTTTTTTCTATTTTATCTTATTTAGAATCCAATCAACAATGTAGTAAAACTATTTCAGTGTCAAAAGACTTTACTTTGATAATGTCATTAAGTGTTTTAAATATTTAAATTTTAAAAATATCAGTAGTTAATTAATCATTAGTCTACATAATGCATTTACACCCTTTTACATCCAAAAGATGTAAATAGAATTGCTAGATTCCAGAAAAAGTCTTCCATTTCCTGAAAAATGCATTTAGCAGTGGAAATTTCTGTACCTGAAGCTTTCTGGCCAGCTCCCTTTGCAAGGCTTATAAATGCGAAATTATCTGTTCCTCTGGTGAGGTGCAGGCACAATCTCATCAGAAATTGTTCAGAGTAGAGTTTTTCTAAGTCTCTCTTTTAAAAGGCTTGTATGAAGCATCACACTTTGTTTCCATCAAGCACTACTGCAGTACTGACCTAAAAGGCCCATAGGAGGTTCAGGAGAAAAAACTGAATTACAGGAGAGTGTGTTTCCCTTGGTCCTCTAAACAGTATCCATGCCCAAAGTGAAAAATTGATCCAATAGCGTTCATTTTTGATCCACCTGAAGAATCAGAAGAACTGTCACCAAAGGACTTAAAGCATCAATGCTCCAAAGATGTGAAAGAAATCTCTGTCTTGATACACAGGAGTGAACCATTAGAGACAACATAGGAGTACTGTGTGGTGGCAGAATCAGATGTAAGGTTATGCTAATTATACAGATATGTTTTCAGAAACCATTAACATGCGGCATATGGCATTCTGGCATTGTCCCATAACTGCACCTCACACTCACTCGCATCATTCTCATTTGGACTATAATTAAAACCAAAACTGTCAAAACTCGGATAACTAGATGGAGCTGAGGTTTTTCCAAAGTCCAATGGTTTGTGAGAATCAATTAATCACCTTTTAAGGAAAAAGAAGTTAGGTGATAATTTTAGGGCAAAACTCCCAAATTCCCCAAGGAGGGGATTCTGCCACATAGCCTTTTGAGAAGGGAGTGCTCTTATCTGACTTTGCTAGCACTGCTGAGAGTCAGGTCAACCATTTAGCTTAGTAGTCAACATTTTTTTTTAGTTCTTACAGAGACTTTGAAATGAAGTTCTGTGTGACATAATTTTCAATGGGGCTAGCAAAGCTTTTTACCCTAAGTTATTTACTTGTGTGTATGGAAAGTCCAGAAGACTAAAGATGGCTCAAGGTGAACATCAAAATGTAGACTCATATAAACTCCATGATCTTGGCTTTTAACCAATTTATGCCTCAGTTATCTATTCAAATAGAAAAAAACCTCCAAATGTATTTAACTGTCAAGACTATACCTAATTGTTTATAAAAACACTGCATCTATAAAAATCATTTTTCATTTCCTCGACTCTCAAAGAATTGCTAATTTGTCTTGAATTTTTTAGTATCTCTAAACGTTAAACTACTCTCTCCAAGCAATATGGATTGAAAATCTTAACCTAGAATCCAGCAGACTTATAACAAGCACCGTAACAGAAGTCATGGGTCATGTTTTTCGATAAAGCAAAGCATTAGATGGCTAACCTTTTACAGTAAGTTAATGCTGCAAATATTGCAGCAGGGCTTTTTTTCTGACAGAACACATTTCCTATCAAGGGCAATTGCCCAGGTCCTTGAATTCCTGGCTCATCCGTACTTGGCAACCTTGCCAGCTCTATACCTCATGGTGTTAGAGCTCTGCTTTATGTCCAGGAGGAAACCTTTTCCTCAGAGTGACATATTCCTGTTACCCCACTACTGCAAGGCAACCCTGCACTGGTATGTGGCCAAACTGCATCTTTCATTTTTCCAGTCTGGCAGTATCCATGTACCAAACAGATCACTACTTTGATTCTTGCCAGGGATCAATATATTGTGCATTTATGCATTTATACAAACACATACAGTCTAGCTTACTTAAATGAACAGGTTTTGTAAAGTTAAAAGTACCTCATAAAAGGAGTGAATAGAGGACAGTTTGATATATTGATTATGGGATTTATTACTACCGATGTCAGTACAATGTATATGTGTACTTACACAGACTGCTGGCAAGATTGTCTCTTTTCTCTCAGACCACATCTTTAACTCTTTCTAACAACAGTTTATTATTAGAGACAGGTTTATCAAAGCTGTGCAGATCAGTTACGAGAGAAGACATGCATGTGAGATACACACATGTATCTGTATTCACGTGCAAACGCACATATACCTTTCCATTAGAAAGTTTTTTCAGTGATTATGGAATATTCGTGAAGCAAGAGCAGAATGGTCATCAACTGTTTTATGGCTCACTCAATCTTCCTGTACTACTTATACACACCAGATTTTGGGTTTTTTCACAGCCATTTTTCGTAAGACACAAGAGAAATGGGAAATAACTAGAAAGACAAATCAAAGACTCCAAAGATCCACTACATGTAGTCATCCAACTACAACCATGCTGTGAGCAACATATATATATATGTAAGTATATATCAGTGAGCTTCTACTACAGCATTCATTCATTTTCTGTGTGCTTAAATGAGAGGAATAAATTCTCTGTAACATGTGTGCTTGCCTGTAGCACACAGTTAGCCCTCTCTCCTCCTGAGGAGGCAGGCTGTACTGAGATTCCTTACTTGCTTTCTGGCACAAGGGGTACACTGGCTGCTGAGAAACAATAGGCTTTGCTCCGCTTGTTACTTTCCAGGAGATTGGTACCTCTCTCTGCGCTGTGATCACACACATCTCACTCAGGGAGTGCAGCAGCTGGAACCGCATCTCTGCACAAACAGGGAGACAGCAGCTTTTTGTGGTTTCTGTCCTTCCTGCCTTGAGTGCCTGTACAAGATTAGTAATAATCCAAACTTGAGTAAGATTTCAGCAACTCTGAGGCAGAAGCAATTTATATTCCCAAATTGGTCCTTCACACTTAGGCTTGCAGGTGCCCAAGGTGCCTAATTTTATTGTGCCAGCTGTAGCATACTAAGCAGAACCTGTAATCCCCAAATACCTACTATTTTGAATAAATTTAGGAATGAGGCTGGGATAGATTTCTTTCATGGATACTAATTTAGCTAATAAGGATTTTCTGGGTGGTAATCAAGATCCTGCACACAAAGGCCAGGACCTTCCTGTTCCTTTTATAGAGTGCCAAATGATAAGGATGTTAACTGGAAATGAACAAATAAACCAACTCCAACAGAAGTCCTCAGAGTGGTCAGTCCCCTTCATTTGAACACTCCTCTTGGTTTACTGCCAATTTCTCATTTACTTTTTCCTCTGTATCTCCATCTGAGATCCCCTAGGACACTTCAGCAGAGTCCCTGAAGCTTCTTAGATCTTTTCCAGCCACGTGAGGCTGCACACAGGATTCCCTGGCGCAAAATGGAACCAGCCATATCTAGCAAGTTTGGCTGCTTTTTTCCTGATAACAGTAATTGTCAGACTGCAATCTACAGGTATGTGCAATGGATGTTTGGGAGTAAAAATGGTTACTGACACTTTACAAAATTTTAGGAAAAAGTTCAATCAACACATACTTTATATTTCTATTACAGCAGTACATACGATTTATTTTTGCGGGCAAATTCCTCTTGTAGGAAACAATGCCAATTAAACAACCAGAAACCAGACATAAATGAAATGTGAACTTTCTCTTCCTGAAGGAATTTCTGACATGCTGATATTTAATTCTGGCCCACTTTTAATGGACTGCAATGACTTACAGCACTTTGCATCTATATCACAGGCAATAATGCCATGCAGCGTTTGCAAGTTGCATTTTTGTTTTCTGGCTAGTACAGCTGTCTCAATATTCAGAGGCAAGAAACTTCCAGGGCATACTGAGTCCAGACAAAAATGAAATCAAGTCACCATTTACAGAGTAAAATCTACCGGAAAAATTCATATTGATTTTTTCCAAGACAATACTGCTACAGAAAGTTTTAATGCAAATATTTCTACTTCTTGGAAATTGTACTTTTACATTTAAAAAAAAAAAAATTGTCTTCTAAGTTTCCAGTGAGTCAGAATACAACCCTAGATGTTAAGTGTTTGAGGCAGGAAACTCTTGACATTAAAGAAGTATTTTTGCATATTTCATACATAAAACACACACACTTGTGTATTATAATACATGTAGCAAAACTACTTTGACAGATGCTTGGAACTGAATTTCATAGAAAAATATATTTGACTAGAAATATTAAGGTTCTTTTCTCCCATTTGTTAATGAACCAGAATCCTAAATGCCAGGCAGCAAGTAAATTGTGGGCAAGGGCTAAAATAATGGAAAGAAAATGGATACTCAGTCATTGCTAATGGATACTGCATTAACTTCTTTACTATATCAGTGCAGGAACAATGGATAGTCCCTCTGCACTACTAAACTGCTTCCCAGTAGCATCTTTTGGAAAACCCACTGGTCCTGATCAGAAAAAAATACTATGCAATTGCCAATGTGAAAAAAATTTGTCTATGCTACTGATACTGACTTCCATAATGGAGTATCAGTTACAAATCTGAGACTACAGAATCAGAGTATATAAAAAAAGAAAATTTGTGGGAAATGAGAAAGAATTTAAAACATCATCCTTCTGAGGATAAATTTTTTTTTACAATTGTTCTATACCTCACAGTCATATTCATCTGAAATATTAACTATCCAAACTAACTTGGTAGTTCATAATATTAACCCTGAACTTTGGAGAAATTACAAAAAAGAAATTACTTTGGAGAGACATCATCTTTTGATGTGTTTCTTTTAATTTGAATTAATCTTATTTTAGTAAATTTTTAACTGGTGAACTGAAAACATTTCAAGCAGGAATAGGTTTCAGGCTAAAGGTTTCAAATTGATTCTGCAGAACTTGATATCCTTAATGCTTTAAGCCTACATAGGAGCTATTTGCCCCACACTACTTCAGCAGTAGTAATAATATATATTGCAGTTATGGGAGGAAGTTCTTTCAAGGTTCTGAAGTTTTGACATACGAACAGAAAAAGAAAATTACATTATTTATTTTTTTTTTACCCAAACAAGGCTTGACCTTTTAGTTATAAATGAATTTCCGTTTGCCTTACATCTTCATGACCCAAAAACTTAGGTTAATTTCTATGATACTTCATACTGAAAATACTGAAAGGTTGAAAGATACATCTTACACAGTGTCTTACTACAGAGTAATAGAGAGTTTTGTTCCAGCCACCTTTATCTGTACAATATACTTACAAAACAACTAAAGATTAAGGAAAAAAAAAAAAAGGGAAAGTCTGAGGAATAGCTGTCCCTGAGTTATGGGAAGAGAGTGAGGAAACATATTGTTTAAACAAAATGGCAAATACAGGAGAAATATTTAAGTGTAGAAAGGCACCAAGTAATTTTGGAAATTGCAACAGAATAAGTGAAACATTATTATTCTCACAGGTTGTGCCTACATCTTCAAATAAATTATTCACAGCAATGAAGCACAAGTGTCTCAGAAATAATGAAGAGAATGAGAGCAGGGGCAAAACCCCTAGGAGTGCAGCTCCAAGAATGGGAGAACTTTATTTAGTGTTATAAGGAGAGTATTCAATTATATACAAACAAAGGGAAGATTATTTCCTGGTGTCCTGGTTTCAGCTGGGGGCTATACTACGACATCTGGCACCACGAACTATTAGATTTTAGGACACATTTGAAGCTCTAAAGAAAGTTCTTAAAATGCCAAACTGGCAAACAACCTAAACAGATTAAACTGCCAAGTGAGAAGTACTATAAGAAAGAAACTCCTATTAGCAAAGAGATGGACTAGAGGGTCCAATGAGTTTTAGCTGTCTACAGTTTTTTCAAGTCTAGAAAAATATATTGTTTTAAAATTTATTCTGAGAGAAAGATATGTTTGGCGACTAAATGTTTTGCAGTGGAAGAATCCAGTACTAGAGAAATTAAAGACTTGTTCTCTGCTATTATAGACTCTGAGAACATATTTACCTTGCCAGATCAAATGTTATTTGTATCAGGAACAACTGTAATGAAAAAGGCTTACTTCACAACATTCACACCTGAAACTCAATAAAAATACGATCACAGGTTTAAAGTTTTCATTTTCTGAAGGTCTCTTGTCTACAATAAAAAAGGTTTACAACATCTTTTGACAGGAATCACATTTTTGTGCCCTTTTGTGCTGTGTCAGTTTTCATTTCCGATGAAAAATACTTTTATTCCTTTAGGGCTTTTTTTAGTCAATTATGGTTTGCTTTCATTCATGCAAAAAGTACTAATAACAGTAATTTGAGTAATTGTTCCCACCAATGAACACTTACTGCTCATAGACTACATCCAGCAAAAAAAAAATCCCGTTGCTTCAAAATCTACAGATGCACCCTGTGCCAGAGGATAGCCAGGCTGAGACATGAAGCTCTACTGAAATAAGAGCTGAACAATGACAATAATGAGAGCTAAAACACTTCTGTACTAGGAGTAGGGACATCTAGGGACTATCATTTTTGACTGTATCTACTGATGAAGATCAGTGCTTAATGATTTCTTAATCCCACACTGCCTCAAATTTTTAATTCTGAGCCTGTTCTTTTCTCTCGACTGGAGCTGACATTGCTGTGAAAACCTGTGGAATGTAATCAGAAAAAGGATATAATTTTATTTGACTGGTGGAAGTGAGGAGTTATTGAAAACCTGTCTCAATAACTAGGAGAGAGTGAGAGGTGAAGATGTCAGCTCAGAAAGGCAGAGATACTTTTCATTTTACTTAGGTGAAGTGAAAGAGTGTGAATGGAAGTGTCACAGCGCTGCGGGTGGTGTGTCACCGCTCTCCTGCTGTTACAGCCACACGTCAGCTGCCCAGGCAGCAGGAGATTATGGAAGGGTGAAAGCTCTGCTTTTGCATCAGCTCAGCCAAACGACAGCCCTGGTGCATCAGAGTCACACATAAACAGCAGCAATCCTGGGAAATGCAGTTCACTTGTCTCCTGTGAATATGAGAAATCCAGATTACACAGATAGGATCCGCATCAGAGATATGATTCAGCATCTGGAAACAAGGTGGTGGAACAATCCAATAAAACCAGGTGTTCTTACCCTGAGTTATACTTCAATTAGTCTGCCAAGACAAAAGGTTTAGACCACAGACTAATTTTAATTACTAGGTCTCGAGGGTTCATTTTTGAGAGCAGTTATTTAAAGGACCTTTGCAAATTCAGTGAAGTAAGTAAAGGATGATCAATAAAAGTAACTAAAAGGGAATACGGAAACTCCAGTCATATCAGTACTTTTTCATACAGCATATCTTTAAAATTAAAGCAAAGCAATACTGAAGACAAATAGTAAAATAGACTTGCATCAATAAAACTACTACATTAATGACAACTTTATAAACTGTGGTATTGTGTAGTAAATGACATTTGAATACAGCTATTATTGACTGCAGCAAGTCAATACAAAGTTTTACTGAGTTCATACTGGTCACAATAAAGAAAACAGTTTATTTATAGGAATTATCTCTAACTGCTGATAATACACTTATTTCTAAACACTAGCATGGCTATATTTGGAAACTAAGAAGAAAATGTATTTGGTGTCCAGGTAAAGCCTCTATTGTGCTTTATATGTGAAAAATATACCGGATGAAAATAGAATAATGCAGTAATGACTCATTAAGAAAAATGTTATGAATAAGAAGTTTCTTTTATTAGCATCCCCACAGAAAAAATGCTCAGCATCTGGTAAATTTTTCTACCCCTTCACTCCTACTTGCCTTTCCCTCCAGTATTAGAAACGTGACATCACAGCATATAACTGTATTTTTAACTGTGGTTCTTCATAGAAAAATAACAGATATCACTAACAAAAACATTTAATCCTAGTTTTGGCACTGCATTTCTTCTCAGTATATTTAAATCAAAAATTATGAACATATCTTTACTTCGGAGTCTGCATACTGAGGGCTTTACGTTTATGACCAAATTCTTACAAAGATTTTCTTCTCTGCAGAAAGATTTTTTTTTCATTTGTGACAAGCTTTCTTGTTATTTTGGTTAAAAACTTTGATCTTCAACATCCTTAACACAGTTTCTTCACAATCTAAAAATTGATTCATTCTACTTAAAGTAGCATGCTTCTTTTATCCCAGCATATAAACATACTGCTGGCCTAATTGGAAATGTCCTTTAAAAAGGAAGTTTGAGATACAAAATCCCTGCAGGGATCAATTACAAGAACAAGCTATTCCCAAACAGAAGAAAAATAAAAACTGAAAGACTCTGCTGCAAATAATAATGGCTGAGAACAGTAGAATAGTCACAAAATGTCCAACAATGTTCCATTTGTAATCCTCTCTGTTAAAGAAACTATTGCAAGCCTATTTTCTATTTATTTGTGAAACAAAGAAAGAGGAATGTAGTTTGTTCGCTACCAACACTGTAGGGTGTTAAACTGTGTGCAGATTAGTTATGTCCATTTTTTTTTAAATGGCAAAAGTGAAAAATGTGTTAGTCTATTAGTTTTAAGATATCAATTGACATTGTCATATAGTAGCCTAACCTGCAGTAGATGATGAGTAGCCTGACTAGATGACATTTATTCCCAGAGATTTACTAGGAGATGAAATGTTATCTAAACTTGATGTGAACACTGACTGACCTCTAGCTAAGGACAGAGGCTGATTATTTGTGAGTTCAAATGCAATACATATGATTTGGATCTGCAACATTTCCTAAAGTATGGTCAACATCTTCACTGGATTTCTGGAAAGAAAAGTTGGAAACCAGTGATCCCTCACATCAGGAGTGGCTCTCTTCCTTGTGTTTCTGCTGCACATAACAGCTAGTTTCACTGACTACAAAGGGTAAAATATTTACTGTAAAATGCTACTTATTGCTGAAACAGTCATTAGAAGATTTTAAGTATGTGAATCCTCTCAGGAAGGTTTCAGAAAAGCAAGAAGAGCCCTTCAGGATATGACATACATTAGGAAACAACTCACGACCTGAGCTGGAGGGTCTATTTCACTGCATCTCACCATCTCATGTGAACATACTGCATGATTTTTATAGCTTTGGACATTCACGAACAATTGTCTCCCATTTTGTCCTGCACTCTTCTTCACTCAACAAACCATGTTTGGTGTGGGAAAGCCAGGCCTGAACATCAGCTAAAAGCACTTGAAGACAGCTGTCTGCTTTTTCTCAGGCCTGACTGCTCTCCCTGCACCCTAGTCTGCTCCTGTGAGCCAAGGCTGGATATTGTGGTTTAGAAGCCCACAACACTTCAGAATAAGACAAATCCATGTATCCAACAGATACTCAGTTACCTTTCAAATGGATGTGGTACAGATTTCACCACAGAGCAAATTTCACCACACTGCACAGAGCAAATGGCAATTTTCCATCTGTGAACGGGGTTGATAAAGCAGCAATCAGCCTCGCATCCAGATCCAGCTCTACATTGTGCCTACCCAGCAGTAATAAAAATTAAGGAAAAGAGATGTCTCTTTAACCACCTGCAGAAATTCTGGCTGTTTACAAAGTATCCAGCCAGTCTCACACACACACGTCCTGCACTGAGCCATATTGACTTAGGCATATATAAGCCACCATTATCAGAACACGAACAGCATAATAGAGGTGCCTCTTTTGGGTGTCACTGGCATCTTATATACAAAAGTTGTCAAAAGCACAAGAAGGGCCAAATTATCTGATTCCATGATAGAATTAAATGAAAAATCTAAAATATCAATACATGTATATTTTATCAGTGTTTGATGGGTTTTTCAGGAAGAGAAGGAATATAAGATCGAGAGAGAGGTTTGTGAGTGAAAGCAAGCCAAGTGAAATGTCGTTCTAGTCCTAATGAAACAGGATTTATTTGGTTACTGAATATATTCTGTAAATACCTACAAGGTACTCAGTTCTGTACATTGCACTAAGATCTGTATTCAAAACTGGGGTAAAGGCTTTTAATTTGTGCAAGTAAAATTAATTTATGAGGAGAATGCTGCTGGGGATGAGAGCCAGAACCAGTTCAATTTTGCTGTATTGTGCAAGATTTCTGTACCTTTCTCCTTTCAAGCTAATTTCACCTCAGCAGGGGTCCAGGAGTTTTTCCTACAGATTTGAGCTTATATTAATGTCACAACAGGGCTGAGACTCCACCACAAGGTTAAACTTTTCCCTAGCTTAAACTTTTCCCTATTTTTGCAAATAGGCAACACAAGCACCATACTGGGGACTGACCAGGGACTGCTCCCACAGGCAGTGTGGAGATGGGCATCCCCCTGCCCAGAGGGCTATTATGAAGTGGAGGATGTTTGAGAAGGTGAGGAGGGAAGACACTTCTGCATCAATCCACCTTTAAATCAAGATCAGTATATTGAAGAGAAGTCAAGGAGGAAAGAACAGCCAAGGAGACTTGTAGATATGTCTAAAATACCCCAGGCAGCAATCAAGAGATTAATTCATGACCTGTGGAGAGCGGAGTTGGGGAAGTGAGTCTCTCAGTTTAAGGAAACCCAGCGCTTGTGGTGCTCCTTCAGCATAGTGCCTCCTCAGGAGGCTGTGCAGCCTGAAGCAATAAGGAGCAACAGACCTCCAGCAGACCCAGAGCACCTTTTGTTGCAAAAAGTGGAAATGGATAGCAGCCAGATTCTATTCCTTAAGTCTCAATGCAGGTCCCAATACAGTAAATCTAACCGCAAAATAATAACTGTATAAGGAAATTTTAACAACAGCTCAGGTATGAAAAACGCTGTACTTGATACACCGAAGGTTGTCCTTGCAAAAAATGCACTATAGAGGTTTTGTACACACAATGATTTTCCACACCTCAGGGATTTCTCCGCTTCTTGAATTTAAAACACAAACTAGAAACAGAAATAGAGACATACAATTTTAATTTTAAACTCCCTTCATTTTCAAAATTAGTTTCAAAACTCAAGATCTGTATGTTATGTTTTCAAAGTGGAAAATGTGCTCATACAAAAAGGTAGCATAAAGTTTATGCACCAGCTACGTCCAATAAGACTTTGACTCCAATTTTTTTCTGAAAGCTGTATTAGTCTTCTCAACAGAGCTTTGTTTGATCATAAATGAATACTTCCATTAAATCACTACCCAAATGTGTGTTAACAAAAATGCAGCTTCTCTAAAAGAATACCAAAAGACTACCAACACAGAACTGGTTTTTACAAGAATAGATTTTACCTCTATAAACTCCCTTCATCTTATACACTTTTTAAGCAGCTTATGTATGTCTGTGAAGCATATTCAGTTTCTAAGATAAAAGCATCCAGACAAGAGTATAACATCTGTATTAGGGCTGTTACATACATGAGATGATACAAGTACTGTTTTTCATTTATTTTTTCCAAAGATATTCAAACTATGTATAATTATCATCTTGCCAAAGCTGAAATAAATTTAAAAAATCAAAAACCAAAAAAATCACTAAGCCCTCCCTGATCAGCTTACAAATATTTTATCACACAGTAATAAAAAGTAGTTGTAAATTTAAAAATGAAATTAGAAAACCAGAACCGTGATAGCTAAAAAACAAGAGCAATTCTTTAGTTTTCTTAGGAGCATAAGTTTCTTTAGTAATATAAATGAATTATAATTTTAATTCTTTTAAATTACTACATGAATGTGTCCACAAGTTCTGAATTTTGTTTCATGAAGATATAGTTATAGTTTCCTCTTAAGTGAGAAGGCTGATTTACTTCATATCCAGCCAGGATTGCTTGGAAAGTCACAGCTGTATTTGACTAGTCTGAGTTTTTCTGGAGGATTTTCTTTATTTACATAAAAAATATAGGTAAAATTGTGCAATGAAAATCTTAGAAACAGTAGGAACAATTGTGACTGATAGTGCTGCTTTATTAGACTTTCTGACAGCAAATTAGGTCTTAGTGAGAGACCATTCCTTCGTTCCCTGTTTCTCCAGTAGCTCCCTGCAGGGATGGCCCACCCTATGACTGGCATCTGCAGTAACTCCAGGCACGGTTGTGCCTTCCATGTACAACTGACCTAATGCTTCCAGACAAAGGAAAAAAGCTTCCTGAATCCTCAAGGTGCTTCTCCAACATGTGGAAGGTGGTCAAACCTGTCATCTCTGCTTTTGTCTCAAATGCAGAGAAGGCACAGTTACACATTTCTGATGTTTTCAGATGTGGAAAGACAAGTCTTCTGAGATGTGATTAAAATTGATTAATCAGTTTAACCTCCTGAGAAACAAATATTCCACCTCTTGCTGCCCACATCCTCCCGCCCCCTTCTCCCTTGGAGATTCCTATGCCTCTACAGAAGCAAGAGAACATTAAGAAAAACCCAATCAATTTTCTAACAAACTTTTAAAATGCTTATGTTCTGGCTTCATTTCCCATGATTATAACTATTAATTGCCAGTACATTTAAGTCTTGCTCCAAATCAGAAATACGAAGTCCACACTTTATTCCAACAGCTGTCCTGTTATTATTTTTCATCTGGTTATTAGCAGTAAGAGCTAAATAATCCAGCAGTTCTTTTAGTATCATTAAATGTCAAATTTGACTTTGCAAACACAAATTGATCCTATAATACACCAGATCATCTAAAACATCACTTAACTGCCACAATCAAAATAACCAGTTCTTACCCATGACACAAAGACATTTTTCATTAAAAGAAAGAACCAGGTTGCTCTCATATGAAAAAGTGATGTTTTCTATATACCTCCAATAAATATGCAATGAACATGGTGTTTCCAGTTCAAGTTGTGCCTGATGGGAAAACCCCACCAAAGTGTTTCAAATATTTTCTGTTTTTCACTACTGTCTGTTGAACTGACTGCTTGCTTTTAGAGGAATTTAGGAATCAGGCTGACAAGACCTCTGGTTAGCTTGCCGCAAAGTGAAGTTTGATAGGCAGTATTTCTTAGCACCTGACTGATGAAACTGAAATAACAGGGGCTGAAATGGTGACTCTAAAAACAAAGTAGCAATATAAAACTAAATGAAAAATAATTAGCTTCTCAACTGATTTTAAATCACCTTCAAGGAAAGCCTAGAAGCCATTATTTTAACATTCACATTAATTTCTCCGAAATGAATTTTAAATTTCAGGGTAGCGCCAAGACAAGCTTTGTGATACTGAAAAAATATTAGGACATGCAATCTTATGAGTCAATTTATTTTTCAATTTGTATCACTGTAAATTTAGAGCAACCTCACTAGGAAGTCAGGAGTCAGTCACTAGGAAGTCACTCCAAGCTTATGTTGATGTGAACTAAAGTGTAGTCCCATTAACTTTTCCTTTCCTTTCCTTTCCTTGATTTGTCCTGTAAAAAGCAGCAAAGACTAGAGGAAATTAAAGAAGTTATTCAGTGGATTTTACTTCCACAGGACTCTGCAAATATGTCATTTTCAAAAGAAAAATGAACTGCCATTAATTTTCTGCCTTGCTTAGAGGTAATTTGGACAATGAGTGCTGGGAGCTGAAGAATAATCATTCTCTTGAAATGATCAGCCCTTGAAATCCCAATATGAGCATGAATGATCACAACTAAGGACATAAGAGCATACATAAGGCTGTGGATATATACACTTATATGTGACTATGGAAGATGGGACTAACAGACTGTAATTCATTTTGGCATCACCTGGTTTGATGTTCATGTTGGTAAGACACCTGTTGGTATCTCCCTTACAAATACTGCAACTTAAACCAGCTCTGATTTAATTTGAATTTTCAAAATGCTGCTCCCTCCAGTCTAAGTTAATTATCATCAATGTCAAGCCTTGTTTGCATCATCAATCAAAAAATATATTTTACAGTTGCCATCACAAACAAATAATTAGTTTTGTTTCTAAGGTACAACTTCTGCCTCCAGCTCCATCTCTCTAACCACATCCCAAACCATCTCCTGCCAGACATTATGCTAAAATTTGCTTTCCAGAACAGGAGTCATACTCCTAACTGCTGTGTATTTGATTGTACAGTTTTCATTTAACTGATTTGGAAGGAAGGACACTCATATAGAACTTACTGCCTTCTGCATGCACTCTTTTCTTCCTTTCTCCTTCTCTCACACAGTTATATCAAATGTCCTGGGAAGACAAAATTTTAAAGCTCCATTTGGAGGTGAATATATTTTTATCATATACTTATGCAAACACTTTCCAAAACATATATTTTGAAACAATACAGCATTTCTTTTCTAATTTCACTAAGTCATCCAATCACCACAGAGTAACATAAGACAAGTACATGACTGCTGACTATAGACCACAACCAGGAATAAGGACGTGGACTGTGCAACCTCCTTTCATTTCTAAAACTATCCACTCCTGGCTCTGGTGATAAAGAAGAACTGACTGGCATTAACATTTCCCTCTTCTGTCTGCAGAGAGAACTAGGCAGTGTATGTTGGATATTTTTGTGGATACATAGACCTTTTCATAGTGTAGCATTCATAACACAAACTGTGACAGCTATTTCTACAGGTTGGCAGAGCAAACAAGATGGAATATAGCAACTGTGATTGAGGTTTGTAGAGAAACTTGATGGAGTGTTGTTCAAATAAAGAAAGGTCCTACTGTTACTTGCACTGGCTTATTCCAGGAATAATTATTTTTTTTCCTTTGAGTTATGAATTCTCCTTGGAAACAAGGTAGAAAAATTGTTGGTTTTTTTCCTTATTTTCATAAGGGTCATGTACAAAATTGAGAATGACAGCCCAGACTTTCATATAATTTCTTTTTATTAAATGCAAAAGCTACACATAAAGAGTCTGCCACACAGAGAATACTAATTTCATTTTCCAAACACTAGGCAATAGTGCTTCTGGTCACAAAAAGAGACATTACAACATACTTAAAAGTTGTACTTATATATATTCATGGCCATTAAATTACTGAAGAAGTTTCCTGGCAGGACATAAACAACTCTTTGTCTCTTCTGGCAATGGCACCGGAGTGTTCAGTACAAACACTGCTCCTGGAAGCAAGAGACTTTCACTTTCTAGTGCAAATATGGGTTCTGTGCTTCAAAGACATCCAAAATCCCCCTTTTGGATGACTCTGAAGTATTTCACCGTGATGCAGAGATTCCTGCCTCCTAATTCGTATTTATCAGATTCCCATATGATGTCTAAGAATTCACACTTGTAGGTTAGACAGGTAAATATTTTCTTTGGAATGAGTCAGGAGGAGATCAGCTGAGGGATCTGCAGGCACCACTCCTCCACAGCTGCTGCCTTGCTTCTTTTCCTGCCCTTCTCTTCCCCAGAGCTTCTTGCCAAAGGGATTGGGAAGTTTACGAGCACTCTGGAAGCACTGCACTATCTGATGATAGCAGATGAAACCCAAATCTGTGATATTGTGGGATCTGTCTGGTGACTCTAGAAGCAAATCTGCTATCTCTGATGCATTGATCTCAGTTTTAACTATGTTGCCAGGTTTTCATGCTCGGCATACTCAGAATAAATTCTAAGTTTGGGCAGAGTTCAGCTGCTTTTGAAATAACTAAATAGCAGCCAGGTTTTGCTTCTAAAAAAATTGTATCCACACAGCACTAGTTTTGCTTCAGTGCTTAGATGATGTGGTTCACATGCAAATGTTGCAAAGCTCCTGTAATAAGTAATGTTTGTTTTCTGAATTGTCCTTCTTAACAGGACAAAGGAAAAGGAGAATATGAAAGAACAGAGAGTTTAGTTTCTTTCTCTGCTTGGCTGGAGCACTATGTAGAAAAATGGAATAATCCTGAAGTTTGGAAGTGGGTGTGCTATGGCATGACCCTGGCAGACTGCACAGCAGATTGCAAGAGCATCGCCAGTCAGCGCTGACTGCTCCTCTCCAGCTCTTGAAACATTACCTTGACAGGAAATCTTTGTTGTCTTTCAAAAAAAATTGAAAAATTAAAGCAGAACAAGAAGCAATGCGGAGAGGGCATGCTGGATGATGGGGCTAGGGGAGCAAAAAGGGAATGAGAGCAGAAGAGGTGAGAAAGGCTTTAACAGTTCAAAAGAATATTCTTGTCACCTTTCCTTACGCTGCTCTTTGCAGTGAGGTCATCAAGCATCAAGGCTATGTATCAACACGCACAAGTCACCTCAGTTTTGACACTTCCTATTTTTGCAGAGCTTTTGATACTGGAACACTAATGACAGACCTTTTAATATGGAGTTCAGCACATAATTCTGATTTCCAGCTCTTCAAAGATCAAAAGTTTGAGTTGTTTTGAGGAATCCTTTCATTAAGGATTCTTTCCTGATTTGTACATACAGAAGTGTACTTACAATTATACGCTGTATTTTCTATGTAACGCTAGTCTCAGTATATAGTCCATCCTTGCTAGACAAAAGAGAGTCATACACTGCGATTTTAATTTACTGTAAACTTAATAACAAACTTAATTGACAGCAAATAAATATATAAATAAATAAGTAGTGGAGGTCAAGGACCGCCTGAGAAAAACCAATGCTCAGAACACCGATTTCTGATAAACAGTTATAGCATTCAAATATTTCTCAATCCGACATTTGGCTGAAAGTTGAGTGTTGATCGAACTGAAATGATTTCAAAAGCCCCTGCTGGGACAGGCAGTTCTAATCGGAATGAGAATGAAAACCTTTAATAGGAATTTAATCTTTTCAGAAAGTGAAGGATGAATATTTCTTTTACAAGCTTTTAATTATTTCTAAATTATCAGCAGTCTTTTGCCAATGAAGGAGATGGATTATAATGGTTGGTCTAAATGCAAAGGAAAAAATCTTTGCCATATGAAGGAAATATGCATTATTGCATGCCTGTATGGACTGTGTAGGATGAAGAAGACGTTAGAAATGACAGAGCAAATGAACCAGTTTAATAAAACATGTGACAGCTCCCTGGATTTGCTGACTACTTTACATGATTACAATAGCTCTTCAACAATATCGCTCTCCATAGATCATTTTAATGATTTTCCCAAGGCACATTATTTCTTGTTGCTTTTCCAATTTAACTCATTTATCTCATTCCTATTTATTCAAATTTCCTCTTTTTTTTTTCCTTACCCTTGATCATTACCTACTGTTTAATGTAAGGCAGTCCTACGAATTCATGGCAGTCATTTCAGGAAAACAGAAATCACGGAATCAGCTAGGTTGGAAAAGACCTTTGAGATCACCCAAGTCCAACCTATGACTAAACACCAACTTGTCAACTCGACCATGTATTCCAAAGCCCAATCACCCTTTCTGTGAAGAACTTCTTCCTACTGTCCACTCTAAACCTTCCGTGGCACAGCTAAAGACTGTGTTCTCTTGTCCTAAATGTGAACCTCCACTTATGTAAATATGATATATGAACAAGCATTCCTGCTGCTGATGAGCTCCTGTTTCCTGAGGAAATAAAGCCCTGTGCCATCATTTCCAAAACTGGGTGACAAGCCTATGCACTCAAGTGTATGAGTGCAAACTCAAGCTGCTGACTGAGAAACTCTGAGTCACTCCATAATTGTTGGACCTCCCAAAGCACACAGAAAGCTTGTGGACCTGAACTCTTCGTCCAGCCAAACCAGAAACCTCTGCTGCCTTATCTGCCAGCTCTGGGTCCCCAGACTACTCTGGACTCATCTTCTGCCTGTAAGGAAACAGATGGCTGGTGGTGCTGGTATTTCACGTAGCAGGAGAATACATCATGATAACAATGTACGTCCCCATGAATTCCCAGGAAACCTCAAGGGAATTCCTGGGGTTCCTTTGGCAGCGTTTCTGCCACACAACCTCAGTACATCTATTTCCAAGCTTGTGACAGTCATTTAATACCCTAGAATCCAAATCCAGCATGATTTCCTTTCAGGTTGTAATGACCTTGCAACTGGCATTGTTTCTACCTACCTCAAACAAAAGGCGACTTTTACACAAGGAGTCATTGTTTACAGCAATATTGTGTGCTGAAAAGCTTATCGGCTTCTTCTGCTTGACTGGCACAGTGTGCAAAACAACAAGAAGCTGAAGCAGAACTCCACAGCTTGGAAGATGTCATATACTTGGTAAAAGCAAATACTGACATTTTTTATGCCCAAATGTAGTATTACCTCAAAAAAAATCTCTGTACCACTTGCCTAGATTAATCATCAATTCCCTTTTCATTCAAATGCTGCCTTTTTCAAATTCAAAACTATTGGCTAAACTTTTTTTCCTAGTTTGCAGTTATCCATAGGCTGAGAACTTCATACAGTAAAATAATTGAATGGTCTAATTTGGAACGGACGGGCTAGCCCTATCATTCCATACATTAACTGACAGAAAGCTTGACAGCAGAGAAAGACAAGAGGAAGAGTAAATAGAAGCAAGTTTCCAAGAACTCTCTCAGTATGCTTCTTACATGTTATCTTGGATATGATCTGGATTGTTTGGTGCCATAAGCAATGTCACCAGCCTTCGTGCCAGAAATCCCAGGGCTCAGAGACCCTGCCAGTTGAGAACTTGTAATATAAATTGCTGCTTAAAAATTATCTTTATTAAAGGAACAAGAACAATATAGCAAACTAAGAAACTCCATTAAGAATGGTGCAGTACTGAAGACACTTGTAATTTTTGTCCCTGCAGCCACATGGATTCAGAAATGATAACCAGTGTGTGCTGCATTGTACAGTGGCTGCTATGGCTGTTCTTTGCAATGGCTCAACAAACACATATGAGTAGGGCACATCATAACAAAAGTTGCACCAAGTGCTATTTTATCTCTGAAGATGCTATGGAGGGAATGGCATCAGGGGTTATAATTTAGAACATCATGCAATGACCTGAAAATGATGAGCTCCAAACTATTTTCCTGAACTGAAAGAGTTTAGCTTTTACACTAAAAATCTGTGCAAAAACTGTCTAAAAATATGTGTCTGCCAGACTTATAAGCTGCTCATAACAGGCAATTTTGATAATCTAACATGCCTGTTCGAATCTCTTTTGCTTATTTCGCTGCGAAATTGTGATTTTTTTTCTCCCCTTAAACTACAAATCATACTGCCATATTTAATTCCTTTCTGTCATTTTTTTCTACTGCTAACTTAAATAAATTATAAATACAACTATGACATGAATTTTGGCTGAACATTTCAAAACAATTTCCAAAGAATCATTCACTTCCTGGCAGTACTTCTTTCTGGCTCGGGCAGCTATTCAGCTTCAATAACTCTTCTATCTTCAACTTAACCAGACCTTACTCACCTTTTTTCCATCAACAGTTAGAAGAATAATGGTAGCATGTTCAACAGGCACAACACCAAAACCTGGTTAAATTCTACCACCATCCATGAAAGGCTCTGAAGGGCCTCTGACTTTTAATTGAAAAGGCACATACCTGTGCACATCTAAAGTACTTCAAAAAGACCTGGGATCTATTAAAAATAAAAGACATATGTTAACACAACATGAATGGAACATACTGCACTATCCATATTATCATTATTGTCTTCTCAAAAACTAATTTAGCAACTTTAAAAAAAATAGCAGAGGGTTTTGAAAAATAAAGGCCTCATTCTCATCCCAGCAAATAAGTCAGAGAAGCCAATTAAAAAAAAGATTATTTTATAAAAAGCGAACTGCCTTGGAACGGGCTTTTATTGCATATCAAGGACTTGCTAAGGTGTTTTACTGTCAGTGCATTTTGACTTTCAGCTGTTCTCACTATGCTTTTTAAGTCTTATAACCAGTTCTGATCTCATAGCATGAACTGTAAACTTCAGATTTACAAGAAAATGAAATGTGGGAAAATAAACAGGAAATGGTAAAGCAAAGACATCCTTCTTCAGAAGGAAACTGCCTCTCAGAATACATTTGCTTAGAAATAAATAAACGGTTATCACAGAATTTGACACTTAAAGTAACTTGTATTGCAAGTTAATTAAAAAGGGAGGCAGATCCTGGGTGAATTGGTTTGTATTCAAACCTTTCCTTGGAGACTTCACTGGCTCTATGAACAAATGTTAATACAATTTTATTCAAACATCACCCATTCTGCCTTTAGAGTGAGTTTTGTACCAGTTAAGCCTCAACAAGTGGTCGCCCACTAACAAATAAAGATAGAGCTGCTGCCCAGAAGGGCAGACAGTTATGCTTTAGCGTGACATTAGAAACATATAGTGGAAAGGGGATTGAGCAAACAGAAAAGGACAAGTGTCAGTACAATAAAATGACAGGAAGTTATCTGGAAGGTTTTTTCCTAGTTGTCCCAGAGAAAATGAGAACTGAAAGGCTGGAGGCAGGAAAAGGGTTCAGAATGGTGTGGATCTGAGAGCTGTTTGCAAAGAAAAAACCCGGGGTCATTCAAGGAAAAGAAGAAAGTCAAGTTGATGCACTTTAGTTTTGAACATCCTGTACACTCTTTTATAATTTCTTGATTTTTCAACGAGATTTGCCTTATATCTGCTTGTTTTATACCACATCTTACTCCTTTTGACATCAAACTTGAGACAACATCTCATATTTAATCTCACAGTGTAGCTGTGTCTCAACATCACTTGGTCCTGGGCCCACCTCTCTCAGCCTCTTGCCTCCAAGAATAAACTAGTCTTGGGACTGCCCAGCAGCTCCAGAGTGATTTACCCCCAGAACACCACAACACACTGAAAAATAAAAAGAGGCTCTGGATAATATACTCATCTCTACTCCACTGATCTCATATAATCACCCAAAAATATAAATCTGTATGATTAGAGTTAGCCTTTCTTAATGGATGGGTAGTCCAAGACACTAGGTAGGACAGCAAGGGGCTCTCTTTGTTTGGCAGGCCTCATTTCAGTCTCCATTGTGCATGTTTTGTCATTTTGCATTCATAGGTACTCAAACCATGAAAAAGTTCATTCTAAAACCAAATGTTACCCAGAAAGTACTGCTAGCCTTAACCTCTTGTATTTCACCACATAGTGGTTTTTACTGAGGAAGGCAATGCTCAATACTGCAAGCATTGCAAACATGAGAATTAAAAAAAAAAAACAAAAAACAAACAAAAAAGTTAAAAAATATCAAAT
>VXBT01010378.1:1087803-1234718 GCA_013400235.1 Oriolus oriolus
ATCAAATATAAATTTTGCCTGAGATCATGCTAATGTATGCTGTTAATGATTAAACTAATGCAGTATTTAGTCTCAGTAAGGTGCTTGTTAAAGTCCATTAACATTTTACTTTTAGTCCTTCTAGCACTTCATCTTTTATTAGAATAGTAAGGTTTCTGGAAGGCCTAACTGCTATTACCTGTATCTTAACATGTTTGGCTTTTTCATATTTATCATGGGCTTGGAACTTTCTTTCACTTATTACCCTGGGGTTTAAGTTGCTGTTTTGCATTCTCAGTTGCAGCCTCACTTCAAATTTATGTGTGAGTGTGCGTCTGGAATGTTGCTGCTTTCAAACTCCAGTGGCGCACTCAAAACTTAACAACCTCTGTCTTGAATTAGAACACCACAATCTACGTAAACAACACTCAGTCAAACTTCAACTCATCCAGGCAAAAATTACAGTCTCATTCATTAACGCATTTGGCCATGCCCTGGTGTGGCAGCCTTCAGATGTGACTGCATATTGTTGATTTTGCGGACCCTGAAGAGTTCCCTGAATGTGGAACATGAGGCACTTGAAAGAGCAAGCCTTCACAGTCAGAGCTGAAACAAATACATAGCAGAGCAGCATAGAAATGGTTCTGAAACCCTGTCAAATGCTGATTGGCATCCTGCGGTGCCTAAAAAGAAATTGGTTAAGTCTCACTGCAATTCCCAGAGCTGTAAGAGAAGCAAATTCTTTTTTTTTTTTCTTCAACTTGATCTATCAGATTTATGGGAAAACCTGAGGATTGCAGCTTTTTTTTTTTTCCTCTCTGTCTCCTCCCTCCTCCCCCTTCCCCTTTTAGAATTACAGTATGGGTGTAATTTGACAAACTTGTCTATTTATCTTAGCCAGTAACTAGCTGTCCTGGGCAAAGCTAGTCCGGAAAACCAAGGCATACTTCTGTTGAAGTTGATAAGCACCACATAAACAGGGGGCTGGCATGTCATTCTGGAGAATAGGCTGCATGCTGAGGCTCCGAGAATTTGTCCCTGCATGAGATGTCCTGCAGAGATGAGAAAGCTGGCTGTCAGCGAGGTGGCTGCAAAAAGCCTGCTCTCAGTTCTGCAGCTCTAGAACTAGCTCCTCCACCCGGGTACCTCTCACTCAGTCTGCAGCAGAGATATCTTGGTTGTTTTAGTAAAAGAACAAGCTGCTGGCAACCCTTCTCTTCACTTCCAGCTACGCCTTCCACATTGTGTCAGCTTTAGGATTTGAGCTGTTGTAGATTAACTCCATGTATCTACCTGCGAGATGAATTTGTAGTTGGGTCAGGTCAGAGAGCCACTGGTGTTTGGCATAAGGAAGGAGAGGAAGGGCTGGCAGAGCAGTACTGCCCCTTGCAGCTCCACCTGACTCTGCAAACCTTGAATGTACCAATGCTGAGAAAGAGTGGAGACCTGCAGGCTGCTCCGCACTGCTGATCAGTTTTTCTGTCCCAGGGACCACTGTAACGAACAGCATTGTGTCACGGGTAGGAGTGCCACCCTTCATCAGGGACTAATAATAGTGCAGGCCAGTGCTTGACAGAAGCTGTGGAACATAGCAGGGAATACTGTGCCTCAACAGTAAAAGCTCGAGGTTTTCAATGCATCAATCATTAACGGGATCTACCTTAAACCCTATGTGCATGAATTTGCTTTAAAACAAGACACATCAGAGAGCAGAGACTTGGTAAATAACCTGAAATCATCCACCATTTTACAAGCTGAATAATGAAACTAAATACACTCTGTAAAACAAGAGTGATGAACATTTCTTTTCAAATTTTAGAGATGTGAGATATGCTACAGCAACATTTCAAAATTCAGCTACATTAGCAGACTTCCAGGCTCCTGATAGGTGAGAACTAGTAACATAATAATTACATGGGTAAAAGAGACAGCACTTGGCATTCCAGTCAGAAACATCTAAAACAGATGCATTCTATTATAACGCTCATTCTGTGGGATTTCTGTGGACTTCATAATCAGAGAATTTTAAAAATTAGGTGCTGGGACCTTCAGTGTCAGCTAAGATGATAGCATAGTTCTGAACTAATACAGGAGAAAAATAGCACACTTGAAGATAAGTAATCAAGCAGTGAAGTTAAGAATTACACTAACTTTGGCTTCTTACTTATATTTATCTTGCAACAGCTAAGTAAGGGCTGGATGCAGCCACAAAGGTGATGGGGGTGGTATTAGCCTCTTCCCTGGGATGTGACTCTTCCCTATCCAATTACCCACATACAACCACAGAGGGACCCCAGCAAGGAATGTCCAGTGTGAGGCTCAGAAGATTCTTCCGAAGCAAAGTCATATCAACAGCAATGATAACATCAAGACAAAATATATACTGTAAGATGAGAGGCACATAAGAGGCACAATGGTACAGTTGCTAACTGCACAGACAAGACATTTATGTCCCCTGAAAAATTCTTAATGTTTTGTATTGGATTTCATCCTACATTAATGAAAGCAGAAAAGCTTTTCAACTCTTTTTTTAGAAAAAGTGGAAGTGTGAGAAATTACACTGTGCATGACTGCAGGCCACTAAAGGACAATGGAAATTATCTCATTTGTCTACTTGGTTTGCAAGTTTTGGGACATGCTTTGTCTCCCCTTAAGTAGGCTTTCCATGCTGCACAAGTTAATGACTGTATCTTTAACACACTTTAGTTTACATTTCTCCAGCTCTGAAGACAGAGCAAAGAACTTTAGATATGGAAAGAGAAACCTATAACTTGTTGAGTTTGGTTTTGTTTGCTTTTTTTTTTTTTTTTGACTCTATCTAGTTCTTGTCAGGTGCTTTAAGGGCTTTATCCAGTTCTTTAGTGTGCTGCTCCTTCATTTTAATCATGCTGCTCCTGCATCACAATCCATATACTTTGATTTTTTTTGGTGTTTGTTTCAGTTTCTAAACAATTTTCAGCCTATAATCTTAAAATATGGTATAATCTATAGAAGAGTTTCTCTACCTTTTGATAACCTGACTCATCTTTTTTAGTTGTCAGTATTACTCCCATAGAAGGCCTGAGCCATCTTAGAAGCTCTTCCGAAACCTTTTCAGTAAATCTCAAAGCTTTTGTGTTCCTCAGGAGGGGTTACAGCTCACTGCCTTAAAAACACCTTTCTGCAACCAAATATATTCCCACCTCTTTCTTAATAATTAATTGGACTTAAAAACTGATAATACAAGAAGAAAGTGTCAAGTTAACTTCAGGAAAAGTTAAAGAAATCCTCTAAGAAACCAGTTTGATTGGTACTTAGGTTAGTCAGGGATTTATTAATTGCCTATTCACCCACCTACTTAAAACACTTTCCTGAAATATCGATAAGGAAGCATTACAGAAAATTTTATTTCAGTCTCACATTTCCCTTTCAAAAATTGTCAGTGTTTCATGTTATGAAAATTAAATGGGATTGATTAATAAAGTAGTGTAATATAGAAAACTCAGCTGAGACCATTTGATTTTTAACAGCTTGTTCCCTTGTATCCGAGAGCTCGAACAGCCCTCTATTTCAGCTTTTCAATTACCACTCCATCCTTCTGGAACCATCTAAGGGGTTTATTGATTTTTTGAGAAATTATTTTCTGGTTTTCCATCAAGCAATGAAACTGTCAATGTCCTTATGATAAAATTCTTAATGGAACTTTACAAATCGGTCTTGTTTCTCCTTCTTTCATTCCCCTTAACATGCCTTGAGAAATTTTTCCAAAGGCACACAAGATTCTTTTATCTCCAAATAACACTGAAGTTCCTTCTATAGCAACTCTCAGAACTTCCAGGATGTGACCCTATGGCAGGAGTGAATATGTGCAGGTTTTTCACCAGCAGCAGCCCCCACAGTTGGAGAGGAACCTGGATGGTTTCCAGCTGCTCCAGTGAGCTCAGTTCACCCCTGGTTATTGCTGAGGCTGCACTTTCCCTAGAACAATTTATATTAATACTAAAGTGCTATGACCTATAAGGAGAGGATTGTACAAACTCATGGATCTTTTGGATGTCAGCTGGCAGCTCTCACAGCAGGCACTCCATATTGTTCAGTGCATATCAATATCTCTCTTGGGTATCTCCAGTACAAGATCATTTCTAGGATCAAAGCAGGGTAAGAATATTGATCCAAAAAGGGGAGAATAAAGTTCTGAGTCTGCTGAAATATTCACTGCTTCTTTTGGAGCTTCTACAATTTTCAGTTACAAGAAAAGCTATGGAAAAAATATGAAGGACTCAAAAATATGTGCGAAAAGAAGTCCTGTCCCAGGAAATCTGGGCACCTAGTTCCAGCTAAATTGGAGAAAATCCACAGGTTGCCATCTGTGCTCCCTGCCCAGTGAGGATAGGGACCTGGCCAAGTGGAGTTGGCTGAGAGCAGAACAGATGGAGAAGAAAGGATCGTCTTTCCAAAGACAGCACAGCTGCCTCTCCTGTGTTCACTCACTCCAGACTCCTGAAGGGAATTCAGCCAGAACTTCTCCCATGGTCTTCACTGCAGTAATGGGAATCCCTTAAATAAATGCCATTGCATTAAGCAATTATCTAATCCTAACTGCAGTTTGGACAGATGTCTAAAGGAAATTGTTTACAACTCCACAACCAGACTGACTTAAAAAATTGTGGGAATTTGAGTTGTCAGAAGTCATCAAGCATTCATTTAAACAGCAAAAAATTCATTTAAGAGATGAATTGAACAGATTTTTCTTGCTATTATTCTAGTTCTTTTTTTTGTATGAATAAAATAATTTTCATAGTTCTTGTTCTTTTTATATTCTGTTTCTAGCTGGAACAAGTTAAAAGGTATTCAGAAATGAGATTTCCTACAATTTCTGAATGCTGTATGTCTTCTGCTAGTTAAAAAAGCAGTTAAGTGCTGAAAGTACTGTTTTCACAACTGAGGTTAAAAAATAAGCGTCAGACAGACAACATTTAAGGATTGTTCTAAATTGTTCTAAACATTTGGAAACCTTGATGAAGCTGAAAAATTATTCATTTATAAATTAAAATTTCCTTATTTATATTTTGCATTTGAAAAGTTAACAGACGAGAATGAAATTCTCTGTGAAAAAAAAATAGTTTAGCATAACATTTTGTCTTTTAATTATTTTATTTTAGAGGAAGCCCCTCAGCTGCCACTATCCATGAGTAGAAGGCTGGCTGCATTCTGTTCCTGTTTAAGAAGCTGCATGCACTGAAAAATGTGTCTTCTGACTTTGGCAGATACTATAAATGGGCTCTGTAGTGGCTGACAATACCAATACTTCCTAAAACATGCAAACAGAAAGCCTCTGCACTCTTTTTATAAGCAAAGTTTCAACTCAGGTTTGACGATTCTGTTGTTTCTTACACTGTATATTAGTGGAGTATTTGTTGAAAGCATGATATTCCTCCTGCCTGGCAGCATATAAATCTGATTCATGCAAGTCTGATTGCTCCATGCTCCACTTGAAAGAAACAGAAGAATTTAGAATGATTTTTCCTTTAAGCCTTATTTCTAAGCACTCTAGGGGCATTCCACAGATGCTGCAAGGCTCTAGGTTTTGACATTAACACTAAATAAAGGTGCTGTTATATGCACATTTGCAAGATGAAGTGTCAAAACCACTCATGTACAGAGAAAACAAATGTGAATTCCCTTGCGCTACATTGATCCTAGCAATAGAAACAAGAATTACAGACTCTGAAACAAAGCCCCATATGTTTGTTTATGACTGCTTTTTCCCTTTTCTATGTTCTTATTTATTAACCAATTATATAATCTGGGGTTGAATCTTGACTTTGCTTTTAACTACCTGCAAGTCACAGCACAAAGAGGACCTGGTCTAGGAACAAATTGAGAAATGTCACACAGTTAAAGTTTCATCCTTGGTCTCCCTGTGGCAGAGGCAATAATCAAAACAGGGCAGCAAACATCTAGCACAAAATATTTCCTCTACAGTGGAAGTAGATCAAAGGCCCCAGGTAGCCCTGGAAGAGATCCTCTCTGTCAATTCTGTGTTTTGACTGGGGAGGTTAGATCTAGATCCAGATCTAGACCTGCAATATGAAATTGAAACAATAAATGTAAACAATGTATTCTTACTCCTCTGTAGTAGTATGTATTCCTGATTCATAGTCTCCTGATAAAAAAACCCCACTTTGTTTTACTTAAATTTAAGAGCAGCTGAGCTGGACAAAACTGGGCAACAAGTCACCTAAAGGCAGGGTTTATTTCAAATCTTCAAAGACAGCTGACTAGGAGCTAAAGACTTTTGATAACATGTTCCCTCACCCCCTGCAGGTGGCAAGTTTAACTAGACCACCATATTTTTTAGAACTGAAGCCAATTAGAAACTAATTTAGGAAACAAAACAGGGATCTAGTGGAATACTCTGTAGCCATCCTAAGAATTCCCAAGTAGTAAAAGTAAATATTCTTATTCTTATTCTGATACAGAGAGAAGATTTCATCACTTTAAAAAACTCTATGGAAAGAATGAGATGCTAGATCTGCTAGGCACTATACCACCATGCAGATGACTTCATAGCAATTGCCTTCTATAGGAATTTAATATTTGAACGTTAGAATTAGGAAGTCTGATAAATTCATGCCCCTTCAGGGCATAAAATCAACATATTTCTCCAGCTTTTGGATTAAAAAATTTTTCAGGTAGCAATCCCTCTTTTTCACGTGCTTATATGGCAACTACGTCCATAGCGTCTGAACAACTTCCAGACACAGCATCTTGTGAGATGGAGAAAGGCTAATGCTCCCAGGTAGCAAAGAGGGGTGGCTTAAACCCTTGGTGATGGTTATACAGACAATTTCATAACAGAACTGGGAGCGATGTGTTTAAGGGCTTCCTAGGGCAGTGCATGAGCAAGGGCACAGATCTACCCTTCTGACTACAGCACAGATTTATCCTTGGGGTTTGGCTATCAGTCTTTAATTTGGTGACCTTCTGAGAGAAGGGCCCAACTGGAAAGGCATTGCTATGAGCTTGGAGCCTAACAGTTTTCTGTAATTGGCTTTGTACAGCGTCTTCATAAAGATATGATAGAGTTTAAGTTGCAACATCATGAATTTTTCTATCCATACACACCATTTTCTCTTAAGCCAACCCAAAGAATGCAGCTAGCAATATATTTCATAGAAATACTAAGAAATGCTGAGCTGAACACGTAACGTAACAGAGACATCACTAGCTTTATTCAGGTGATAAAAATAATCCTTCTCATCCCACATTGTCCAAATAGAAGTAAAATATATTGTAATATGTCTTATTTTTTTGAAAAAGGTGAAAACCAGTGCAAATGGAGAAAAAACACCATTAAGACATTTATGTGCTAAGGAAATCAGGAATTTTCTTAATTGCTCCAACTTATGCAGCTAGTATCTTAATTTACAAAGAACATAGATAATACATAGTCTACACTAAATGCTGTTAATCATTGCTTGTCCATTCACTTTATTGTATAAGATGTCATGCATATTAGGGATTTTACATCTGCAAAACTTTCCCTTCAGGAAAGACTAGACAGAATAGTTGCAGTTTGATGTCATAAAGGGTGATGCTTTGCCCAAAGACCTCAGTATTGGCACAGTTGCAGAAGCATGGTACAGCTGGGAAGAAGGGGAAATGAAAGCATGCTGCAGCTACGTGATGTGTGGAAGCTGATAAGTACATACTGTGTGCCAGAGATTAGAAAAAAAATCAAATGGCAAAATATAATTCCCAAAGTAGAAATAAAGTGGAAAAGAAATTGAGGGGATGGTCAAGAAAAGATGTGATATTAAAGACAGGAAATATGTTCTAAACTGAAGCTGGATTATACCTATCCCACAGAAGCAGCTGTACTTTTTTTGCTGAGCAAAACATCTGTAGTGAGGCCACATCTCAAGTCCTGTGTCCAGTTCTGGGCTCCTCATTATAAGAAAGACATTATGGTGCTGGAGTGTGTACAGAGGAGGGCAGCAGGGCTGGGGAAGGGTCTGGAGCACAAGTCCTATGAGGAGCAGCTGAGGGAGCTGGGGGTGTTTAGCCTGGAGAAAAGGAGGTTCAGGGAGGACTTTATCACCATCTACAACTGCCTGAGAGGAGGCTATAGCCAGGTGAGGGTCAATCTCTTCTCACAGGCAACAAGCTGTGAGATAGCACAAGGGGAAATGTTCTCAAGTTGCACCAGGGCAGGTTTAGATTGGATATTAGGAAAAACTTCTTTGTGGAAACAGCTATTAAGCATTGGAACAGGCTGCCCAGAGAAGGGGTTGAGTCACCATCCCTGGAGATATTTAAAAGATATGTAATGTGGCACTTAGGAACGTGGTTTAGTGGTGGACTTGGCAGTGTTAGGTTTATTATTAGACTCACTCTTAAAGGTGTTTTCTAACCCAAAATATTCTACGATTCCACAGATTTAACAGAAATGGTTTGGAATATCTCATGTGGTTCTGGCCTCCTGTCTTCAAGGAGGAACCACAAAACACAGCAACAGCTGAGACAACCTATGAGGAGAACAAGGTGGACTCATCCTGGGAGT
Organism: Oriolus oriolus; assembly: GCA_013400235.1. Lineage (NCBI taxonomy): Eukaryota > Metazoa > Chordata > Aves > Passeriformes > Corvidae > Oriolus > Oriolus oriolus. The sequence continues at coordinate 1,096,328 of VXBT01010378.1, forward strand.
GAAGTCATGGTGGAGACTAAGGAGCATGACTTAGAATCATAGAAACATCAATGTTGGAAGACACTTTTAAGATCATGAAGTCCAACCATCAGCCCAGCACTACCACTAAGGACTATTAGATAAGGACTTCTGCCCATGAATGTAGCAACAGGTATCTCGCTCCCCCTCCCCTAAAGGGGAAAATGCATAGTGTAATGTAATAAAAAACAAGTAAAGGGAGTTACATTAGTATTTGAATATAACCATAAAAAGGTCAAAATATGTTTAAATCTCCTCTCCACTATACATCCCAAGACAGAGGGAAAATGTGACTTGATTTAATATGTTGCTACCCTTTTTGCACAGTACATTTCACTTGATTCTCTCAATATGCATTTCACTAGATTTATGCTCTTAGTTAAAAGAGTCATAACTTCTTCAGTGTGAAGAAGCATCAACTGCCTAACATGAATCTGTGCAAGGATGTGCTCTCTTAAGATTAAAAGATGCATTAAATGCCCTGGAGCCAAAAGGAAAAAAACCCAAAAACTAGCTAGGCCATTCATTAAAATTACTGTTCTGTTTACAAATAATATAGCAATGTAGGAGAATAAAAATAGGATTTTTGTTCCCAGAAAGTCAGAGAGTCAAAAAGTCGTGTAAGTACAATGGGAAAAGGAGTTGATATTCAGCCAAATTTTTGTCTGATGGTGCTTGTACATGCAGCCATGTCCACAGCATGTGAGCATATGGGGGAACCTTCTCCATGCACAGCGCAGATGCCAGCGCAGCCATGTGCTCTCATCCTGACACGATCTCTGCTATCTTGAATTTCTGCTCAGTGAAATGAAGTGTGTTTCTGGGGTGGAACACATAAACTGTTTAATGACGTGCAATGGTTCTCTTCAATAGCCAAGGATAAAACGCAGGAAGGAATAGAATATTGTATTTAACATTTCCAAACGGGGGTTTCCCTGTAGCTTCTCTCTTGCTAAGTACAAGGCAGACCATAAGCTGCACCTTTCATCCTATTCTGCATGTACAATACTGCAGCTTGCAAGCCAAAATATGGCTTAGTGTGTTTGTATTCATAGGAAAACATACAGGGGTAGGATAGAAGCACAAATATATGTGGACACCATGTCACATGACTGGCTGACTATATCCCCTGTGAGACAACCAATTAAATAACTGTTGAAAAGAATGTTCTGAACCTTTCCTTTCTGAGACCCTTTTCCTTAATCCCCAGGATTTCAGACACATAAAGGGGCTATAAAACTGAAGAGTTAAACTAAAGCAGCTAGAACTTTATCCTCCGCTAGTAAACAAAGATGAATCTGACAATTTGTAAAATGCCACCATCCAGGGAAATGAGGAAGGTCTTATGAGGCTTGAAGTATTATATCTCATGCTTTAAAAATGTTTTTAAACCTTAATAGCTTGGAACCCAGTTAATTCACAGCCACAAGGAAAGAGGTTACACTTCATTTAAAGCTGTAAATCCTTTTGAGGATATTTAACCATTTGAGATATTTGGCAATTTCCACTCAGGGTTGACAACGACAGTAAACTAAAAAACAAACAAACAAATAACCAAACAAACCCCAACAAAAAAACCCTAAACCAAACTAAAATGACAGAAATACCAAAAAAATTAAAGATGCCTTTGGCTGCATTCTGGAGACATGAGCCATGACCTCTATCATCTTGTCTCAATGCAGCGTCAAGCACACAATATTAGGACAGGATACCAGTCACACAGCAATTTGTGCAAGTTTGCGTGTAAAAGAATTCACAGAAACAAGGGGGAAATGCAAAAACTATTGCAAATACCGACACTAAGTTATAAGGTAGTGAAGAGAACCAGCTGAGAAAAAGAAATCCCTTCCTTTAGTTGAACAGTCAATAGCCTCTGGGACTGCCTTTTTTTAAATGCTGAGGTTTCTTTTAAAGAGTGCCTCTTTATGAAAAGGAGAGTTGCAAATTATTTTCCCACTGTGATGGTTTAGTATCAAAACTAGAACGGGAGGGAAGAAGCCCTGAATCCTCCCTTAACCCAGAATTAGTCTGATGGAGGGCTCTGCCTTTGATCCAGACTACAAGTAAACTTTGATGTGGCCAAGGTCACACGTTTGTGAAGCTTCGGCATTTCTGCAGATGCTGCCATTTTCCCAGTCTGTAAAACCAGCCATGGCTTGCCATCAGACCTGCCAACTATTAAAGTGGTTTGCTGTGCCTGGTTTGCTCCAAAGAGTCAAGGCCAGCACTCTGCTTCATGCAAAACAGCTCTTGGCAAAAATGCCCACTAGACTTCGCTAGAAATTGGCAAGGGAAATAGCAAAAAGTCTGTCAGGTAACCCTACCCTTTACCTTTCCCATTCCCCTTCAGCATATCAACTTATATCTATTTAAAATACAGCCAATAAAGACTATTAGTGTGTGTACAAAACCACGTGCATGAGTTGGAAAAATTGATATTCAAAGCTGAAATTTTATCACAAAAAGCCCTGCACCCCCCATTTTCATTTAATCCTTGGCACAAGAAAAAAGCCCCAGATGAGAAATATGGTTGATGGCCTGAAGCTTGGGCTTGGTGAACAAGAGAAAAATGTCTAGTCCTTTGCAGAGAACTTTCTACCATTGTGTTCCTTTTTTATTACCTAAAGAGCTCCTGCCTTGCCTTTTATTTTGCAGGTACAATTACTGCAAGGCATCGCAGTGACAGAGGCAACATTACATTATATACATATAACATATATAACATATCTAACATTACAGTGGGGGCATAATACATTAATTGAAGTTATCTCTCCGTATTGTATTGATGCCATGATGATTTTTTGCTTTTTCTTTTATACCCCTTTTACACACTCTTTTATACAGCTTTTATGTATACTTAGTGCTTTTAGCCTACATAGTTATAATTCTTTAAGTTTGATAACTTCCCTTAGATCCAGTATTCTGTTAAGCCAAGAGACCAAACATCCTGGAAACCCAGGCACCAAGGTCCTCTCCAGAACACATTCTGTAAACAAAGATAGGCCCATCCTGGGGGAAGGTTCCTCAATGAAGGGTCTCGCTCGAGTCCCTCATTGGGGAACCTTTGATAGATATGCTAATTTTGCAAGGCCTATAATTGTATACTCATCACATCGTGGGTGGCCATTTTCTTCGGTGGGGATTTTGGGGTGCATTTCGATGTGCACTTCAGCGCACCTGAGGATCCTTAAATACATACCGAGGTAAAACCCTTTTCCCCTCTTAACTGTGTTCAGCTCTCTTAATTTTAAGACGTGGAAAAGGCATCAGTATCTCCTGGAAATCAGTATGAATTATCATAAAAAGATAATTGAAACAAAGGTCATGTTCTCCCTACAAGAAACAATGTTTAATAGACAGAGGCTGTCAGAGAAAAAATACTTGATGGAAGATTTTTCATTAGAAAATGTTATGTCAGACTTGAAATATTTTGCTGGAACATAACTCTTTGATTATATCTTTGGGAACATTTCAAAACAATTTGGTTCCAATATACAGTATTCCATTTTGATCAAACTTGCATTCATTAAAGTAGTGCAAAGTGTATATATGTTGTACCTCTACTTTATTTCTATACATTCTATACATTTTATTGCTGATTAAAATTCTATACTAAAGTACAGCCACATTAATACCAAGCAAAAAGACAATTAAATACAATATTTGATTTTTATGTCTGGAAGCCAAATATCAAAGTATCAGTTCCCCAGAAATAAAATTTGTCCACCAGTTCCTTTGAGAAAACAAGACAGGACTCATAGGACCTTTGATGCCCCCTGTCTGAGAACCTGAATTTCCAAAGAAGAGGAGGGGAAAGAAAAAAGGAGGTAGGTGTGAAACATGGAGCACCTCTCCTATGAAGAAAGTCTGAGAGAATTGGGATTGTTCAGCCCAGAAAAGAGGTGGAGGTAGGTGTGAAACATGGAGCACCTCTCCTATGAAGAAAGTCTGAGAGAATTGGGATTCTTCAGCCTGGAAAAGAGGTGGCTTTGGGGTGACCTAATTGTGGAGTTCTCTTCCTTGAAGGGAGCCTACAAGGAAGACGGAGAGAGACTTTTTACAAGAACATGTAGCGACAGGACAAGGGGGAATGGCTTCAAATTGAAAGAGAGTAGGTTTAGATTAGATATTATAAAGAAATTCTTTACTGTAAAGGTGGTGAGGCACTGGAACTGACTACCCAGAGAAGTTGTGGATGTCCCACCTTTAGAAGTGTTCAAGTCCAAGTTGCATAGAGCTCTAAACAACTTGGTATAGTGAAAGGTGTCCCTGTCCACAGCAGGAAGGTTGGAACTAGATGATCAAGGTCCCTTCCAACTCAAGGCATTCTATGTTTCTGTGATTCTATGACTGTTAGTTTAAGATCTGAAATCTGTAAGGTTTTATAGCTGGAACTCACACCCTACGAGCCCTCTGGGGATCTTGCCAGTGTGTATCCTGCACCCCTGCACTGTGAGAGACTTCAGCTATGTAAGAAGTGGGGCAGAAAGACTTTCTAAGGTGGGACTTGATGATCCCTCTTCTCAAACCCAGGTAAAGTAATCCAAATGGACTATGGATGGAAAGAAACATATGTTGAGAGGTTCTGCTGTTTGTATCTCTGGGGGATTGTAGACTAAGCCAACACAGGACTTGTCAGAGACTGCTGGGAACAGCACTGGTATCCACCAACATGCCTTCCCCCCCGCAGATACCAACATGACTGCTGCATATGCCTGCCAGGTCTTCTGTGAAACAGCAGGCTGTCTTTACCTGAAACGATTGTCTTAATTATACAAGCTTAGAATTTTTGTGGTAGAAAGCTGACCTTATATTGAGGGAGCAAGTCTGCAAAAGGAAAAAACCCACTTTGGTTTAAATTGAGATGTAAATTTGCCTAATTCCTAAGTTCTCCGCCTCCCCCCCCCCCCCCCCCCCCTTTTTTTTTTTGTCTTAGGAGTGACTGAAGAAAGCCAATGGAAGATTTGACTTCAAAAAAACCCCTCACTGCCAACCCTCCTCTGCACTGTGGCAGAGATGTGTGTACAGAACCGTGAGGAACATGGGTTACAAATATACTTGATAGAATGGAGCAGAACTAATAACAGGGATCAGTGGATGTAAAGACCCTTGAACTTCCAGCTGAAGGAGGTGGCTTACTGCACCTCTGCTCTTCACTGCAGCTACACCACACCAAGTAATGGATGCAGGTCTGAGACCAAAACCTGAGTGTGAGCGACATTGTGTGAGTGACACAATGCTTTAATTGATTAGACAAATAACGGCATCACATAATTTCCACAATTCTTATAATTTCCGGACTTCAAACTTAATAGGGACAACCAGTGGTTTTGGATTGAAAATAATTTTATAAAACTTGAGCTCCCTGTACTTATTTTCTAGTTACAGCTGAGCTAAATGTTATGATATATACAACTCTGCAGCCATAGCACAATAAGGCCTGCATCACTTAGGTGCTGTCTCGAATTTCTCAAGCTACTTTGGCCTCAGTAATGAACCAATGTCATTTGTTGTTAAGTAGTATCCTTCTTTTTCTTAGTCTCTTCATTACCTTTCTCTAACACACAGGAACTAAAAATACATTAAGGACAGAGCTGGATTTGCAAGGACAAAAGGCATTTAAGAACTCTATTTTTTTTTTCTTTTTAAGTGCCATTTCTAGCCTTGCTTCTTAGACAGACATGGCTTAAGTATTGAACTGTATTTATGTGTATGTACATGTGCTTTTTCTGTCCTCCTCTTACTTTGAGTCATCTGCTAATTTAATTCCCATTTGATAAGGAAGAGAAGACCTCGGAGATATGAAAAGCCTACAAATTTCATGAAAAATTAGTGTCTGTTAAAAAGAGACCCTGCTACATGGTATGCAGAAGAAATAGGACCCTAAACTCTGATTGCAAAGAGGTGTTAAAAATGCATCAACTATAGGAAAAACATCAGAATTCCTATCTCAGAGAATCTCATCTGAATACATATATCAATTGGATAAAAGCTTCATTCATTTAACTTCTTATGTATTTTTTTAATTTTTCCTGCTAATACGTATACCATATTCACTGTTTGTTCAGTTGGAGAGCATACAACTATAAATAAAGCATGTATTTACCATGTGGCATCAGTTCCAAATTCTCCAAAAATTTAAAATCAGACCCATATATGACAGCAGGGCTCATGTCAATTTGGTATCATTTGGTGCTACGCTGATCATAACTTCAAGGAAGACAACAGTCAAGCATAAAACTTTGCCTTGCATATTTAATAATTCATTGTGCAGAGATAGCGTGGAAAGTGATCAAAAATCATTAAAAACCTGAAGTCTTGAAGACTCAAAAGTCTTCATTTTAAAAATGGGGGAGGAAATGCAAAAAACTGCTTAGCAACTCGAGAACAGATAGCAAATGTGATGGACCAAACATGGAGCTGTCAGAATAAATTTTCATACAAAGACCTGAAAAAACTCAAAAATCTGCTACAGTGGAAAAGCTGTCTCACTAGCTTAATATGATGTAGGAAGGAATGCTTTGCCAATAAGAACCAGTCCCCAGAGTTAATAGAAGAGTATTTCCTCAGGTGCAATATTAAATATATTAGGAGTAAGGACCTACTTCTAAGGACCAATGTCATCTGTAATTATTACCTCCTTTTTTTTTCCCTCAGAAAACAGAAAATTTTCCAACTCTTCATTAGTTTGTATCAGAATACGTGAGGATGGAATATAATGATCTCAAGAAAATTAAAACGCTTTAGGTCTAGATAATGAACAAGAGGTTATTAGCCAGTGAGTCAGCTCTCTCAACCTCCCTTTCTGTCCAGCCTTGAAGGTACCTAAACTGACCTCTCTCAGAGTTCTCTTTGATTTTAACTTCAAGCATGTATGCAGACCCAGTAATATATTTCTATGGATAAATGAGTGCCTGTATCTCTCCTTACACAATATGAAGATCCAGGCTTTATTAGGTGAATCAAAGTAACAGCTATACAGCTTGCTTTTGCACAGTTTCCTGGTGCTGATTCAAGGACAGGAGGAACTGGGTTCTGAATCCTTCTCACACCTACATGATTTAGATCTGAACCTTCTTTAATTTGACTCCTCAAAACTCACACTGCTGCTCTCTAGCACTTCTAGATGCAGGTCATGAACTCTCATAAGGAAAATCATATTCTGATTACTCAGGAGTTACCTAATCAGAGATACAATATTATCAGAAAATCATCTCATTCATCCTCTGGCTATATAAAATTAATCCTCTCACATCCATTAAAACTTTTAAGATAAAGCTTCTATTATTTATATAAGTAAACAGTTAAACACCTTGAAGATCTCATCACTAAAAAGTTTCCTTTCCCTGTCAAATTCTAATTCTTCTTGTCTATCCTATTGCATCTAGCCACATCTATTTGGAGTATTCTAATCAGTTGTTTTAAAGCTTACACCCTTCAAATGCTTGCAGATCTTATCTTCCTCTTAGAAAGTACATTTGTGATTTGGTTGGGTATTTCCCTGAATTACTCTGATTTTGATGAATAAATTCCATTAGAAAGCTTGCAAAAATCCACTCTGGATCATGGTAAAATATGGTATAACACACCAGCATCTGATCAAACAGTGATACAAACAAAAATGCAAATACAATATAATGTCAAATTAAAGGCAGGAAGAAAGTGTACAGTTAGGAAAAATCCCGATGTAGTATCTACCAGATGAGCTTTTAAACTTGCCTGTTGGATGGAAAGAGACACTGTATCTCAGTCAAATGATTCTATTTAGGAAAAAACCAGAACACTGAAGCTAGAGAAAAGACACAGTCCCCCCTCCCACACTCCCCACTCTTTGAGCCAAAGTACAGCCAAGAATAATGTGTGATATTATCAGCAAGTGTTACTGCACTTCTCTGTAGGTGGCAAACATAATACAAGCATTGGCAACTCAGCAAATAAACTAAGGGCAGTTTTCAGGCGCTGTAATGGAAATGCCAGGACAATTAAAAAAGGTCAGTAAAACATATACACGCTGGCAAGGATACTAACACTTACAAAATAGCTTGAGAAAGATATTAGAGAGGTTCTATTAACACTCTGAATATACTATCACTGAATGACAATCATAAAATGATTTAAAAATGTATGAAAACACATATATTAATTTTTATATAGGCCTAGTTATCACAGGAATGTTTCAAGGATCTAATTATTTTTCGCATTTTCAAAAAGAAAGGCTTTGGACATGAAACTAGTTGTGACCAATCTTAATTTTTAAGCCCTTATAGAGCTGGTGTCTGCAATCTGCCAAAGAGAAAGATGGACAAAGCTAAAGTTAATAGATCCCCAGTTCTCCTTTAATTGTGGATCTAAGGATGATATTCCAAGATTTCATACTGTTTAAGTACACTTTGCTGTTGTTGGTTTTGAGTCCAATCTATCCACTGTGTTTTGTCTCATACAGCTCACAATCAATTTTTCATCAAGGACTGACTCGTTGGCCTCTTTCCCCACAGCGATGAAGAAAAAGGGCACTCAAGAAACATCTGACTTCCATTTGGGCATAAAGGCTTTAGGCAGCATGCAGAACCATTTTCCTCTGGTCCTTTGGCTGCTGTGCCACTGCAGCCAATTGAGGGACAGCTCCTGCATCCCACCTCCCATACTGGGACCTCCCTCCCTTCCTCCTCACTTAGTGCATGAAGCAACTCCCTCATCACCACACATATCCAACCAACCTGCCTTGGCTTAGCTTCTCTGCTTACCATGGACTTCTCCAGATGCAGTAACACACAAACACCTCTTTTAATAAAGAATGACTTCACTCTATTGTGAAACATAAACATAAACATTGTGAAAACATAAAGCAAATTTTCCACAGGAAAGTCCCAAAACACAAAAGCCCCTGTTTCAGTCATTTGATTCAGTGAGTTCTTTGGCATACAGGTCTCATGAAAGACACAATAATAAAATAAAAAGATGAGTTCACATTTTGCAAAACTAAAGAAATCCCCAGTAAGACCACAGCTGTGAGAAAGTTAAACCATTTTCTTTCTCATTGTTCCTCCTGAAATTTCATATTTTCTGTGATTTCCTTGTACATAGCTGAGGTGCTCCATGCACTTGTGTGAAGGGTAAGCTCACTGATTTTGTGTATCTGATAGATGTGGTTTAAAAAATAGTTATGCAGAGTAAGAGAAGGAAGTATCCTGAATCTAAGTTGATTAATACATATGACACACATGTACAGAATAAATGCAGCACTGTGTGAAAGTGCCATGTGGCACTGTAAATGAAGATACAAGAGGTTACAAAGTTTTAAGCAAAAATAACAGTTAGAAATGTTAAAGAAACCATTTTCATCAACTAAGAAAATTCTGTCAAATTATGTAATACAAATCTATGAATTCTAAACGAACTGCCAATTTTTTTTAATCCATTCCAATGTTACCAACATTTTTAATAATTTAAAAAAATGCATTGAAAGTATTAAGATATTCAGTTATAACGTATCCCAAATAAAATGTAGGGATTCTCAATTTGCCATTAATCTGTTTTTGATGTTTCCATTATATGTTAAATCATAAACACTAGACAACCCATCAAAATGTCAGATGATAATGCTGATCATTTCAAAGCAGATTTTATATTTACTGGGAAGTATGAAGAATTTGGAGAATCAATTCTGATAGAAAATCAAACTACAATTCAAAGCCCTCAGTATTCTTCAGAACAGGTTTTTCTGCCTTTTATATAGTAGCTTTTAATGTCATTTTCAATGGTCTAGTGTTCAATCACATAAAACTTTTAGATATTCTAGTATATTTAAATATGAACTGTCTTACCAGACAAACATTATTTTCAAATAAATTTGAATATATTCAAAAATAAGAACTATAAAACAGGAAAGGAAAAAGTGGAAAATTATTTAGAGTAAGAGAAAAGAACATTGGTGGAAATCAATGAGGACAAAGTAGAAAACACCCAAACCAAAAGCGAATTTAACTGGGATTTTCAAAATTGTTCATTGTTAAAAGTACAAGTCTAATGTGGAATAATTCAGTATCTAAGCCAATTTTGCAACGAAAAAGAGCAATAAAATAAACAGATATTAATTTTCATTATTTTTTAAAAGCATTGTGATAGGAAAATAATTTAATTTACCTTTGCTTAGTCTTTAAAGAGAGGGTGGTGCACTTGGAAATCAGATTCAGTTTATACACATCCGCATACAAGATAAACTGCCAGACAGGGACAGCTGCAGCGTGAGGGGGGAAAGGGGAAATGGCCTTCACATGGGAGCCACAGAGCAAAGAGCCCCAGCTGCTCCCCTCCTTACCACCTGGATGGTGCAGACTGCCCAGCTACCACCAAACCTTTGCCGTCTACCCAGTAAACTCAGCCCTGCCGTACTTGCTGTGCTCCTCTTTCTAAAAGACAAAAAAGAGCCTAAAAATCATAGGGCAGACACACAAAAATGCATCAGTAACAGAACTGGATTAGTGACTGCCGACAGGAAAAGTAACTAATTTCACATTACTAACCTTACGCTAAGAATTGAATCAATACTAATGTGAAGTATGCTGCACGAGATGTACCCGTTACTAAGTCAGATGCTGACAATATGGGATTACAGCTCCAACCTCCAGTAATTTTATTTAAGATGAGAAATACAAGTAAGAATTACGAGCAAGCACGATGTGTTTTGAAACAGTTTCCAGGAGACGTTTAGAAACTTTGCATACATTTTTACACGCATATCAGTAGTGGGAAAGGTACCACTGAAAGTAAGCACAACAAATTTTGGATCTGTGAATCTTAAGCCACCTGAAAAAATAAAATACTGATTACACCTGCTTTTAAACAAAATATGAATTTATAAAATATCCACCTTTTTATTCAACAAGTATGGCTCTTTTGCTATTAAAGTTACTATTTATCTGTAAAAATTAAATTTGAAAAAGGTTTAAATTTTTGTTCTTGAACATAACTTTTCTGCAGCTGTGATGGTATAAGTATAGACAAGAAACAGCCCGAAGGCACAGGTAATCTCTTTATCTTCTAATCTTCTATTAGACAAGCTGAGATAATTAAGAAAAGCAGGTAACTTTCAGATTCAGGGTTACATGAGACATTTTCTTTGTCAAGGAAGCTAGTGGGAAAAATATCTATTGCCTATATTGCAACTCCTCACACTCATCACTGCTGCACTGCAAATGTGCCACATGGTGCATTTGATCACTGACGTAATCCAGGTTAAAAAATAGCCCTGTTGAGGAAAGGTGGCTTTTTGTTAGTTTATGGGTTTTTGTTTTGGGTTGTTTGGTTTGGTTTTCTTGAGTGATTCACTGATATGGTTAAGATATTTTGTTAACCTCATCCAAGATAATTGGACGAAGCAAAATTCCAGGTTGGAACAGGTCAGGCAAACGAGTCCTTTGCTGAAATTACAATGTTTTTCAGTTACTTGGGTAAAACAAGCAGGTGGCACATTCAAAGGACAGAAGAACTGACAGGCTAAGAGACTTTGTGACCCAGAAGGAGATTTTTTTTGGTATCAGAGATTAAGAGATGTGGCACCAGAAAGACTGTAAGGAGACATAAACCCAAGGTCTATGCTGAGTCCAGTATTTTTTGGTAACCTGCAAAGGCTTGAATTTCACTTCCCAGACTCATCTACTAAAAACCATTTATTTGCATCTCATAGTGATGATGGTTGGGTTTAACCTCAGTAGAAGGTGTTTGGGTGGAATCAGCCTCCAACAGTAGCTAAGTATGTTCATCCTTTTGAAGTCAATTGTCTGTAGAAGTCCATAGGTAGTCACAGTTGATGTTTTTCTAAGATTTCCAAGAGTGCATTGAATATGCAAGACATAGCATAACCACTTTGGGCCAAGCACATGTAGGATTCATGGATTTTAAGCATTTGTTTATAGGGAACATGTGTTCATAGATTTTGGTTTATAGCTCTGGTGGTTTAATTCACCACATAAACAATTAAGGCAGTTAAAATAAATCTTTCTTTAGGCTTCACTGACTACTGGCAAGATCGCCATTGGCCGTAGTAGAAGATTACCTGCTTCATTCATAGGAAGTCAACCACCCACCTAAATTTATGCTGTCCTACTCTCTTTACTAATAGGAACATTAAGTATGCTTTTCCTTATAATTTTAAATTGCTTTCTTAAAGCACGAATAGACATGGCTCTTGAAGAAGCACCATACCACTGGAGCCCAGCAGATCTGACACTGAACTTCTGAGACGTTGTCAGAGCACCATGTAGTGGTGGGGACACCACAGGCTACGAAGGCATATCTGCACATGCTTGCAGGGATGTACCCAGCAGGACAAAAACCCTGGAGTGGGAACACAGGTGGGAAACAAAGACTTAGCTCAATTCTCATGCCTGTCAAATTGGCATGATGTATAGCTATCTGGGAAGAACTAGCAAACAACCAAAGTACACAGGGGCTTTAAAACATCATTTTTAAAGCACGGACTTGCATTGCAGAGTGAGACTTTACAGGAGGAAGTTTTTCTTTTGGGTTATCTTTTATTCTCAGTGATTTCAGAACTTTTGTTCTGAACTCACTGAGAGATAATGGAGGCTCATTATGTAATTTTTGAGTTACTTTCAGCACAAAACCTCATTGGAATTGGAATCGTGTCTTTAATTAGCTTCTTGATTTGCTACTTGGTATTTCTGTGAATTAGAAGTGAGATTAAGAACTGCTAATACTCTTGCATGTAACCTTCACTCTCACGTTTTAGTGGCCTTTCTAAAGGACAGAACAAGGAAATGTGAAGGGGGGTTTAAATGTATTTGTGGAGTTTCTGTTTTATCTTCTGAAGTGCGCTTACTCTTTCTACTCACAGCATTTATTTGCTAGTAGTTCCCCATTACAGTTCTAATTTCTAGACATAATGCAACTTTATGTTAGGAAAACAGAACTAGGATGCACCTTCTAGATCACAAAGGTAATGTTAAGAAATCAAATAATGTTAATTCCTCCCTCCTCTCCCCCTTCTAAAGGAAGGCTACACTTAAGCTTTGCTGTCTCTGAGTGGTCTTCCAGTCTGGTTCCAGTACCCTGGAAACCCTTCACATGCACAACCCCTTGCTGAAGCAGCTCCTGCTGGGCTGGTCCCCTCTGCAGGACTACTGCAACATCATCCACAGGCTAATGAATAGTCCTGAACATGAAGGAAACACATAAACAAGTTTGGTTCATTTTTAATCTATAATAATTTTAATTAAAAAAAAAATAAAAGAAAATGACCACCAGTGCTGCAAGAAGGAGGCTCTGCTTCCCATTCTATTTCATTCCATTCCCAAGGTGCTGTGGGCAGCAAAATAGTTAAGATGGCTCAAGCAAGATAAAAGTGAAACATATGTACCACGGACAGCATTGTCTTGCTGGCACAAAGCAAGTTGCTTTGTACATACATTATAAAAAAAATACAAGGTTCAATTTTACTAATCTTGAGGTCAAGTAAACTTCATTTCAACTTAACAAGAAGAGTTTCCCTTTGAAATTCCTGCTCGTTACTCAGCTGTCACATTTAGAAAACCTCCTGGGCAATACGAAAAGCTCCTTTTTGTCACAGCTTCCTCCACGAAGACAAACTGAGAATTTCACTGAAAGGATAATTCCACTTTTCTTAAAGCAAGTTGCTTTTGTTGGACTGTGCACCAATTTTTTAGACATCCTGAGACTGAACAGTTTTAATTTTCTTTTTCTTCCCTCACAAAACAGTAACAGAGGCTCTACTAAATTCAAGCACACTAAAAACTTAATACTGGTAGAGATAAAAATGAACCATTAAGTAATTCTATAAAATGACTCATTTCAAAGCTGTTGAAATAATACAGAATTAAAAATTCTACCATAGTTTACAGCAGAGTTTTTCTGGGGCAATGAATCACTTCCATTCTTCTTTGTCTATATGAGTAATATTTTTCCTCTCATAAAGGAAAAATATAAAAAAAAATATACTGCTAAAGAACCTGAAGTGAGCCAAACTGGCCAGACAGCTCATTAAAAAAGTTGTACTGTACAACTTGTGTCTTCTGTGGAGAATATACAAGCAAGATACAAATATTTAAAGATAAAATAAGAAAATGCAGGGACTTCACAGCCATACTGTTAATTAAACTTATCTATAAAAGTAGAATATTCTGTAAAGTTATAGATAAGGCTTTCACCTTCAGATCAGTCAAATGTGGCTTTCCGATCAAGAGAGGTGATCCCACTTCCTCCTCTCCCTAAGGGTATATTAATGAACTTCTTTTATTATGAAGTATCAAAAGCACTCTAAAAATTAAATTATTGGATCACTAATGATTTTTAATTGTTTTTAAAAACTGTATATTTCATACATTTTTCTTCTAATGAGTCATATCTGTTATTTCATTAGCCTTCAATTCTCTAAGACACATAATAATTAATGTAATGTCACATGTTTGTTTTTCTATCCCTGAACATTCACAATTTCCAGGGAACAACCTCCTTCCTGTGAAATTTACTGTTTTCTAATATATGACCATCATTCCACTATTACTATGGTTACTAACTAAACTTTGTACTGAATTGAATACTCACAGAATTAACATGTTTATTCATGCCAAAAATGAGCATGTCCTTCACCACAGAGTACTTCAAAACTACAAAAGGGCCAAATATATCTGTATCCCCTGTCTACTGCGAGGTGAAGCTTTCCAGTATCCCACTCTCAAGCAAGGCTCTGAAGCACAATGCTTCACACTGGTTGTTTTCCACTCAGTCACGACTAGCCAAAACACATGAGGATCTTTATTTTCAAAGTAGGATGAACAGTATATACAGTACAAATATAAACACACATTTATTTAGAGGTAACTTCCTTGGTCACATTTACTGGAAGACTAACCAGTTGCTAGAGTAAGGGGGATTCCTTTAAATCTGCCCAAGTTCTTTAAACTTGTGTTTTTCTGAATATTTTCCTCTTATTTCCTAGAATATTACCAGCTCTCCAGGATTCTCTTAGAAACAGCTTAGCTTTGAGCCTACTTGTTTTACCACACTACACACTAAGCCAGCATATTCATGGGATGAGTACAAATTAAACACAGATGGAGTTCAAAGGAAAGGAACTAATTTTTGACACTGAATCACCAACTGTGTGTTAAATTTAAATAAATATTTTGAAAGTAGAGCATGCAAATTCCATATGGAAAACCAAAACAATACAATTAAGAACCTAAACCAGACAAATATTAGTTAGTTATATACTCAGAACACTACTTGGACCAGAGAAAAGTTTTCTTCGAATTATTGCTTGAAATCTTGTATTTTTCATTTTTGTCATCTTAACCCATCCAATGATTATGTACTGGAACATTTTAGGTATTCAGAGTGATACTTTGTGTCTCCTCTAGAATGCATAGGTAGGAACTAAAACTTTAGACAGGTCACTATCTACTGAATGAAGGTTCAGTAAGTTTTCTTTTGTCCATACTAATTCTTTTACCCAGCAAGGCAGATTTCTAGCTTATTATATTTCACACACCTACCACAATGCACTACATTGCTCCTGCTATTACCTACTTTCAATGAATACTCTTTAGGTTGAGATTTCAGCCCTTTCAATGCATAGAAATAGGTGTAACACACACATAATCACTTATAAAATTCCTGTTTCAGAAATACCTTACTTTAGTATTTCCATGAAACAAACAGCTGCCCTTGCATAAGTACTTTCAACTTTGAAAAAACACTTCTATTTTTTCATATGCTGCTATATGTGCTTCTAACCAGACAAGCACATTAAAGAGTTTAAAAAAAGAAAGTTGTTTAATTTGTGAAGTAGTGCAAGAAAGTTCTCCAAGTATGTGGGACAGGAAGTGACTGCTTTACTGAACACACAATGCAAAGGAGGAAGGAACTTTTTTTAATGGAAAGCCTTATGTGTAAACCAGCTAGTAAGATGCACCACCCCTTTTCAAGTGGAGTGTAAGCAATAATTTGAAGTAGCCAAAAAGGATTCCTGACCAGAATAATTTCATCCTGTCTGTACAGTGTAATACACGGACTGTCCCAGTCCTCAGCTGCTCACAGTTTCAGTCCAAAACTCTTTTGAAAGCAAAGCTCTTCAAGGACTGTAGGGGTCTCAGATCAGAGTCTGTATCTACCACACTGAGCAGATATCTTGAGGGTGATTTTTTAAACACGATTGTCTTTCTTCATACACTCCTAATTGTATTTCACTACATAAATGTGGTCCTAAAACCTGCATTTTTTCAAGCATAGTATCTCTATAAAATTATACACTGATTTTGATCCTC
Source organism: Oriolus oriolus (assembly GCA_013400235.1). Classification (NCBI taxonomy): domain Eukaryota; kingdom Metazoa; phylum Chordata; class Aves; order Passeriformes; family Corvidae; genus Oriolus; species Oriolus oriolus. The sequence goes on from VXBT01010378.1 coordinate 1,112,650, forward strand.
TAGGGCAGATTTCTAGTCATATTTACTGAATGGGAGGGTTGGGTTTTTATGAGAATTAAAGTAAGACTTTATTAACCAGCCCTAAATCTTGCTGGAGTTTTAGCATTAGGTTCAGCCCCCATTCCCTGATCTGATGTATATCAGTGTAATTAATTTTCATTTGATTCTCACTATTGTTCCAAAAGAGAGTTTGTTTTATATCAAGTAAATTTCATCTTGGGAAAGCGTCCCACAGGCAGAGGAGAGAAAAAAATGTTAGTTAATAATGCAAAGGCTAATCGCACAAAATCATAAGCCCTATCATAAGAGATGAAGGAAATGTGAAGACTCTGACAGCAGTTGTGATGTTTAGGCTGGGTTTTCCCCAAACTGCTGCTCTACATGGCCTTTGCATCGTGTGAGTGAAGGGGAGAAGGGCTGTGGGGCCAAGCCTGCACACCAGCAGAACCCCTCAAGTCAGCTGTGCTGCTTTCCCCATTTAGCCCCCATTGCTTTCAGTCTTCTAAGTGCTCTGGCTTACTGGCAGGAGACTATGATTTACACTTTATATGGCTTCCACATCCTTGAAAGCAAAGCACTGGTTAAACATGAACACAAATGTGCACATTGTCATCAGATGTACTCTCCACAGATGAATTGCATACTGCTTGCCCACCAGCATAGGATCCTATACAAAATTGGACTGTTAAAGAAGTTTTGAGCTCCATCACTATTCTGGTTACCAAAACATGCACTCACAGAGGCAACACTACTGACATCACAGAAGTGGAAAAGGAACCATTATGGAAGGCTGGACTTCGACAGCTCTATGAAGAGTTGCAGTACAATCTCAACTGGACAAACAGCAATCTCAAACAAATTCCTTCCGCGATGGTAAACGAGGCTGTGTGTCCTGATTCATATGAATGAGGAGTATAAAACATCTGGAGTATTCCAGGTTACTGTGTTGAAGCAAGACAACCTATGGCAACTACAAATGTGGAACAGTGAGATACTGGGTTTTGATACTGCTGTTGCCAAGACTGCTTGGAACACTTCACTGGTTCATGACTATAGCCCTTGACTTGTTTGAAGTACAGAAGAATGAAATAGCATTTTAGTAGATATTCCACTACCAGCTGGATATGGCTCCCCAGATGGACAAAACTTTAACTAAAGTAACCACAGTGATGGCAGTTCTCGTGCACTGACTCCAGTCCAACTGTCCACAGACTGGGCAGCAGCAAATCTGCAACATATAGCAGCAAAAGAAAAGCATGATGAATCTGGTTGCTCTTTCAAGCTGTTGGTCTCATAGGCCTGCCCACAACTGAGCTGTGTCATAGGATGTCACTTTTCCACAGTGCTCAGATGTAAGCAGGAAAATTTTTAGATGCTTGTCTGAACCTGTGGGGACTTTTCTGCATTGTTCTGAATTGATTCAGAGAGGGAACAGTGATACGTAAAAGGAAGAAAAATCACCTGAGTAACTGTCATGGCTATCCCTTGCAATCCCTCTGGGTGTCATTTTCAGGGCATCTTTAGCCAATCTCATTAGAGAACTTAGAAGAGTTGCATTCCTATCGACTGAGGAAACATTCTGAAGACAATTGATTAGGAAAACGTATTCAAGAACATCTCCGGTAGGAGGAGAGTTATTTCTACTGCGTATTTCTAAGCCTATTTTTCAGCACTAGTAGCACTTTGATAGCAATGACCAGGTAGCTGAGATGATGTGTAGCTGATACAGATGAGACACACAGACTCCAGACATTACTTGTGGGCTGGATGACAGAAATCATGCACTTTTCCACTACTTCTTCAGCGAATGACTGTCTGCAGCTACTGTAAGGCTCAGATTTTCCAGGATGGTATGGCATGTTTAGACTGTTGCCTTTCCTCCCCTAAAGGCTGACCATACAGTCACTCAGCAACAGCCTTTCAGCAACTTTCCTTCCTTGATTTCTTATTATATAAATAATACTATTTATAACATTTATATAACAATTGTTTTATCGTGTTCACCTTCATTATAACAAACAAGTTAAAATAGGCTAGAAAACAAGAAAGATCAAACTAGAAAACAAACAAAAATCTGTCTGAAATGCAGTACGAGGTAGCCTCGACTCTGGTAGACATAAATGCTGCCCTACTTCAACATCTTCTGCTTGGCAAGTTTCTTTCCTAAGATCTCCAAGAATTCAGTGAGGCCAGCTCAGTGCTCATGTTCAAGTCACTGCTGCTATGTGGGTATTTGCCCAGTGTGAACCACAGTGACAGAAGTAATGCAGAAAAAGAACTCACATGGCTTTTTTGCCATTCAAACCTTTTAATATACAGACCACTAGTTCTACTGCAACCACTAGCGTGAATAATGTGTTTTTAAAGGTCAGCAGTTCTACCTAATACTACTAAGTTCTCCAAAATATGCAGTCAGATTTGGTGTCTCTCCTGATGGAGGAGAACATAGTAAAGACACCACATTTAGATGTCCCTCTAGGCAATATATTTATAGATAAATCACCCAGAGGATACTGTTTTACTAGAAGGCTGGCAGATACTGAAACCTTCTTTTGCGCCCACATGGAAATAACAGCTTGAGTCCCAGCATGGTTTGACTATTCTCAGTAACTGGAAACTCACACAGGTTTTCCAAACATCCACCTGCCACATTGTGTAATATTGATCAGAATATCCAGGAAATAGCAAAGTGCTTAATAAAAGGTCTAGAAGTTATGCTTCCCTGCCCCTCTCTTTGTGCCTAACTCCACATACCTGTAGGACCCAGAATCTGTAGTGCTGTTAAGGTTATTTTCTCCCCCTTATATACACGAAAGACTGTACAAGGTTCAACTTGCCAAGGCCATGGTTACCTCCTACCACGTTCTGAACTCTTCTTTCTCGACTTAAGTGAACTAAATTTTAAAAGGATCTGGGAAAGTGTCTGCAGATCACCTCAGAACTACCTGAACTGAGAGCATTTGCTGGAGCAAGCCACTTGTTTAAACTGACTGAACACTTGGATGTGAGACCAAAAGGATTAACATTATCTACCTGTCCGTATATGCCAGATGCTGTAACCAAGGAAAGATGTGACTTTCCAATCAGAGGTGCCTATGATAAAAAACATGTATAAAGCAGAAGACAACAGGAAACATAAGGCAACTTTCTTCATCTAATGAGGTGAAACGATGACATTGGTGTGTCCAGCAGTGAATAATGAAGGAGAGAGTGTTATAAGAGAAAAGGGAAGAATTCATATACAGTTTCTTCTCTCAGATGTTGAAAGTTCCTGTGCTACTGCTTAATGTAGGATATAGATTTTTATCCATGATTTCTCTCTGACTGTGTTTGTAACATCACATAAAATATTCCAGTGATGGGAAACTTTCATTTTATTAGTACCAACTATCCTGGAGCTGAGAAGCAACTTTATAGATACAGTATAGTATAGTATAATATAGTGCAGTATATACAGTATAGATACAGTTGACTGCGAGTGTCTCCAACGTAAACCAGCAGGACAATTACAGTTATTTAACAAACAGAGAATCACAGAACGCCCTGGGTTGGAAGGGACCTTAAAGATCATCTAGTTCCAAACCCTTGCCATGGGCAGGGACACCTTTCAAAAGACAAGGCAGCTCAAAGCCCCAGACAGCCTGGCCTTGAACACTTCCAGGGACTGGGCATCCACAACTACTCTGAGCAACCTCTTCCAGTGCCTCACCACCTCACAATAAAGAATATCTTTATTATATCTAATCTAAAGGTACCCTCTTTCAGTTTGAAGCCATTCCCCCTTTTTCTGTCACTACATGCTCTTGTAAAAAGTCCTTCTCATCTTCCCTGTAGACTCCCTTCAGGAACTAGAAGGCTGCAATTAGGTCACCCAGAAGCCTTCTCTTTTCCAGGCTGAACAATCCTAATTCTCTCAAACTTTCCTCATTGGAGAGGTGCCCCATTCCTCTAATCAACTTTGTAACCCTCCTCTGGACTCCAACAGGTCCATGCCCTTCCCATGCTGGGCATTCCGGAGCTGGGTGCAGTGCTCCAGGTGGGGTCTCACCAGAGGAGAGCAGAGGGACAGAATCCCCTCCCTCACCCTGCTGCCCACGCTGCTTTGGGTGCAGCCCTGCACATGTTTGGCTCTCTGGGCTGTGAGTGCATATTACACATGCCCAGCTTCTCATCCACCAGCACCCCCAAGTCCTTCTCAGCAGGGCAGCTCTCTCTGTTCATCCCCCAGTCCCAGGGATTGCTGCGACCCAGGTGCAGCATCTTGCACTTGTTTAAACTTGCCTTGTTAAACCTTTCCCGTGGGCCTACTGCTTGAGCTTGTCCAGGTCACTAACTCTCACACAAGTACTATCTATATCAAGGATATATAAGAAAAAAATGTTGACAAATCATGTTTTTATATCAAATGAATGTTACCTTACTTTTTAGCACGCACAACTTAGCAAGACACGACCATCCAGCTTTCCCTCCTAAATGGGCATCAGCCAGACAGCTGCAGTAAGATTATTCGTCAGGATGCCACCAAGTGATGTTTGGAATGAATGGTGCACAAACAAGGCTGAGCTGCTGAGCAGACTGTGCTGGTGATTGGAGGGAGACATAACACTTTGTGGGAGGAGGTACCTGAGTGAAGCCTGGGAGTGACCTCATTGTGGAGAAAGAAAAGATTTATAGTGCTGAATGTCAGTAGTGTGTTATGCAGACAGCTTCTCAGATTCCATTCTCACTTTAATGTAAATTTAAGATGGCTTATGTTAAGCTAATTGTGACACAGTTAATGAAAAATGGCCTAAGAGGGGATCTGGGTAACTTATTTTTATAAGTTTAGGCTTTATAAAACCAATGAACTCCTTCTGACTTCAACTCTAAGACTCTGCAGCACTCAGAAAATGTTAGAAAAGGAATTCTCTGCTGTACAGAGATCACCTTATGATCCATTCTCTTTAGTGACTGCACCTGTTTGCCATTGTCTCTTTTATAACACTTGTAAGGGGAACAATAAGCAAGAATTAACAGCAATTAGCTGTTTGCTTAGGTGTAAATTTCCATCCTTTTTGCCAACGAGATGGCTCTACAAAATGCAGTTCATATTTCTTAATTAGAAGTACTCAACTGAGGGCAATTTGAGATATTTCCTGAAGAAGGAAAAGGAATCAATTTTGAAAAAAAATTGATGAAGGAATGGTACTCTTGGGTTAACCTGGCAATTGGAAGTTGTAAATGTAAACTCTTAAGATATCAGGAGTTACATCAAATAAAAAATTTAACATAAAATCTCATTGAATTAAAAACCAGAAACATGTTGCAGAAACTTCATTTCTAAAACCGTACATATATCACTATTGACTGTAGATGGTAACAGAAGGAGATGGGTTAGAATGCCCAAAGAAATAAATAGTTTAGAGGGGCTGCAAAAGCACCGAGAATAAAGATAACTAGGATGATGGCAGACTGGACTTGAGCTGTATCTCAAATTAGAGTACAAGACTTCCTGCTAAACCTGAGGTGAATGCAACGCAAGATTTGTTCCTTTCTTAGAATATAATCTGAGTTCTGAGTTCCTTAGAATATATTCCCATTCCAATGATCCATAAGTGCTGTAGCAAACAGGTATTAGTGTAATACAATAAACTCTGGCTGCACATCCACTGCTGTTATCTGCTTACAAATATTTAAATTGATAAAAAGCCCAGAGATCCTGAATCCATATTGATTTAGCTTTGAACTGCTGCAAAGTGAAACAGCTAACCAATATCCTGTTGCCTCTGTTCCCCACATTGCACAACACAGGATCAGAAATAGCTTTGTGTGTTCTTTTACGCGTTCTTGCACTCTCTTTAACCTTTCAATCCTGGGACATAAAGCTAATGTTACTGATGATGATTCATGTAAACTATTTACATATGCCTTAATTTCAAACAACTATTTTGAAGCAATAAACGAAAACATACAAGTAATTAGAAGCAATTCCTCTTACTTCAAAGCACATATCCCAAGCATGTCAGCAAAAAAAAAACCAAAAAACCAGTCTATAGCAAAGACAGAAGCTGCTAAAAACTGCCATGAATTTCAGCTGTGGTCAGGAAAATATAATCAGTTGAACATAACAGAAAACAGTGTCTCCTCAGGAGATGAAACTGCAGGAACATATGAACCTTATAAAAGGAGATGCACAGTTAGGCTTGGTCCTCTGAAGATAATGAGAATAAGAATCTCACCAAAAGTGTTATGATGGAACGGAAGAAAAATTGGACTTGATGTGGATTGCAGACAGAAGAGATGATTTGAACTCAGAAACAAAGAAAAGACTGCTCAGCAGCAAGATGCTTTAAAGAAGGGCAAATTGAATTTATCAGTAGCATGGAGATAATCTTGTAAGAGACTATTTTTATAATATACACCAAGAGATTTTTTCATATGGGAAATCAGAATGTCAGAGAGAAAATACAGCTAAATGATTTCAGTTTACTTTTCTCTTATTTTCCTCCTATATTCACTTTCAATGCATTTCTTTTGTATACCACACAGAAAAAAAAAAGAAAACAACAAAAAGGTTTATTTCTGTTTCTAGGCATGTTGCATGCTATGTGCCTGCTCCAGTGAGGCCAGTGTAGAACACAGGCATCAAATAACAGAGGAAAATAGAATTTTTAATAAAATATTTGCAAGAAAGCCCACAACACTTAAGAGAAGGGTATAAACTGGGTCATGCAAGTTTCCTGCTGTAATCACTTAGTTCAATATTATGACCTTGCTCTGCTCATCTGGCATTAGCCTTTGGTAGTCCCTTCTGTCAACAGGTACCTTATTCACTTGCTCTCCATGGAGTCCACAAGTTAAACAAAATCCTATTCCAGTGCCTTTCAGGGATTTTTCTTTATTAACAATAAAAATAAGATAAACTTCAGCTCAAAAATTCTGTTGATGCTATTTCATTTCATTGAGCCTATTGCTAAGATGACAACTTTGGGACTTCTGAGCCCACACCCTAGATTCCGTCTTTTCAGGCAGCTACTTCCCCCTCTTATATCCAGAAGTTATGAGTCATCTGCTTCACTGAGCCAACAAATGTCTCTTAGCCTTTTCCAGGCCTGAGAGAATGACAGCAGAAGGAGGTGTTCAGGCAGATTCTAATGATCTTTTAAATCAGAATAACCGTGTGGGACAAAATTTGGTCTTAAAGGTCTTCCAGAAAACACACATTAGAAAGTAAATGCTAATTAAGATGTCATTTCAGATAGCATGGCATACTGAAACACCATCTAATATCTACCAAGGAGAATAATTTCCAAGTCTGTCTAAATCAAGCTAAACAGAGTGAAGGTTCTTAAGCATTGGTGGCAGTAATTTATTCTGTCACACCAATATTTCATTGTAATTTTGCATTCAGAGTGTGATCTTGCACTCCTCTTCCTTAAATAAAGGCAAATCACTCACCCTGCAGAAACTGTAAAGCCAAGTTAAGGCTTTGTACAGAATATGCATTTTAAATTTCCTGAAATTCCTTTATTCTAACTTGCTGAAGTTTAGAACATTTCTCATACCCATGTTACTGCTGCTGCAGGAAGCAAGAGATCCCTTAAGCTGTTCTGTGAGCAGCCAGTCACGGGCTCTCAAAAGCATCACAAGCAGGTCTCTTTTCAGAAGACCTGACTATCAGGATATCTGGACAGATGGAAAGTAGCAGAATGCTGGAGAGATGTTTCCAGTCTGCACTAGAAAGAGTTGTTTCCCACCAGGCAGAAGGCAAGGAAATCTCTATTACCCCACAATATGATACACACCTGCGAGGGTAAGAAAATGTTGTCTTCCCACTGAGTATGAAACAGAGCTTCAGAAGAAAAGGATATCAAGTAATGGATCCATGGTCTGATCAGCAAGACAGCTATGATACATTAGTTAAAGGAAGCATATTTAGTTAAAAACTGAACAGCCAATAGAGCTATCTGGCAGAAAGGTATGTTATTCTTTTGAGAAAACAAAAAATGTAATAGCAAGCATGTCTACTTGAGACGAATGTGATAGTCTATCATTAAGAAAGCTGAACTGCCAATTTGCTTTCTTACATCACAATATAAGGGTCGTCTATCCTGACCACTTCAGTTATCTTGTGTAACTCGTCTGTGAACTATTTAATGCTAATTGTATCCGCTGGCTAACACTGAATGTCACACCAAAACGACTAATAATCAAAGAGAGGTTTCTTTTACCAAAACAATTAGTATGTTTCAGTGATGCCTATAGAATTTTAATCCCTCGAATTCTACAACAATGTGTTTGTCACGGGTGGGACCAATCAAGTAACCTGAACACTGCAGCTGTGTCTGCGATGCTCCATTATCTCATTTTCCTACCCCTGTCATTTGGTGTGATTGACAGCATATGTGCAAATCTGTTGTGATATCCAAAGGCAGGAGTGAGAGGCTATGGGCCTCTTGCATTTCAGCTCACATTTTTCATTTCAGAACATTTTCATGAGGTATCAAACAATTTATTTTTTATTGCACTATTGTAATGGAAGATCACTTGGAGGGTTTTTCTACCTTGGTTCCACCACAGTTCTGAGAGCAAAGTTCTGGCCACCTTGTTTGAAAGAGGCAACAAAGCTATCTCCTTTCTTGGTCTTTCCCCACAAGTTCTTTATCTTCTACCTTTTAGTGGATTTGTTCCCAGGAAAGCAGAGACACAATTCCCTGCTGTCAAAGAAATCCATAGCAGAAGTTTTGTACCTTTTCACAGTGTTTCACACTGTTTGTACTTTTAAGGTTAGAACACAACTTGATGTTTTACTTGATGTGTCCTGGTAATCAATAATGGTAATCATTGTCAAAAACAATAAAAAGTTTAACTGAATGATCTGCAACATTTAAATACAACGGCAAACAACAACAGGTTTTAAGCCTGCAAAAGGCCTGTAAATTTCATAGCTTTAAATTGGTGTGATTAATTGTATGTGTCAAAGTTAAGCATAGGGAGTATTTAAAAACTTACAGGATAAGGTGTTTAGACTATTGAACATTACAAAGCATATTTTTTCCTTACAATTAGGGCATTAGACCAAGACTGAAGATACACAGGTTGCTTTTTGGTATCCAGTAACCATCTGCATCACCTAGGGAAAATATTTGCATCTACTCTTCAGGTGCCTTATCACTGAAATTTGAGTCAAGGACATTCTTCAGCTTTGCAAACTGATACAAAATAGTTAAAAACATAGATGTTTATGCACACAAGCATAATAACTTCAGAGTGAAAAAATTTATTTTCCTAACTGAAATTATGTAGAGAATGTATTTAAGCAACTAAATATAGACTAGGATACTAGAGCACACATAAATGCTCATTAATGGGAATCCAGTGAGATTCCTTATGTCTGGCTTTCAGCCCTAGGAGAAAAGGGCTCGGAGACAAAACCTTCCTTTTGAAAGTTATTCACCTCTCATGCCTTCATTACCATCCCTTGCTGGATGAGCCACCCATTCCTCAAACACCTCTCTCTAGGACATCCACTGGCTGAGAGAAGATGAGACCTTTTACATGGGAAAACACCAGGAACGTAAATTCTAGACCGAATGTTTGTCAGAACAATCATGATACAAATATCTTGGGTATACCTACCATTTTTCAGGCCACTTACATTTTTCTTCTCATGTGTATCAGCCACAGAAGACAACTCCCTAAGTCAGTTTTAAGAGAGTTCTAGATGACATTTTATGAATATCCTTTCTCCTACATAACCTGGAACAAGATTTTAACTTTTCTACCTACTTTTTAAAATAAATTAAGTAAGGAATGATGCTAGAATTGTAGAGAAGCTATAATGTTACCTAATAGTTTTAAAGTTTCATTTAAATTATAAGAATCCTATTAAAAATAGCAAATCTTAAATATTTGGGAAGGGAAAAGCATTTGCAAGGTGCAAAAAGTTTGAAACACATTTCTAAATGTATGAGAACTCATATCTTTGGTCTCATTTCTGTACTTGTTAATTCATTTTGAGTGGAAACTGCTTTATCTTTTTAAACAATATTATCTGTATTTTAGCTCCTGTGCACCTGGTGTTCTTAAACTGTCTGTAATTATCTGCATGTTCTGTACACTGTCTTGTCAGCCTGAAAATCACTGTATCATCTTATTTTTGTCATTTATGGAAAAACTTCAAAAGTCTAGATTTTTAGTTCAGTTTGGAAAAGCAAACCTGTGATTTCTGCTTCAGGAGTGGGCAGCATATCCATCAGCAAGATCTTCACGACCAGTCTGTTTGGTTGGCTCAACATCAGCAGGAAAACTGCATGAATTCTCAAGCCTCTTAGACATGACAATTCTGCTATAGTCCACAGGATTTTGTTTTTAAATTAGAATCATTTTTTGCTTAGTGAAGTTGTGATTTCAACTGGATGCAACAACATCACCAGCAACCCTTTGTACGGGTATTCTGAGTAGACTTGTACACGTAACACACACAACATATACAGCTCTGTATTTGGGACAGAATTTTATTTTCAAGCTTTCAAGCTTGGTCTTTGATATTAGAAAACACTTGTGAGGTATGGTGAATCATTTGCTTTTAAATCATTTTGGTGAATCATTTTGCTTTATGGTGAATCATTCACCTTAAGAGGTGAATAAAGACAGGATTTTTGGTAAATATTAATTTCCTTGTTTTCATTTATAATAACATGGCAGCATAATTCATCTTAAAGGAAATGAATATTTTCCCTGCTCTTCTCAAAAAAAACCCCAACAAACTAATACAAGAAATGAGTTCTGTAATGGCTTGCAGCAAGAAACTACAACCATGTTGTTTTAACAACAAAAGACCAAAAATACAAAAATGAACATGTGAGACTACCTCGATGCAAAAGGAGTACTCACACAGGGAACAGCTATGACTAGGATTGTTAATACAGCACATAAAAGGTTACCAAGACTCAGGACATTCCTTAGCATTCTGAGAAGTAGACAGGTGTGGGTAACAAGCACACCATGACAATGACAGTAGTGCATAAATTCTGCTGCTTTGTTCAATAAGCAGTCCATGCAGTTACTGAGGTATCTCCAAAGGGAGCCATACCAGCTCCTTTATAGTTCAGTTGGGATTACACCTAATTTCACCACAATTTAAGAGTACAAAGATGTGCCACATCACAATGGGCTCTCTGTGAACCCACAGCTCCTTCAGGGCTTTGCAAAAGAACATTGAACATTTTTTTTCCAACAAGCATTAACAATTCTTAAGGTTTCTGGAGTCAGTTTAGCACCCTGATAGATGAAGCCCTCAAACACTTTGGGGAGCATTAAAGAAATCATAAAATCACCCCTGCTAAGGCTCCTCAAAAATGTCTCCCTTTAGTTTTCCACCACCATGACAACTTCCAAAACAACCAGACAATGTACACAGATCGTGCATCTGGTGTAGACATAGTGAGTGGTTTTTCATCGTTTCCTTAAACTCAGTTCTAAGCCCATGGGGCAGCTTATCTTCTTTTTATTTTCAGTGTTTTTATTGTGTTGTCACAAGAAAGCTCCTTGACAAGTTGTTCAGACCACCAAAAGAGAAGGCAAGTGAAGTGAATTTGCAGAAGTGAAAGCTGTCCAACCAGAACAAGAAAAATGGCCTGTACTGTGTCTCTAGACAGGCTCCTGGATGGTGCTAATGCCCAATGCCGGTGGCTGCAGCAATGGAAGAATTGGCATTGCAGGGGTAAACCCACCTGGGCTGCTGCATTGTGGCCAGACACCACTGCATGGGTAGCAAACATGACTCTGAAGGGACTTCGCACAGATGCTCACATGCCCAAAAGTCGTGTCACTGAAGAACATTGAAACAAACAACAGGTAGATAAGGTTGTCAAAATTGAAATAGCTCAGACAGACTTAGACTGGGAGCAGAAGTATGAGCGGTTTATAGCCTGATGGGTCCAAGAAACATCAGGAAATCTAGAAGAAGATGCAACCCATATGGGCGTGCTTGTGATCGAGGGGTGGATACTGATTTCACCGAGTGTTTTGGCTTCTGTGAGCAGTGCTGGCACAGCGTCAGAGCTGTGTCTCCAATGTTCCACCTCCCATCAGTAGGCTGGATATGGGAAGGTTCCTGGGAGGGGACACACCTAGCTGACCCAAACTGACCAAGGGGATATTCCACGGGGGGTCATTTGTTACTTACAATGTTTGCCTTCTGGAGCAACCACTACATGTGCTGAAGCCCTGCTTCCCAGGAAGTGGTCAAATATTGTCTGATGATGGGGAAGTAGAGAATAATTTTTTTTTCTCTTTGCTCATGCATGCACAACCTTTTGCTTTTGCTCTAGTAAACTGCCTTGTCTCAGCCTATGAGTTGTCTTCCATCTTCTTTTCTCTCCTCCTTTGTATTTTCTCCCTGTCGAGCTGAGAAGGGGGACTCATAGAGTAGCTTGGCATCCACCCATGGTCAATCCAGCACACGTTGTAGGAATACTAACAATTAAACAACATTCTAATGGCCAGACTAGCTATTCTATCTGATTCAGGGGCAATCTAATGAACTTCAGTGAGGTCAAACTAGTTGGATTCACTTGGCTTAAAACAGCTAAGATACAGATCAGTGTTAAAACTTCAGCTCAGAAAAAAATTAGGATATTAAACTGTTTTGTAGAGGGATACATATATCTACAGCTACAGTAGACAAAATACAAAGTACAATCAGTAGCTGGGTGAAGAAGTAGTTTTCCTTTATGGCACAGTTATAAAGCAAGTACATTATGGCTGTTGTTAGATTATTAATCATTTTTACTACAGTAGTGCCTAAAACCATGCCAAAGATGAGCCTCATAGGATTTTGCAGTATGCAGACACACAGCGAAAGACCATAGCTATCCTGAAGAATTTATAGGCTAGGCAAACAATATAGGTACCTGAGGAGAAAGTGATGCAAAAAATGAGCAGTGTGAACAATGCAATCACAGCAAACGTTAGGTTTGCAATGGGAACGAGCACACAAGATGCTGTGAAGAGATGAGGGGGAACAAGGCAGCACTAAGAAAGGAACAGCTCAAGCAGAAAAGACAAGGAAACGTAGGCGAGCAGGACCAGGATGGATGCACTTGGGACAGAAGTGAAGTAAAAGTGAGGCGAAGGGTGTTGGCAGAGATTCAGAGCAGACATTCACTAAGCAGAGGGGCAGAGGCTAGCCTGTCAAAAGTGCAGAGATAGCTGAAGACCACAGGTAGCCTGCAACAACAGCTGGCTGGACTCTGGGCCCTCTGTTTTCCCACAGGGTTGCCCTAGAGCTCGTGAGAGTTCCTCAGCAGGTCAGGAGGTGTTTGGAAACAGGTTCTGCTGGATGTATCTGAGACAGATCTATTCTTGTATATGCTCTTACGTAATTGTGTTTGTATACGACCACACCGCAGAAAATCATTTATTTGCCATTTTGGACCACATAAGTATAAAAATAAAGCACATATGACACCTGCCTTAAAAATTATACTAGTTGTCACTCTTTGATTGAAACAAATCAGCTTTGTAATCAAAACAAAGTGAAATTAGGGACTTCATTCTTGAACAGACATTACCAGCGTATCTCAAAGAATTAGGATAACTGTCAGTCATAATACAGTTTTGCTCTTCAATATTTACTGATATATTTTCTCTGCCCTAAGCACAGAGTGAGGAGGCCGTGAAAATCAGACTGAACATAAAATCTTTTCCACAGACAGCAATTACAACTGACAGTACAAAATTATCAAGAACATTGGAGATAGTGTGGGTTGATTTTTTTTTCTCTTTGGTGTCACCAGCTGAGTTACACAGCAGAGAAGCAAAAGGGCATATTATATATAATACTGCATGCAAATTCATGGTAAAGGACACATGGACACCATTTCCTAGGAAAAAGTCTGTTCCTGTGATCAGCTCCATGAAGGGAAATATCTGATTCCACAGAAGTCCTCTGGTGGAGCATTTGGTCTGGAAGGCTCAGGTTTCACGAAGAATTATTTTAAAGGTGTTTTTTATCTACTGGGCAGGGATCCAACCTAGAAATGGCAAATATAAATACCTCTTGGTTCAAGCAGACTAAGAGATGTTCCTAGAGCAATGCTTTCATAAAAGGGGTATAAGATCAATAAAGCATATGAATAAGGGATGTGTATGCACACATGTATGGGGAGGAGTTAATTTTATCTCTGCAGTTAAAATTGAGAAAACATAAGAAAAAAATACATTCCATTCTGGTGGCAATGCTGTAAAAGAAATAGAAAATTAAGAGTAGCTGCAGAATACAGGATTTAAAAAAAAAAAAAAACCTTGTATTTTCTCTACCTTACCCAAAAGAAAACAGACCCATAATCTATTTAGTGTATACATTCTATCAAAAAGAGAAAATACTAAAGCAATCTTTATTCTGTCAGCACTGGAGTTAGTGGCCTGAAGCTGAAATAAATGTCTGTAAACAAGCAAAATGCACACATTGTCACGGAGCATGGTCATCCACTACAAAATCCATCAAAACAAGCAACTGATCCTCTGTCACTTGATGTCTTATTCATCATTCAGAAGGTCACTCTTTAATTTAAAGCATTTTAGATCAACACAAGAATAACTTGGTGAAATTTAATGATTTCTGGATGTTCTGAATGTTTTCTGAATGAAAATATCTGTACTAGGTACAAAACCAAACGAAAATGACACAGATGTATGTGAGGAATTAATTCTATCACAGCTGAGGAAAGTTTGGCTTTCTTGCAGCAACCTCCCTGATACTTCCCAGCTTTTCACTGACCTTCCCTTTCAGCTCATCCTCTGCAATTTTTTTTCTTTTAGCTTCTTTAAGGAAGATTCTTCTAATATGACTGGCATACAACTATTTAACAATCTCAGTAAACTGTAGCCGAAGCTGAGGAGTCTTTTCTGATTGTGATTTCTGCCATTCACTTGGCTGTTTCGGTAGAAGACATTCCTCCTATGTAGACAGCAAGAGTGCTCCTTTCTCTACTTCTTTACTCTTTGTTACCAATACCTTCATGACCATCTTCAAATTACCTTTTTCTATTGAGGCAGAGTACAAAGCCAAGCTGAACAAAGAATCACTGCAGAGTTATGAAAATACATTGTATTTTCTGAATTCAGTGCCAGCTTCTGTGTGTTTGCAATCACAGCAAACTGCTACCAAACAGGTTTTCAGATAGAGAAAGAAAAGCAATGGAGCTACAAAGGAGCACCCAAGCAAATAATAAATGCAGTCAAGCAGCCCACCCAGGAACAACTCCTTGGTCCTGTCCAGTCCACGACACAACTGCCAAGGTGGAGAACAGAGAGATGAGGGAATATCAAACCTTTGAGGTCTTTGGGAAAGGGGTGGAGCCAGAAGTGTAGTGAACTACACTTCCAGAGCTTTCAGAGCAATGATCACAAAAGCTGACAGCTTGACCAGGGATAATACAAGTTCCATATCCATATCAGATATGGAACTAACAAATGTGGGGGAAAACTTCTGGTCTTATTTTTTTCTTACCAGCTTTTATGAATAAGTCACATGCACAAAGTCCTATTGTTGTGTGACCTTCTGCTTGCTTTTGAAGGTTAAGTAATAAGTAATGAATTATGAATAATTCATAATTAATGAATAAGTAATGATCCTTTTCAGAGTGACTGGGATTGACTTGCTGATAGCAGTATTTCAGGAAGAAAAAGCTTGCAGTGGAAACAGGATCATTCTGTTCAAAGAACGTGAAGAAAAGAGAGATAGATAAAGTCTCTACATAAAAAGCTTAAACAGAGAGGTGGAGGAAGCCAGGTTTATTTCTAGGAACTGTCTTAGAAGTATCTCTGTGGGAACAGGGTATTAGGTATAATTTCAACCTCTAAACTAAAAAGTAAGTTCTTAAGTATGAAGAAAGAGAAACTCTGCTCCTGTTTTCTTGGAGAACCTTCAAAAAAGGGAGCTTGCAGAGAATACACGCAGGGGGCACTGAACAGATGCAGGTCCCAGTGAGCTGGCAGTGTGTAAGTCTGTGTAGGCTTAGCAATGCCTCAGGCTGGCTACACAGGAATGGTCCTCAACGCCACTGCTTACCGGTTTTATAATTCTGCAGTGTTTATCTCCAAAAACAACACTTCAGAGATGATTGATGGCTTTGTATCAATGGTGTAAGGCTAAAGGAACTGCCAGTGAACAAATACCCTCTTCAGGACTGAGGAACTAGGATAAGCATTACTAGGTCAGATAAATGAGAAAGACATTATCAACACGAACTATTTCTTTTTCCTACCCTGTTCTCTTCCCATTAATTTGTCCTACCACAATAGTTCTCCAGTATCCCTATCTCCTACGTTATGCTCCATATTACAGCTTTGATGATGTCCACTACCCTTCTTCTTGCAATAATCACCTGAATTTTTCATTTAGTTGAAAACACCTGCCATTTGCCCCTCCAATGGAATGAGATACATTGCTTATCTTACAGACAAGCCGAATGCACTTATCTTCTGGCTAGAAGATGCTTACACCTATTGGAAGGAGTGCTCTTCTGGCCCGGCATTGGAGGAGGCTCAGGACAAACCCTGTGGCCACTCCACTGATGAACTCTGTATCACATCAGTGGGCCAAGAAGCACTCTGCTCTTCACTGCAGGTGAGCAAAAATGGGCACAGGCATGAGTTTCATCTGGGGAAAAAAATTCAACAGTCTGCATTTCTGTGACAAGCATGAGGAAAAGCCCTGGGAGAGAACTTAAGCTTAAAACGTGCCTGATTTCCCACCTATATTAGTTCTGTGTGTGTGAAAGAGTTAAGATTTTGAACCACAAATTGAGGTGAGTTAGGAAAGGAACCACACTTCTGCATATTTACTTATCTTACTAACAGTCTTGCCCGGTATCATGAAAACATGTACTTATGAAGGTCTGTCTGAACAGCACCTCATTGAAGCCAGAGATATTTTGCTGTCCTTGCAGTTCCTCTGCTGCTAAATTCACTTTCCCTTATTTTCCCGTGCGCTGAATATCACCAGGATGTCCACTGGATAGTTTGACAAGCAAGTCACTCTGCAGCGGACTCTAGGAAAGCTAGGAAAATCTCACATTCAATTTGATAGACCTAAACAACATGAACTTGTGACATATGAAAAATGACAAATAGGTCATGTAGTTAAGTGTGAAACAAACTCCACTGAGTATAGTTTCAACATAACATCTGCCATGTATAAAAAAGGTTATGTGCTGAGTTTATTTAGGTTTTTTTTTAGAGGAAAACACACTTAGTCCAACTTATAAATTGTATGACTTTGTCATACATTTGATTTTAATTTTGGATTTACAGATTGCATCAATTCATCTCATTTTCTTCACATCAAAAAAGGGAAATGAAATATGTATTATGCTAACATGGAACATGTTTCCCTCAAAGCACTTTTTCCTGTCCACAGAAATTAGGGTGGCAGCACCGTTATTGTTTGCTGCTTCCACAGTTTCTATTTTTCTCCTGAAATTCAAATTTGTTTTTGCTGTTGACTCAATTACTCTAAATAAGTTTATTTGGAACTTACCAAGAACTTACAGAGCCAGAGTAATTTGCATTGCCCTGAAAGAGCTAATTCAAAGCATTTTTTAATACATCATAATTTGGAGGCATTTTCCCAATTTTGGTTTTTTTAGTCAGTAAATTTTATGTACCTTAATAATGTCAGCAGAATCAAATATCACTATCTTTACTTCAGTGACACAAATGAAATGGAAGGTAAATTTTACTGTAATTGTTAAGTCTGGATTCAAAACTTCAATAGAAACAGCATTTTATCTTAGCAAAATAGTAGCAGCGCATGCATGTGTATATTTACACATACACATGTGTATATATACATTTATATATATATGAATGCACACACTACACAGAAATTGACTAATCCCTCTATTCATGCTTAATTGCTACCCCAAGATCAACCAGTAGCACAACCTTGCTAAGAATCTATTTGTGACCTAAACTGTACAGGCTGAGGAAGAAAAAGCAGGATTTGAAACAAGAGCAAGGGGTAAGAGAAGAGGCTCTCTTGGGATATTAAAAACTGTTTTTATGGTAAGTATAAAGAGATATTAAATATTATCTCTTTACTGCACATAAAAATACTGCATTCGCTTTTCAAAACAAATTCTGAAGCTACATCATTAAACATATTTCTCTCAAATCACCAATTCAGAATACAACAGTATTCATGGCTTCAATATTTCATTAATCAACAATGATAAACAAAGAAAGGCATAAAAGATTCAATACACGAATCTTTATAAAGTGATGTGTCCACTGTATGATAAAAACCTAGGTTTCATTTTTTCATGAATTCCTGTGTATAGGATTTGTCTTTTTTGTTTCCAAATCCATATATTTTGGCAATGTATATTCACATAACACAGGTTAACACAAGGTCAACACTCAGAATTAACCTTTTTATTTTTCTATACACACACAAAAAAGAGTTTTCACATTAATTGATTGCTTTTATTAGAGACTATGAGCACAAAATAATCTCCTCTCTCTCCACCAAGAGTACTGCATGCACATCCAGCACAGCAGTCCATGCTGAGGCGGAAGCAGTGATGCTTTTCTCATACCAACATCCCTGAGAGAACTAGGGGTGCCACACATCTATCACAGACATGTCACTACACAGATATGATGGCCATCACTTCTCAGGGCTGTCATGAAGGTTTGCACATGTTCACTGATGTCTTTGGCCATAATATTAAGTGCTAAAATGCCATTACTGCAGGCTCTGTGCTCTGGAACTTTCTTTGCATATGTTTTTCAGATGTAACCTCTGGTCTCGTGAGTGCCTTCTGTCTCTGGGTAAAAGTGCTCAGGATGCGTCTCATCCTCTTGTCTGACAGAGCCCAAAGACACAAATCCTCCTTTCAGAGATACATCAATAATTCTTACATAGTAAACCTACGTTAGTCTCACAAACTGTGTTTCACAAAGCGGTGCTGAGCTCACAGGCTGGGGTACATAGGAAAGCAGTAGCTCATTTTATCAAGTAGATGTCAGCTGAAACACAGGACACAACCAAAGAAATGCAAAAAAAATGGGTTTGGAATTGATCTCTACATTTCCATGTTTTATTACTGCTTCAATGCAATTCAGTAAGTAACAATCCATCATAAAAACACAGTAAATATGGTTAGTTGACATCTATTTCACTCTTTTAACATGGTGTGCTTCTGTATTTTAAGGAAGCTTCTAGATGATTAATGACTTTTTTTCCTCTCTGAGACTAACGGATCTAGGGCATTTTACTTTCTGAAGCTCTAAATGACATTACATGCTGTGCCATAACTGATACTATCCATAACACTCAACACAGAAGATATGTCTTTCTCATAATGTCACATAAATTTTGGAAGATGTACTAAAATTATTTCTGTATAGGAAGTACATTGCAGATATTGTCCTAAGTGTTTTATTACTCTAAAGAAGGATTAAACTGCCATTTAAGCATTTCCTTTAATAATTCAGACAATATTTTGTTTGGTCTGCTTTACCTGGAATTACCTTATCAGTTTTACGCAGGGTATTTGATAAAACAAGAGATGAAGTCACACATAGTAGACAAACTTAAGACACTAAATTCACTTAAGACACTAACAGTGAACTTCAGGCAGTAAGAGTTGAAGAGGGGGAGATAACCCACACAGAACACCCACACACTGAGCAAAAAGTATACTGTGGTTAGATTAAAAAAAAAAAAAAGGAAAATTTTCCTCACTGACTTTGTGAACCAGGGAGGAGTATCTAGTACAAATTGTACCCCATCCATTTTTGAATGTGAGTCTCACATTTTATCTCACAGTCTAGATAATGGTTTCAAGACTGGAACCTCCTAAATTGATCTATATGACACTAAGTTAAAACATGCCTCTCTTTGAAAATATATAGAAGAAATATTGATTGCATCAACCTAACAATTACAAAGAGATTAAACAAGAAGACAGAAAGAATTGAAGAACCCAAATTTCAAAAACTTTTACATCCTTGGAGAGAGGAATTCAAGCACTGCACTTAGGATTACACCGGGAAGGTTGTGAGCTGTGTGGGATTTTACTTCTTCCCCATCTCTTTCTCATGGAAGGAGATCAGAATATCCCTAATAAGTGTGATATAATTAGCAATCTGTGCTGTTTAGTCATTCTTCCTCTGATCTGGTGACTGTAACACAGCTTACATAAAAAAAACAAAAAAACAAAAAACCAACATTTTTCACCTGTATCTCAAACCCTATTATATTTCTGTGTAGTTCTAATGTTAACTGTAGATATTATGTGTATCTTTTTTTCTTCTCAACTCTGTCTAGACACTGCATTTTCATTTGAAGCTTTACAAATAATTAAAAGAAGGACAAATAACAGTTAAACCTACTGAAATGTAAGGTGCTTCTAATCACACTGAACTTAGGAAAACAACAAGGCAATTGCCAAGAACTGAAAACCCTTGTCAGAGCTCCTCTGGCCACAGAGTACTCCTTTTTTTTAATAACTGACTGAAAGTCCTCAAAATTTTTGCTATTCTCATTTTGATGTTATTGACTTCTCTACTGAAGGCAATGGACAACTGAACTGAGTTTACTCTTACTTGCATAGGAACCAAAATGGGCTATTAGGAAAGAAGGAAGAATCCAGAACTTAATAAATACGAGAAAAAGCTGTATTACTCTTTGCTGTGTCAGTATTTCCATACTTATAAGATCATTCAAATATCTTTATTATTAGCAATTTTACATAAAGAAGCATTGAAAACTAACTTCCTTTCCATTTTAATATATCACAAGTAAAAGAAAAAAATTATTAATTAATACGTTAAGAAATCATTTTCATCTGTCTTTGCATTTTTCTGCTAAAGCTGAAAAGCATTTTGCAAATATTAAGTATCCCTCT
The DNA here is from genome assembly GCA_013400235.1 of Oriolus oriolus. Taxonomy (NCBI): domain Eukaryota; kingdom Metazoa; phylum Chordata; class Aves; order Passeriformes; family Corvidae; genus Oriolus; species Oriolus oriolus. Next base: position 1,133,553 of record VXBT01010378.1, read on the forward strand.
AAGGTGACTCTTTCTATTATTGACATGTTTAGAAGAATTGAAGCAAGAAAAGTACCAGTGACTGCTGAAAGTCAGAATGAATGGCAAAAAAGAGTATTTCAAATTCTAAAGTCCTGATTACCCACCCACAGTCTTCATCACATAATGACACTCCTCTTTCTCTATGAAGACAAGATGATTTACCACTGCCTTCTCAATAATTGGAATATTCATAAGCAATTATAGCTGTGTTCAAAGAATGTTCTTGGACTTAAGCTCTTGAATAAAGCCATTATCAAGGATTAAAAAAAAAAAAATCACATTTTCATAGAAAATAGCACATGTTCATCTTAGCAGGGTGTTTCAACTCTATTAATGAAATTCAAAAAATTGTACAGCAAATTTACTACATCTTCTGTACTTTTAGGGAACTGAAGTCTGAACACCTATGACAACTTGGATTCCAAATAAGAGTTAAAGTCATTGTGATCCTGTTGATGCAGAGCCACAAACTGAATTAGCTACCAAATTATCTTTCCAGTTTTACATATAAGTCCCACAAAAAGCACCAAGGAAAAAACAAAAAAAAAAAATCCTTCAAATTTACTAGAGGAAATGTAAACAATTCAAAATACCAGAGCGAGCTGAAAGAGCCATACCTTAGAAAGCAGGCAACTTTTCAGCTTCAGAAGTTATCCCTTTAAAAAAGCTGTATTTTGACAGTGACTTCTCTGGAATGGAAAAGCAAGATATTGCTTATTTTAGTTCATAGAAATTCCAAAGGGGCTTCTCCAAGTTTCAAAGCAGCCCCCTGGAAATCTAGAATTGAAAATTAAAATATAAATAAATACAGTGAATAAGCTGTCGCTGCCATAGTGTCTCTTCTCAGTGCAAACCAGGCTGCTCGGTGCTGGTGCAGCAGATCCGAGCACCATCCTGCGCTAACAACGGAGCTTGGATTTCACTTTGCTGCACTGAGTGCTTTACCCACGCAAAGAAGGAAACAGCAGGATAGCTGTACGCCAGTTCCACACTCCAGTCCTGGAGCTGTTAAGTGAACAGCCAGTTCCAGTGTGCCTTGACAGTCTGGGTGAAAGGAGGGGCACAGGCCAGTGCTTCTGCAGCCACCTGCCAGCACGGCTCTTCCAAGCAGTCCAGCTGCTTCACGGCAAAGGGAAGAGGGGCTGTCAATGAACAGCTGCTTTCTATACCCAGAGACTGCAGCCTTTATCGAATAAATATGCTTTAAAATTCCACCCACACACAAACCCGGCTCTAAAGCAAACCTGGATGACTTTGTGCCAGCGATCCTCAGGCTGAAAGGCTTTAGTTCAAAACCCAGTTGCACACACTCAGCCTGGAAGCAGTCACAGGACACCCCGCTCCCTGCCAGATGGCTGGGCAGTGCAGTACCCTCACAGTGTTCCTTAAAACATGCTGGTGACACTCAGTGAAGTGTGGACATCGAGGTCTCCCAGGGACAGAGCCAGGAGGGATGTGAGCAGCACTGCTTCTGGCAAACCTAAAAGCAGCCACTCGTCAGGATGCAGAATCTGGAAAATGCTGATGCTGAGACCCAGGAGCAGAGTAAGTTCACTGAAAAGTGAAACAAAGGGTGGCATTCCAGCTTCAAAGAATAAGTGGCAAAACCCACCACGGATATCTCTAAAGTCTCCTTCCTTTAAGAAAACAAGACACTTGCTGCTTACAAGCAAGTTAATTGAGCTGAACTTTTGTACTACCAAAAAAAGTGAACTTTTTGTGTCCGTGGGTAGGTACGTACTGATAAACTTTACTATGAAACAAATACCGCTGACTTTGCAGAAGATAACAGGAAATTACAAGACAGCTATACATAACACACAGATTCTTACATTTGCATGGATTCTTCCAAAGAAGTTGATGGTGCCTTTTCTCTAATGAGTAAAAATGCATTTTTTAAAACTAATGACTTCTAAGTGGTAGAACCTGATAAAAAAGGACTAATAGTAGGATGTCTCTCCAGTTGCGTTTATTCTCTGGCAGTTTTAAGAAAAATTAGACCTCCTACGTGGATTTATTTCAGATGTTTGCAATAATCTGACTTACGGAAAATATTTCAGATGGGAAATAGAACTTACTGGTACCTGCTTAATGAAGCAATAGTATTCCTGCTTTCAGTGTCCAAATGTAATAACGGGCTTCTCACTAGAATTTGCTCTTAGTAATGAAGTGGATAATGAGAGCCACCAAAAGCCATGAAATCCAAATTTCAGCCTAAATTCAATATACCTTCCATGTGAATATCCTGTATTTCACCTAGAATCACATTTTAAAAATCCACAGGTAAATAAAGAGTTTATCTGTTTTGAAAAAAAAATCATTGTGACTTATTTCTGGCAAATAATATAATGCTTTTTTTGATTTATGTGACTTGTGTTTCCCACTGCAAGCGCCACTTATCCATCATTCTACACATTCTGGAGCATGGTGCACTGGAGTAAAGCATCTGCTGTACAAGAATCCCTAAGCTATGTTTTGCAGACAGACCTTGGGAGTCAGATGTTTATCGAGTTCTTGCTGGTGGATGGGAGCATGGTTCATAATACTGCAGGATAAGCTCTGTGGACCCACCCATCTTTTGCAATAAAGCAAGATTGGCTGTGGCTGTAAGTTGTAAGAAAAGTGACAAATATAGACCCTTCCTCAAATTTCATCATGGTGGTAAAGCCATTGGAAGACGAAAGTATTTGATGCATTATGAGAAATTATATTTTACTAAACTTCATTGCATTTCAGTTTTAGGTATTTATGATCCTCAGTTTTTCCTTTAGAGCTGGATGAGAACGAATAAACACAACCACCATAAACTGGAAGGGTGTAGAGACGAATTCTTTCCATTTGGACAGAAATATGTGAAGCCCACCTTTCAACTTTTGGCTTGTGCAGCTACTGTCTTAGAAAACAAACAATCAAATGCAATCAAATAGAGAATTGCTCCAGATCTGTCTGTAATTTGTTGCTACATAAAAAGTAGGGGAGCAATGTAATACAAAGGAAAATGCCAAACTCTTGAGCCCAAGAGAAGATCTGAACTGAATCAAAACTTTCTATAGGGCTAATAAAGAATCCTGATAATAATAATCAGCTGATAATTTTCATCACATTTCAAGGTTTCACCTCCATAGTGTAAATTGCTAAAATCACCTCTGAAATCAATGGAAACAGTCCGAAGTCTTTGGCAGGACTCACATGTACATTGTTAACCTCCAATCTCTCCATCATCAGCAGAGTCTATTTGCTTAAAAACTGGTCCAGTATGTTAAGTTACAGTTAAGTACAATATATGCACAGAAAGGTATGTAAGAGGATATTGAAGGTAAAGCAGAGATACAAAAGAAGACAACATGTAATAATTATAACTGCATAAGGGGATGGCTACTTTTACAGCACTGTTCTTCCTTTCTATTTGTTCAATGCATTTGTTCTTCATTGCCTCATATTTAAGGAATATGTAAAGTGACTCTTAGCCCTAGGGAGTTCAGTTTTGGGGAAACGACACACACATGCAACCCTGAGAAAAGATAATGAAGAATTAATCTCAAGAGATAGAAAATTCAAATGCAGTTTAATTGAAAAAGTTGAAAACCAGAGGAAAACATTTTTTTCCAATTATTTTGGCTTCTGCTATAAACAAAGATGAATGTTTCTCAAGTTTTAGCCATTAATAATGTTGCTGTAAAGCTCAAGTATGCAAAACAAAATTAAATAAACAGGACTGATTCATCATTACACTCCAGTTGTTTTGCAGTGCTCTGGTGAAGCAGTAAATGCAGAAAAAACATGTTGTTAGACCAACTTTATGGCTGTTCTGCATCACCAAAGTGGCACAGAGCAACTTATCACAGACATGTAGCACAAAACAATTTGAAAAACCTCTCCCTTATTCTTCCCATCTCTGTCCTCTCTCGCTTTCCCTAGCAGCTGCACAAGACTAAGATAACTATTTGTCCTCCTGCTCCTCTGATCCATTCTGTACTTAAAGCCATATACAATTACTTTCATGTTGCTACTCACCCCTGAAGCTGCTTCTCGATGCAAAGCTGGTGAGTACCGAAGACGACTGCTAGCCCTGACTCCTGTCCTACAACTGCGCCTGGCTGCAGCCCAGCACAGAGCCAGGGCAGGACTGGGATCACTGAATATAAGCTGTACAAACAGATGAACAATTCTAACGATGTGTTACTAAGAGCTGTAACTAAAACAGCAGGGGAAAAAACCCCAAAACACAAAAACAAAGGGCAAAACCTCTGGAAAACGAATGTGCCTATGAGGCATACTCGCAATTTGTAAGACACTGCTCAGCAAAGCACTTACACTGCCATCACTGAAGTTGAGCTTTCTGAAGTACTTTAGCACACTTCACTTTTGGATGAAAACTCTTATAAACAATGACAACTCCTAGGTGGTAACAAAGGAGCATCCACTTCTGCACTAAGTACCCAGGAGATGAGGAAAGCAGAACATGCAGCAAAGGTGGCAGGGGCATAGCAAAGGTGCTAAATGCACTTTAGGCCTGCTTCATGTGAGAGAAACTGATCCACAGCTCTTCAGCTGCAGGGATGCAGTTTCCCAGGACATCCTTGTCTGGCTGACTGCCAGCCCATTTCTGAGGTAGGAAAGTAAAAGTGAACCTCGTCACCCATTTATTTTCTTTAGAACAGTGAAAGAACTTATCACCTGTTGTCCAGGCCAGGAGGTAACAAAGTGACCTCCACAGCTGGAACTCTCTCCTTTGACCAGCTCAGACCTTTTACACTTGCACTTTCACTGTGGCTCCCTACTTAGGCATTGCTATCCATGGCCATATCCACAGTGGAAGCACAAAGCCCACATTTCCTTACGCTAGGATGGATTTTTCTCAAGTTCAGAACCAATTTAATCCACGTTACCAGCTGAAAGAGAAATCATATTTTCTTGATATGCAGAGAAAAAAAAAGTACTTTGTATATCCTTTATCCCCTTTATTGACAAAAAAAAAACTGCAGGAGAGTTCTATTCTTATGAAAGTCTAGGGGAGATTAAAGCCATGGAAAAATATGTAGTCCACCAACAACTGCAGGAGGAATAATACACAGCAAGATTTAGATGCAAATATGATGGTCTAGAACCCCAAATAAAGAGTTCAAATTCACTGGCATACAGACAAGGAAGACATCCACAATGCTCTCTCAGTGAATGATTTTCAAAACCACGTTGGATATATTTACCAACATTTAACTCAGGACATGACAACCCCTGACATGTACTATCTAGTATTAGACTACAACTCTCCAATGTTTTACACCTACAGGATAAACTACAGGCTGGAGAATGAAACACAAAGACATGTACAGGAATGTGCACAAGGAGGCTGATACTGATAAATTTTGAACAGTCCAGTTCTCACTTGCATCACCAAAGCTTCATTATGCTTTGCTGCTGGGGACTTGTCTGATTCACCTGGGGATTTGTCTGAGGGTTCCCAGTCCCAGGTTTTACCCACTTAACAAGATCTTCATTAGATTCAATTATAGTTTAATATTGATATACCTAAGGTATACCCTAAGACACTGATTCTCTGTTCAGTCACTGGGAGCATTTTCAGCTCAAGTGGTAGATAAATCTAGCGCATTTAGAAACCTGAAAAGCATTTATACGGTTTTCAAGAAAATTATGTACACACACTGAATCTATTCCTGCTGCTGTCTTTTCATTGGTTGTGATCACACGCCTTTGAAATGAGAAAAAAATCACAACTGTGCATACATGATTAACTTTAATTAGCAAGCACCTACAAATCAATTATTAGACTGTCACCTAATTAGCTGGAATAGTAAGCTGTAAGCAGCTGAGAGAAATTTCAGAGAGGGATGAGAAAACAAACATTGCCAAGCACGCATGAATTTGGAGCCAAGTTCAGCACCACTGAAGAGGAACTGAGATGGGGTCTAGGAAGCTCTGACTTGTCTTCAAGTAATAAGCACATTAAATAATATCTGTAAAACTACAGGTCCTCAGGCATCACTCTGAGCACAAGAACCAACAAACAGAGCTGTACCTAGATGCTGCCTTACAGCACTGCGCTGCTGCACAGCACACAAGCTGAGGAGTTCCAGTGATTCTATTTTCTATGTATTTTAAAAATGTTACATCATCTGAAAGATTCTTTTAGCCACATTCTACCAGGCTACAGGGACAGGAACATGTTTTGCCATCCTGACCTCTATTTTATCCCTATTACGTATCCCCTCTAAATCTAAAGATATAAAAATATCAAGAGGATTTGGTGGGCAGGGCAGCCAGGCTATTGACACAATTGCAGTTTCTTTTGTTGAAGTGGATGGGTTCCTTGCAAGAATTCCTACGACCACAATTTTGGCTGTAATATCGTAATTCATAGGCAATATGATAAAGAGGCTCCAAGTCCCTTCATTGTGACCACAGTTTTTTAGTACTGGAGAATGCACATCACAAATCATTCCAGTCTGGGATGAGAAAATTTGATTAGAATTTGCCTTTCCTGATGAGGTTATTGCATGAGCATAACATTCCTATCATATGCTACCCAAGGTGACGTGTAGGTGCTGGTTTTGGAACACGGTAGTTGGATGCAAGTACCATTCAGGTGATTTGGTCCTGACAGCAAGTATCCTGCTCAATTTCAGGAGAGAAAAAATCCCAGAAGATCATCCCTTGGTGGATCAGGCAGAAAAGGAACTGAACTTACATTTTGTTTCTGAAATAGTTTACTCCAGTAAACAACTAATGAAGGGAAAAAAAACCAACCCAACCACACCACTGAATACACACCAATATAACCACTGAACCACACCAAATACATTTCCTTTCCTTTTGCTTTCCTCAAATGAATTACCTTACAGAAGGATCTTTATTCATCTTTCATTCCAATACTGCTATTTAAAACATTAAGTCTTTCTTTATAACAAATGGAAAAGCACTACTCATGTAAGTGGGAGTTCAAAAAATCCAGTGTGCGGTTGCTCTTTAGATGAAAAATCATTTATTCTTTTAATATGCAGTGCATAGAACAATTCCCTTAAGTATTAGTGCTTCTGACTTGATATGAGTTTGGCTTTCTCCCTCTCTCCTCAGTTTTTCTCATCTAACAAAATTGTATCAGCACAAATGGCATTATGCAATGCACCTTATAATGCTCCTAACGTAAAAGCCTGTCTTGGTCTGCTTTCACCAGAGATTTCTGTCTATGTTTTAACAAAGGTAAAGGAAAGAAAAATTTGGAGTATTTGAAAATCTTCATAAAGAACTTAATATGGCATATCTTCATAGCAGGAAAAAGTGAAGATACACTTTTAAAAAGTGGGTACCTAACAATGTTTTGCCTAAAGCACAAGTTTTAAACCAGACCCAAAGCCTGTCAGCCATTGTTATGAAGACCATCAGGCAGAGAAGACAGCCATGGCAATGGCTGGGATAGTGAGCTGGCAATTTCAGCACCACTTACACTTTCTCCTTGCTGAATTGTACAGCAAACTTTGCTTTCAGGCAGAAGAAAACCTTTTATTCTACATTGTACTCTTTCAGAAGGCTATTCAGAAAAGAACAAGAGCTAAATGCTATAATCACCTCAGACTGAGATACAAGGATTACTGTGAAAACTACTGAAGTATTCACAATACGATCTGCATTTCCCATGCTACAGAGAAGATAAAATACTAGGATGTGTAAAAGGAAGTGTTCTCAATCTTCTAGTAGAAAGTAGTGCCCTTTTCCCTGAGAGTGGCTATCACCAGAACAGTAATCATTTACGCAAACTGTACACTAAATTTTGAAACCCATTCTTGACACACGTATCCGGCAAGGTGTATGATAAGAAGATCTTTAATGGAAAAGCCAGTTCATTAACTGACTGCCTTGGTCTTCAATTGTAAAGGATTGCTGTGTGAACTTCCTGGATGATTCTATGTCTATTTAAGAGCATACATTTATGCTGGAGCAGTTTTCTACAAGTTGATTTTGCTTATGAAATGATGTTTCTTACAGAGGACATTTTTTTTTTTTTCACAGTATGAGAATGATTCATAACCACATTTTTGCCTTGATCAGAATTTATTATTTTTCTTGATGTATCTCAGACTGATGGGTCAGCCAGCCAGAATGTCTGTCATGCTAGGTAAAAAAAAAAAATACCCTCCTGTTGTATTGAAAATACAAACTGTTTATTAAAAGAATGCATGACCAAGAAAAAAATAAAGCAGGTGGAGTAAAGATTTTTTGCTAAAACAAGCAGCTGAAATCCCTTTCAGGCTTATCAGCTTGAATTGAGGATTATCTACTCCTCGTGCAACACTAAATATGATAAAGGAAAACATACTGCCTGTTTCAGCATTTGCAGTAAGAGAAAATGCTTCTCTTTGAGCTGAAATAAAGGCACCAAGAACACGCTGAGCACTGCTGCTGCCAAGTACTTTATACAGACAAAACCCCTTGATACAAGGAATAAACAGTTTTGCCACATTAAATTATTACATTCCCAGTGCTGTAACAGATTTCAAGAAGGACCTGCCACAAATTTCCTTCTGGATTTAAGAACAGTGCAATGACAATAGCATGTTATCTACACAAAACTAATGTGATGCCATGACAGGCCCACACAGCTGCTCCTTCAAAGCCTTCAAAGACTGAAAATGAAAACAGAGCTTATCCCCTAATTCCACACAACAGTTATTACATTTTTAATACGCAGAAAACATTTCCCTCTCTTACCTTTGACAGGCATGTGCTGAAAGGATGCTCCAAGATATTTTTCAGAATGCTGGTGATAGAGGAATCCCTGACTTACATAGGTCAGCTGCCATGGCACAATACTAAAAATGTCAGACGAAGTAGTCAGAATTACCCAGTGGCTTGATAAAAATCAGCTTACTTCAGATCTAATCTAGAGACTGCATACTGATAAGTATGTGTTGGAGAAATGGCAAATATGACAGGACCAAAAGGACAACTGAGGAACAAACTACGAATTTAGATTGCTATGCCTATTAACTTGACTAGTACAGGAAATGAAATGTTACTGTTTTTGAGCCTTGTAAATGAGTACTGTGAAATTTATCATATCCACAGTACTCCTCTGAGCAATTCTGCATAATATTTAGGCAAATACAATTACAATTATTTTGAAAGGATTGGCATAACTTCCAAAACTGTCTCTCAGGAGAGGAATCTTCCAAATGAGCTTTAGGTTCTCAATATGATAATTTTATTCACTCTTTGGTATTTCACAACCTCTTAAATTTACTAAAATAATGAAAATACCATCCATGAGAAAAGAATTCCAAGAAACACCTCCATAATATAGCCTGTGGATCAACGAAAACCACAACATCCCTAATGAATAAACACTGAGATTTTTCAGAAGAGTAAATAATCCAGAAAAATCTCAAGAAGGTTTTGCCTATATATAAGTACGTATATCATCAAGCAAAGCAGTCAGCCCTATTTTCTGCACCTTCCTGCAAAGCCATGAGGCTTCTGCTCCTGGATGGAGCCATGCCTGCTTTGACCTTTTGGACAGTTTCCCTTCTTGAGCTGCAGCATTTTGCATCTGCTATTTCATTTGGAAAAGGTTTGCATTTTAGGATGCATTAATACTGCTCTAGTAAAAAAAGATAGCTAATATTACTTTCACATCCTGTTGCTGCAATCAGCAACAGTGGGACAATTGTTACTTTTTGTATTATAGTAACTGCATTACTTACAAGTCAGCAAAAAGCAACCACGGGACAAAAACTTTTTTTTTTTAAAAAGAAGTTATGATGAGCCGTGTTTCACAAAATTAAAATTAAGCTTTTGGATATACAACCGTAGGATTTTAATGTCAACCCTTATAACACAAAATAAGGAAATATTACACAAACAAAAATAAACATTTTGCCATTATCTTGTGAGAAATAGTTTAGCAAAAAATAACATACATTGCAATACAGCTAAATAATTTTTCATGTTCGTGTAAATTGAGAGGAAGTGAATTCTTATTATAAGTGCTAAGGTGCAGCAGTAAAATAAAGATTATCCTGGCCTTGGTGTAGAGGCACAAGTGATTCTGTGTCTGCTCTTTATTACCACTTGTAGCACTGCTAACATCAGTGATTAGGGATAAATAGATACATTTGCCTTTATTTAAGAAGTAATCCCTCTACTAAGCATAAAGAATAAATTCAGAACACAGTAAATACCACGATAGTGTTTCATTAAGTAGGCTGTTTCTGGAACAGCTGGAAGGTCATGAAAGATTGAACTTCTTTCTGTCAGCCTAAATACAACTAAAAATCCAAACAGCATAAACAACTATCTTGATTCTCAGTCACATGCAAATGTGGGCACTATTGCACACAATTGTGAGTTTGTGTTAAAAAGACAATCTGCATCACTTCCTTGGCAGAGACACAAAATGAAGGCATATCCTCCCATGGTCTCTGCGGAGGAATCTGGCCAATATTCAGTCTTTACTATTTTGTATTAGTAATCTTACAGGATACAGTAGCTCTGTAGATACTTACTAACCAATACAACAATGTTGATGAAATCCTGTTTTGGCACTAAGTCTTTTAAACTGAAAATGAAGACAATTTAAATTCTGCCACAGACTTTCTATATACAAGTCAGGCTCTAAATCCAGTCCAAGAGACTGAAGAATTACATGCATTCCCAGAAATATATAAATACTCTGAACCTAGTGACACAGCAATGTGCAGTGTAGGTACCACCACTTTTACTCTATATTCAGATGTAAACTGATGTTTGTCTCTGGGTTCCGTGCAATGATGAAATAATGGTTCTTGTGAAAGCCCACATCAGTGTTCAACCCAGAGCTTTGTTTGTTCATTCAAGCCCAGCAGTCAGGATTTATCGGGAACAAAGGATGCTTCATTCTTTCTGGAGTGTGAAAAGAAATGGTGGCACACCAGTTTATTGCTGTGATGTGTGATATGTCCTGTGCAAGGGATATCTACCTCTACCTTTAGAAGAAAGACAAGGGACAAAGGATGTTATTTTGAATCTTGGAAACAGGGAAGCAGAAGTGGAACTTCTCTTTGGTGGCGGATTGCTTGGTCTGTCAGCCTTCTGACACTTCAGAATATAAATTTCCAGTGTGGCTGCACAGCAGCTAGAATTCATCTAAATCAAGGATACCATGGGCTTGTGCTTCCTCAAGTCACTAACCATGTATTCTACCTCTGTCACTGTACCAGCACTGGCACCTGTGAAACAGAGGAGTGAACTGGAAACTAATCACTGTTTGTAGGATTGAATTGTCCTTATTTGAATGTAAAATGATTCCTAGACTACTTTTGGATGTTGGCCTTAAAGAGTTGATCTTCAGCTGTATTTCAGGGAAAAAACAGGGCCACAGGCTCACACAGAAGAGCTCAATGCAGAGGGACTGTGAAAGCAGCACCCTCCTGAAGAAGAAATGGGACATGTTCCTAAATTCGAAAGAGTAGGACAAATCTGCCATGAGGAAAGCATCCCAAGTTCCCAACCTGACACCTCAACCATCAGTTTTTCATGGAAGATTTTAGGGCAGTTTAAGAAGCAGCCCCTGCCCATTATGCACATTTTATGGTCTGTAGTTCATAAAATAAGCTGTCAGGCATGAAAATACTGTGAGCAACTAAAAGTCACTTAAATTACAGAAACAACAACTTAAACATACATAAAAAATGTAAATTTAGATACAATCTCTAGGAAGAGGGAAGCTTTGGATTTTATAACCCAGTGTAGGGAACACAAGAATGTGAAGGAGTTAATGCCAACAGCACAGCTGTATTCAAATTCATTCCTCCTGCAGAAAGGATCAAGAAGGGTCTTCAAGGGACACAAATGTGGGAGAGGAGAGAGACTGCACTTTCAGGAGGGTACCTTGAGTAGATGTAGCCCAAAACATGGAGCAGTTTAATTGAAGTGAAGGTTGCTGCAGCCCCCCACCCTTCAGGCCTGAAGCAATTAATATTGAGCCTGGTCAGCCCCTTGCAGCCTTCTGTGGTCTCACACATGGTGGGTGCAAGAGCAGGGACATAGCACAGGGCCAGCCTGGGGCAGGGGCAGAGGTCCTGCTGAGACTGCTCCTTCCAGGAGAGCTGCCAGGCCAGAGCAGCCCTGAGCAGGGGGGATGCCCTCACCACATTCACATGCTAAGCATGGCAAGTAAGAAGGAGCCTTTGATTTTCTACAGACAATATAATTTTTGGTGAAACTTGATGAGAGGAGTCTCAGTCTAACCTGAGAGGTGGGAGGCACATTATTCCTCAAGAAGAAAGTATTTTTCACAAATAGTGCGCAGGACAAAACCCTTGCAACTCAGAGCAAATCTAGGTTTCTCAGAAAAAAAGAGGCATTTCCAACCAAGCCATGAGTGTAAACAACTGAAAAGGTCAAGTCCCAGCATATAAAGAAATCTCTCTCAGGTGTGAGCTAAAGCCCTTCTGCCACAGGCAGGTGGACAGAGGCAGCATTCATTTCTGCAATGCTCCCGGGGGATTTGACAGGCTAAAGCATTATCAATCTTCAGTCTGCAGAAACAAGAGACTTCTTTTGGGAAGACAAAATAAGCGAAATATTGACCATTTCCTAAACAAATCTTCCATCCTATCTACTGAAATTTCAAGTGAGGTTTAGATATAATTTATTGAAGGAACTCAAACTCATTTATTGTGAAGCCTTACTCATAGGATTTTAGTCTACGTCTTTCAGCCTGTCACTCTCTTGTCTCATTTGTTATGCTGCTGTTACTCACACTCCTCTTCCTTCTCTGGATCAAAAACATTGTAGAGGGATAATGAGGTAATTTGAAAAGACCTTAATTTTTACTAAGAGCTGACAAAATCCCTTCAAATGTATCAAAAAAGTAGAAAACACTGATATTTGAAAATGAAAAGCTTTTGAAAAGAAAAAAAGTCCTCAAGGAAAAATAAAACCTTTAAATTATTCTCCTGAAGACCTCAGAGGACAAAATCCTTTAAATCCATTAATGTTTTGGCATCAGTTTGCAGTTATTAAAATCATGCTTGACTGAATGTTTTTTCATAACACTGAGTATAGAGACCATGCAGAATCCAACAACTTTTCTCGATTATGTGCTACTTAGTTCAAAACAATGCCCTAAAAGGGAAAAGAAAACCCAAACCCACAACTCCCCTCAAAATGCATATAAAACTGCCCCCTAAAAAACCCAGCCCTACAAGGATTGTAAAGAGGGAGTAGCACACAGCCCTTTCTTTGGCTTTCTCTGACACCTTTCCCTACGGTCAGGATTTCAGAGGAGTCACCAAAACAGATCCAGAATAAAACAGATGATACAAACTGCAGATCTTTGCATTTCCATGAAAATATACAAGTTATCCAGGAGGCAGGGGAGCCCCTTGCTCTCTGAAGGCCACGATGCTTTAGATCTGCAAGCATTGCTGAACATTGGTGCTGTAGGCAAAGAAGGGCTCTGCTGGCTGCACTGCTGGGGAAAACTCAACCATAGTGGTTCATCCGTGTTGGGATCTTTGGGAGCAGGAAGAATGTATTCTCTTCAAGCAAAAGATTTTCCTCAAACCTATATTGAAAAGGTACTTTTTCTCCTCCAACTACAGTGCGTGCCAAAGGCTGCTGACTGATTATAGCAGAAAACTCTTGAGCGAAGATGTTTCCCTTTATTCTACAAGAAAGATGTGCTACAGATCCCACCTCCCTCCTCAGCATTTTCTGGTCGTTCTTTTAGGGGAAGTCTCACACACTGTGATGGCTTTTTAGATGCCATTTCCTGTATACTGTAGAAGGTGCTACGTTTACACTTTAAGGTCTCGCAAGAAGATATAGCACCCAAAAAATACAGTTTCTCAATAGTCAGTGTCCTGAAGCGAAGAGCTGGTTAAGTCTTGACATGTCTAGGGCTTATGGTCTTGCCGAAAGATTATAACAGCCTGAATTAGAAGTCAAAAGCAACTACTTCATGTAATGTTAACTTTGAGGCAGGAAAAATTTTGTATACATATATTTGGCATATTGGATTTAGTGGAATAATAAAAAATGCAACATTATTTGATTCTTACGGCATATGAAGTTATTCAATGATTATAAAATAGTTGGTCAGACAATAATTTGGTCCTGATAATTACATCTTTTCCACCCCTGTGATTGATCAAAAGACAGAATTAACTATGAATGATCCATAAATAAGTTACCATCAAAAACATGTTTTAGAAAATATATATGGACCCAAATCAGTTCAGCTGTAACTGAAAGAACACCAATACATACAGTTATAGGATTTTTTTAAGATCAATTGTAGCATCTGCAACACATTAAATATAATCTGATAAATCCCGAGATTAGGGGAATTTCAAAACTTTCTTATTACAGACAGTATATAATTTCATGAGTTAAGTTCGGGCTTTCTCTTTGTCCATATAAAGCGATTCATGTTTAGTTTCAGTGAAATAAACTTTCATTATAAACATAAGTATTACTTGAGAAACCTACCATAGATTAGTATCTTTATTGCATGTACTCACTTATTTAATCATGTCCTGAACTTTCTAGGCAGAGGGAAAGATGAATTTTCTACATTAGGTAAGATGAATTATTAAAAAAATGAAAATTTGGGATTATTGATTATAATGTTAATTCCTCACCCTCTGTGCTTTTCTTAGGATCCTTCCCCCACAAAAAAAAAAAAAAAAAAAAAAAAGTGGTAACAACATAAAATTAATGACCGTAAACAAAAGCAAGAGTAGGAAGAGGTAACACTAATTGTAAGCACTGCACTGATTAAGAAAACAGAGGTTATTGCAACTAAGGAAGACCTGCTGTAAATGGCTCACGGAACATCCTCTAAAGTAGTTTCAACATGTTTTCTATGACGTGCAAAATCTACAGAAATATAGCTTTATGTCTTGAAACACTTTCTGATGGTGAGCTCTGCAGGCTCTGTGGTTTTGTAAAATCTACTTTTGTCTTAATATTTCTACGATTTAATTGAGAGTAGATTATTTTGAATGGTACCTCAGGGACAGAAATATGATGGATTCTTGCACAAGTGGGGACCCAGCAAAATAATGATGTACCAGCCCCATTCTGCAGGAGAATGTTTTGAACATTGTGCTCATGCCCAGTGCCTTGCTGACACTCACTACTGACACCTGAGTCTGCTTGGTGGTGTTTCTCATCTCAGAGTTGTCTGCTGCCTCCTGATGCTTTCTAGTTAAAAATAAAATAATTCAATAACTTAGATGTGTTTATATAATATCAGCGCATAGTAAGTCCTAACAAACAAAATCAAACAACCAAAAATAAAAAATGTGCTCCAAAAGCAATATTTAGGCCAAGCTTACCCTTCATCAAAGTTCAGCAAAACAATGGTTTAGTTTTTGGTTTTTTGAAGTTTAAAAGTGTTGTAATGTTATATGAATACATCTGGGTTATTGAATTTTTAATTTGTAATTTGAGAAGGGAGACCAGGAAAGATCAGTAGAAAGAAGATTATTCTACATATCAGTTTTGTTTTGAGACCACAGTTTTCCCTTATTTGCACCCAGGGAGAAATATACAAGTGTTTTATTCCCATTTAATGAGAGTAAAAGGGGTAACACGTTCCTCTGAAACTGGATTTGTAAAGCAAGAGGTTATTTGGTACCTACAGCTTTTGTATCAACAGAGGTAGAAGATAGGCTGTCTTGATGACACATATGAAAAATGTGACTCTAGAGCTAGGCGTCTTTGAGAATTCCTCAAAAATCCCCCAGAATCTCAAAGAATAAAAACAAAAGGCCAAACTGCAGTCCTCATGAGCCAGATGGAAAAGCAACCCGCACGCACATACAGACCAAAAAGCAGGAAAATAAATATCTTTGGAAGTGTGTAAAACCACAGAGCAACTTCCTGCTGCAACACAATTCTGAATTGTGTCAGTGGACGAAGTGTTTCTGTCATTGCTTCTTAGTTGATTAGCTGAAAAAATCTTGCCTCTGAAGCTTGGAAACTCCAGAAGAGCCCTCTTTTATTCAATCTGGGCTTTCTGCAGAAAAAAATCGGACAGATTTTCTGTACAGAGACAACAAGGTAGCTCACCTTTTGTGGTTCAAGGTTGAAGACCCTAATTAAAAATGTATTCTGGGCATGCTCAGAATGTAGATGTATTACAGAAAAAATAAACATCAGGTTTTAGTACACTCCCTGGTCTCAGCTTTTCAGTGCCAAAGACAGCCTATGAGAAGCCTACAAATACTCCCATGGATTGAGGCACTGCAGAATAATCAGCATAGTTCAAAATCAAACGTGGCCAATGTTAGTATGGTTTGGAGAGCACACTGCTTTTAATTCAAAGGAATCCAATGTATCACTATACTAAAGACTCTTAGGGGATGTTTATTCATCTTGCATCTACCTTTAAGCATAGCTATAAAGTTTGATATTAAGGAAGATATGCAGAAGTATTTTATTATCATTTTCAGTTCTAATGTCTAAGCTGTCTGATTCCATTTGGTCAAAAACCCATTGGCGAGATGCTGAGTGCACAAGCCGCATAAAATCAATGCAAAGACCATTGCTGATGGTCCATTTCACATTCCCTGTTCAACTAAAACTCTAGAAGCTTTAACAGTTCCATAGCCATAGAGACATTAGTATGATGATCTGAAGGTTAATGACGTCTGTGGCAACGCGAAGCCCAAGGTCAGTTAACACATTGAGTGCACAGCCTGTCTGAGAAGCTTGGTAGATACGGATGTAGGCTGCCAACTTGAACTGAACTCTCTAATTATCCCAGATCCAGCAATTCTAAGCGAGCCATGAGGTGTTTATATGAGGCACATTATCTCGAGTGATTACACCGTAGCTATAGCCATCAGTTTATCACAGTCTGGTAGATAAATACTCCATGGCCTATTTTGAAAACAGACCAACATACATTTTGCAGGACTTTTCACGATGCCACTGTATTCTTTCCACCTTGCTAACTGAAAGCTAAGAAGGAAAAACTGGTATTTAAAATTTTAAATTTATCTTTGAGATATACATAAGACAAAATATCTCTAAACTGCTAGTGTTGCATAGCAGTTTCATTTTATCTGATCTTAATTTGCAGAATTTTTAAAAATATCTTTTGTATTTAATATGTTGGCTTTTAACATCACGGACTTAGCAATATTAGGTTAATGGTTGAACTTGATGATCGTAAAAGCCTTTTCCAACCTAAACAATTCTATGACCCTATATAATTATTTTATCAATGTTCTAGTTCTCCTTACCTTAAGTATGAATGGTGTATACCAAGAATTTTGGCAAAATAGAATCAAATTCTAGAAATAGAATTTGTTTAGAATCTCTAAACAAAGATGAGACCTAAGGATTTCCCGCAAGGATGCTGTTTGGTTTTGGCAAACTGTCTTCTGCTCACACCTGTTGTACGTGGTACGTTCATACTATCACTGTAGGCAAAGATGCATATGGAAGATGTTTCTGCAATATACAGTGCAGAAAGCAATAAAGGACATATTTGTGAGCTGGAAAATTGGGAAATATTGATGATATGGGCAAATTTGATTGTGATTTTTTAGCCTAGAAAAGAGACTGGAATTTTTATCCGACTATAATTTTTCTTTTTTTGTTCTTCACTAGGCTGACAGTTTTTATCCCTTTGAAAACATTTATCTCTGAGAAAGCACCGCAGTCCAATATTACAAGTATAGAGACTTTTTCTTTCTTTTAAAAGAAAAACTTTACCAGCTCCAGTTACTTCATAGTCCTTAATATGATGTCTCTAAAAGTCATGAGCAGCTGTAGCTGATTTTTTTTAGGTGTATGGTCTTGTCAATAAACAGGTTGCACTCATTCCTACAATTCTTTCAGTTTATTCATTGAACAATGTTGACTATAATCACCAAAAAATTAATAGTTACTATTTACTGAGAGGGGCAGCCACTTGTTTCCAGTGCTGCCCTCAATGCTCTCACAATTGCTTTCATTCCTCCAAGGAGCTTCATACAAAGAGCACCACAGGGTATTATTGATTACACGAACTCTGCTAGGAAAAAAGGCTAAAACCAATAATAAATACCAGAGATCCAAAGAAGCTCTTGGAAATGCAAGCTGGCTTTAGGCACTTTGTAGTTCTGCAGTACCAGTAGATGCTGCCCCTTACTCTTCTTCCAGACTTTACAATGCTGCAGGACCTTATTTCCCTCTTGAGATGTGTTTGCATGCAGCAAAAGGAGAGAATTACTTTTTCCTCAATGAAAGATACGTCAAAAAAGTATTCAGAGACAGAACTGAAGCAAAATGATAACAGCAGTCAGATTTGCCAATTTCTTTACAGACAGAAATTCACAATTTACTCTTATGAGATGTTACAGATTATTAAAACTTTTACTTATTTTATGGATTTTAATGAAGAAAAAATAAACACAATTTTTTTTTTATAACCATTTCTTTCTCTAAATAACTGATAATAATTCAACAGCAAATAGAACTTTACTATAGAGAACTGATCAGTTACCTACATGACAGAACTATTCATCAGGAACACAAAATATGCTGCGCTAGTTCAGATGAGTAGGCATCAAATTCGGCCTTTTTTACTCTGATAAAAAAACCCCCTAGATATCTGCAAACTGTGCTATTCTAGTTTGCAGCAAGGTGTCATTTAGTTTCCTCAGTGGCTCTGTAGAGTCTAGATCTGAACACGTCTTTTGAGTTTCACATATAAGACACAATTACTCCAAAAATCTCACAATGGATATAACCAAAGTAATTCTGCTTTCATCTGAAATCCCACATGGAAGCCTCAGAAACCAAGCTTTGTCTTGGAATTTGGCATATATAATAAATCTACTCCTGCTACCAACAGATACCTATGCTGCCCCATATTATTTCTTCCCATTCTTTCCCATTGATGGCTATTGCCATTCAAATTTGCAAATGCCATTCACTAACAAATTACAATAAAGGCAGTGGAACACAGGCTTAAGGAAAAAATGAAGTAGTGACTGTCAGTAAACCAAAGAGACTCTCCAAGAAATCAAAACGATATGGAAGAGAAGTGAATCTTATTTTTTTTCCCTGGTAGCATACATCACTACCATTTTAAATCAAGGGCTTATTTATACCTGCCTGTTTATACTAACTGTCCCAGCTGCCCACCATATGGAGACCTAGTTCCCAGTAAAATTTTCCTCACTGCATACATTTCAGTACAGACCCTCAAAGGTATTAAAGCAGCAAATTCCTGGAGAGGTTGGTGACAGAAAGAAGAACTCAAGGCCTCTTTGTTCACGTGGGCCAAGAAGAAATGCAAATGCTCATTGCTAAGAGACAGAAAGTGGATGGGATAGCAGGAACCAGGTTTGAGGAGGAAACCAACTCTCTGTGAGGATTTTTTTTTTCTGGAGTAAAATGTGTATCAAACCTAGAACTTATGATCGAGTTTTCTTCATCTCTGCAAAATCAGGAAGAGATTACATTGTCCAGAGTATGAGATCATAGATGCTTTCGCATCTGCTTATATTACATATAGAGAAATCAAGACAGTTCCCCACCTTCTTCCATACTCCTCCAAAGTCAGCCTGTCTTTGGATCAGTCCTTGGCTCAGCTACTTTTATTCCACGCTGGCATACTGTATTATGTAGGGGAAAAAAACCTGTCCTAGTCATGGATCAGAAGGCCTACAAAAATCATTTAACTGTTATCTAAACCAGATTTAAATCAGGCAGGAAATTAACCTGGAAAGAAAAGTATGTGTGACAGGCTAATGTAAACACTGGTGTTAACTAGTTTAAACTGTGGTTAAATAGAGATATGCTCTTTTGGAAACTTCTTCTTCCTGGAATAGTTCTGCATGCATAGAAAGATACAGAATCTGGCTTTTCAAATAGCTCTATACATATTAAGAAAAAAAGTCTGCAAGAAAAAGAGTCAGAGGCACACATCTTCACAGCCACATGGAGTAGAACAATAGGAAAACAATGTTTAGAGTATTACAGGTATCTCAACCTAAAAACAAAACAAAATAAAACAAAACAAAAAAATCTGTCTTCCAGATTTTGCTAAAAACCATCTGCTATTTTTACTTTTTTTTTGACCCCACCTCACATAGAGAATGCAAGTTAGGATAAGTTACTGTCTAAAAGGTTTCAAAAAGTAAAGCTGGGTCCTAATTTGGGAATGAGAGAGCAATGATTTTATTAACTATATTTCTCTGTGGCTGACAGAACTGAAAAGATGGAAAATAAGGCTGAAAACATGGGCCACGCCAGATTATCAAGATTCCTCACAGCAGTACACAGACACAGTGTCTCATTTGAGAGGGTTTTGATTTGTAGTGAGCAGGGGATAATTCATTTAGCATGTCTACATTAATGTGATAAGAGAAAAAAAGTAGGAACAGGAACAGAAAAGTTAAGAAATGCTAAAATGCTAAAACTTTGAAATGCAGCCAGTGTTTTTCTCTAGAGTAACAGGAAGAGCTGTGCTTTAAATGGGCATAACAATATAGCTTTAAAACTTTATCTTCTGCCCAGTTCTGAAAATTTTTGGAGAAACTGAAGGGTGTGGTCTCAAAAACTTGCCAATTAGGAGGATTTGCCACATTACATATGTGCAATAACTTTGGTCTATGAGTAAAGTCTGAAAATGGCTCACACAGAAAGGCACTTTTTAGATCCTGTTTCATTCCTGAGGGATGTGAAGCCAGAATCAGCATTTTTCTTATTTAAAAGGTGACCTTGTTCCAACAGAAACAGCAAGAATATAACTGATATACATGTAAAATATCCTTTGTTTAATTCTTTGTTTTTACAAATATTATGTATCTTCTTCACCTCATAAAAGGTTAAAATCTCA
Source organism: Oriolus oriolus (assembly GCA_013400235.1). Lineage (NCBI taxonomy): Eukaryota > Metazoa > Chordata > Aves > Passeriformes > Corvidae > Oriolus > Oriolus oriolus. The sequence continues at coordinate 1,154,416 of VXBT01010378.1, forward strand.
TGGAAGATGGGCTCCTAATGGCTGAGTGAGTGGCAACATCATTTATAGCATATCAGAGATTTTTCCCAGACATATAAGAAATCTTGAGCAGGGTGGAGGTTTCTGATCCCTGTCCATGTGTGAGAATCAAGCAATTTCCTCCTTCATTCAAAGTTTGTCCCTCCTGAATGCTTATGAGCAGCAAATGACTTCAATGAGAGTTACCTATTTGCACAACATTTGCCTGAAGCTCTTCCAAAGCTTCCACCATGACAAATTAACTTATCCCCATTCAGACTGACTAGGAGGTGACAGAGAGGGTGGCAGAAGCTTTGTTTTTGAAGGAAAGCAATTTCCTGGAGAAACATCACACAAAATAAAAATAGGACTTCACTGTTACAGGGCATGCAATAGTGACTAAGATACTGATTTATATTTCATCTGCACAACAAAAATGTCACAAACACTAATGGCAGTATCACTTAACGGGCAGGTCGCTAAACGTGATTACATTTTGGCAATGCATTGTTCAGGCGGATCCATCTGGGAGTAATACTCCAAGTTGTCCTCTAGGGACTTGGGCTTTTTACAAACATGTGATTTTATTTTGTTGGCGTAATAGAAATTTCTATGGAGATACTGATTACACGGAAAGTAGAGTAAATTTTCCTAGAAATTAGCCAGAACACGAGGAATGAATTCCCACAGAAACAAAGGACAAGCACAATCTTGCCTCAACGCTTTTTATTGTTCCTTATCAGTGTGAATGCTTCAGGTAACACCTTCCACAACGGAACACAATGCTGTGTTCGTTTCTTTGCATATGTGATAACTAATCAATCTGCATCCAAAAGATATTATAATATTGCTGCAGGGAAGACAGCATTAAAAGAGAGGGAGAACAGCATCTAGCAAGCAATCAATATGCCCAGTATAAAACAAGAAGTGGTTTCTGTTTCCAAACCCTATTGCTTATTAAATAAGAGTGTGTATTTTGGCCCAAATTTTAAAAAGTTTCTAAACACCCCCTGATTAAGAGGTTCGAGTTATGTTCCACTGTTTTACAGTTTCAGTCTTTGTAACAGGAAATAGTTTATTAAAAAAAAAAAAATCATACATTTAGAATGACCAATCCTGACTGTAGACATTTGGAAGGAGCCTGAGTACAGTATCGTTACTGCAGATTTTTTCTAGTGGCCTTTGAAGACCATTACACTAGAATTCACTTATCAACTATTAAAATGGAATAATGAAATCATAGTGACATTAAACAGCTGTACTTTTGTGCAATTTTTGTGCTACAGCAACCTTATTCCTTGTATTACATGTCAGCTTGCTCTAAGTCATGCTTTGAACAGACCACACATCTATAGTTGATTTTATAGAATTTTTTTCCTTGCAAGGCTGATCTATTTTAATTCTTTAACCTCCTCTAAAATCATACTGAAGCTTAGACCACACTCACTCCAGCCCACTCGTTACAGCCCTCTGTGGAGGGCTGTGCATAGCAGCAGATACAGGCACCTGCACCTGTGAATAAGAGCGTGCTGTGCTTGCTGTCAGACAACGGTGTTCTCAAGTCCTTGCTACCAAGATTCCATCTGAGCTGGCAGCCTCCAACAGTCTATCCATGCTTCCTATCTAGCCACTATCAGAACCTGCAGATTAAAGCCTCCTGTGCTATTCTGAGATTAACAGTATCATATAAATGTTCTGCTTCCTTGGTCTAGTACGTCTGTGAGAGACGAGTATAAGCCCATGCAGTCACTGTCAGCTGGATGCACACGCTTTTCCAAGAGATGTGTTTGCACTTATACAAAGACTGATTTGGCTTGGGATTTTTCTGATGAAAAACAGATACAGTGGACTATCCTGACCACCCCACTTTTTATACTTCTGCACAGAGGTGAGAAACGAAATAATGCACAGCTTTTCCCAGTGCAATACTGCTGCTGCTGCTTCTCAGCTCCCTGTAAATGGGGCAGAAAAATCCTGGGTTCATGTCCCTCCCACTGGCACAAAGCTCAGAAGTCATGTGCTTCTCCTCTCTGACCCAATCCTCACTTACAACTGAGTTTAATATTCTGGGTCAGGAAACCGTCAAAAATATATAGTTCCACTCAAAAAAAAAAAATCTTGTTGAAAATTTAACTTCCTTTAGACACTTTCAGAGTGAAAAAATAAATAGATTTTTAAAACCAAAAAAAAAGATGAAAAAAAATTCGTATCTCTGATTACATTAAATTTTAAAAGTTTTTGATGACGAAAATGAAAAATTAAAATATGTGCTATTACATTAAACCATATAGTTCAAGAAAAAAGATATTTTCATTCATGTTAGGTTGATATGATATTATTGCATTTGAAAAAATACTGCTTTTGTGTCTAAAACTTTGAATTACCTTTTTAAACCAGCAAGTTAAAAACAGACCAAGAACAGTCACCTGCTTTTCTGTGTTTCCATTATCATTTGCTTATTCAAGCCTCATACAACGGAAACACATAATTCCACAGTTTTTAAACTTTTAGTTATGAGAGCAAATGCAATACATAAATACATAAATGTATACATAAATAGGTAAAGAAAGGAATCCCTTTTGATTAATTTTCAGGGAACTTTCTAGATATAAGAAATATATTTCCCTACATTTTGGGATCTTTATACCATAAACTGAACTAGAAAATCAAAGATCTATTACTTATTTATGCGAAAAGTGTCCTGAATGAAAAAGGACTGAGAAAGAAGAAACCAACCAAGAATAGTTTGTGTTTTTCTCAAATACCTGATTCTTAATCCTCTAGTTCCCTGCACTGAAATAATGGAAGCTCCTAACTACCTCCTGGAGATACATTCAGTTTGTGTACAATTCTTTAAAGCAATGATTTGGAAGGATTTTTAGCCAGAGGAAGTAGCTTTGAGATCTAATCACTAAGGCAGAAAAATCTGGACTCCCTGGAAGCTGGGGCTCGAATTCTGGCTGGCTCATCTCATCCTTTCATCTTTCAAAGGTAGATTAAATTCCATGTAGCTTAGCATATAGGGGTCCTCCACAGGACTTTAAAAAGATGAAGTCCTATTTCACCTAAGTGTTGTTAAATATAACATCTTTTCTCTTTTTTTCCCACCTTAGAAATAAATCCTAGAACCTGAAATCATTTTTCTAAAAGCATTTCTCTTTTACAGATGGCTCCCTACCTTCTTGTCTTGAAGGTCTGCAGCTTTATTTCCTTGATTCTTTTAGTATAGCAGACCCTCTTCTATAGAATTGTTCTATTCCACAGGCAGCACTAGTGGCATCAGGACCCAAAGGAGTTCAAGCATTTCCTCCCAGTTCAAGATGTGCTCTTTTAATTTATTTAAATTGTAAAAAGCTAATCAGACACACTGAAAACACTGAAATAAAATTTAAAACTATCTTTAAAGAGAGGAAGAAACCTCATAAATATCCCAATAACTACTGAGTCCCTCCTACAAATCCCTATGTGTGCTGAGAAACAGTCTGAGGAAACTAACAACAGTGGCTACTACAGTTTAAGCTGAAATTTTTAGAGCTAAAACTGCTGATACAAATTACAAGCATCAGTGGTTGAACATGTGCACTAGGGACCTAATTTAAGCATTTAATAACAACTAATGCATTACACAAACATGTATTTCGGTAGATACTTGGTGCAGTTTGTCCCAAACGCTTCTTCAGAAATTACAAAGAACCAAAAAATTGCTAATAGAACCCGTAATAATGCAAAATATCTTGGCAAGAGAGAAAGTGGGATCTGTGGATTCGTAGTCCTTAGGTTTTTATTTTTTCCCAATTAAATAAAAAGAGTAAGAAGAAAATTAATTTTTCCGTACTTTAAATCTTTCTTAATCCTGACTGGGGTTTAGGCATATAATCCAAATAGTCCCCAAAAAGAAAGATGTCTAAAGAAAATGGATAATAATGACTGGACAATCTTGGCTGCTCTTTGGGGAAAAAGAAATCCTAGGCATGGATGCATGGGAGGAGAGTAGAAAAGCAGTTCATCAAAGAGGCACTGCTTGCACAAATAAGACCAGAAACTTAAGAGTTTATACCCCCTCCTCAAGAAGCCATAGGGAATACTTTGGTATACAATGCAACCTATTTTCTGATGAGAGAAATAAAATATAGTATATCACAGCCAATCTTGGTGTTCCCATATGAAAAAAAGACTGACATGAAACACCTGTTGCCTCTTTCCTCAGCTCTTATTAACCATGCAATGTCTGCTAATATTTCAGAAGGGAAGAAGATACACTTTTAAAATTATTCAGAACAACACAGCCTGAAGATCTAGATCAGTACTTTTGAAGACACACATTATTACAGATGTCGCTGACAAATTTTGCGTTGAAACGTTGCTTCTCAAGCTTTGTTTTACAAGTCGTTCAACCTGGTAAATGCCAGCCAGTGGCATTTACCAGTCACTGGTAGCCCAGTACAGGCTTGTCAGCCCTCTCGAGCCTCCAGCTGTTCAAATCCCTTTGCACAATCCTACCAGGGCTGCAAGAACCTTAGATTAAGTGGCGGTGCCTAAAGCGTACCTTAAAACCAGGAACCAGGCTGAGGAGTTCTCTCTTGCAAGCTGTGTTGCCTGCAGCTCTCTCACCCAGAGATTGTGTAGGGAATGGTCCACAATTGCACACAAGACTTTGAGACCCTGGTCATCAGAAGAATGATGTAGAAGTCACACAGCAGTGGAAAAATTACAGAACCACAGAACAGGGTCGGAAGGGACCTTTGGAGATCATCTCTGTCCCATGCCACTGCCATGGCAGGGTCGTCCAGAGGAGGTTACACAGGAATGCATCCAGGTTGGTTTTGAATGTCTCCAGAGAGGGAGACTCCACTACTTCCCTGGGAGGTCCAGTGCTCTGCCACCTTCAGTGTAAAGAAGCTCTAACTTTGAGGCAAATGCTAAAGTGAGCACAAAGAAAAACTGAAACAAATCTTGAAAATGCTTTGGCAGACTGCCATTTACAAATAGAAGCAGAGAGCATTTGGGTTACCAAGTCCGAGTTCTTGTCACCCTGTCGCAGAAAGCCCTGCTCTCCACTGAACAAGTTCTCTATTGATCTTTCCCAAGTGCTGCAAAACCTTGTCTTGGGCATATTCTGGGCCACTATGTGACATTACAAATCTGTTGTGCTGTTCTTGAAAATACTTTTCACTTCACTTCAGGTGAATCAAATAAGGTAAGCACCAAAGCAACAACAACAATTCTTTTAATTAATTACATTAATCATTTAATTGATTAATTCTGAGAAAGGTTTCAAATTGAAGAATCATCATGAATCAACTATTTTACACCTAGAACACAATCATTCCTAAGTTCTGCTCCTTACTGTTAGTCTGTCAACACAGTCAACCTGTTAATATAAATAAATACAAGGGATGGAATATCCACAACTAAAAAAAAATGTACAGGCACTCTATTAATTTCTTCTTTTCTATCAATCAGTAAGTTTTACAAAGCCCTCCAACAAAGTAGTTACAGTGAATGTGAGTCTAAGTCTTCTCTCACACATAGTGTAACAGTGCATGTCTAAGTCAGCACTTGCGTAATTTGTTCTCAAGCAATGAGATTCAGTCACAGTAATCCACTCAAAATTCTCACTAAACAGTTATTTTAAAACATTTTGAACATTGAGGGATCTTTTTTTATTTTTTGGCGGTTTTTTGTTTTTGTTTTTTCCTATGCAAACAATTGTATTAAGTTAGATTTATATCAATACAGGGGTAGATGTTGAGAGTCACTATACCTTAGGGTATGATAATTCCTGCAAGAGGGTCCCAATGAAATTCAGGCATTTTTTCAGAAGATATGCACTGGCATGAAAGCATAAGCTTTGCAATTCCCCCAGCACCAGGCAAATCAGCAGTGACCATCTTGCTGGAGCTGACTGTGAACCTCGCAACACAAGTGATGTACTGTGCCCAAGAGCAGAGTATAAATCTCAGTTTTATAATAATGATGTCGACAATGGAAAAAAGCTTGAAAAATCCCAGGGAAACAGTAAAGATGCAGCTTCTTTGTCTGGATCTTTTCCTTTCTTCCTGCATTCTGTGCTTCAAAGCTAACTGCAGCTGGACTGACACCTCCAGTATGAGATCTGCTAATATTTATATTTTGATAGCAGCCACAAACACATCACACACAATGCATTCCCCACAAAACTGATAGGATAAATAGGAAAACAACAGAGAGATGGCTAGCATCTATGCAAAACGTAGTATGTTTTACATTACGTCTTCACACATTGAGGTAACTTAATGCACCCTGAAGTATATCTGACTTTAATACCGCAATATTTCATTTTCAGTTGCTCACCACAGTGTTCAAAATAATGATAAAAAAAGAGTATGATTTGAGGGGATATTTCAAGACAGTGCTATAAAATCATGAGACACAATATGACAGGCACACAAATGAGATGAGAGCAGTCATTCAGAACAACGTAACTAGAAAAACAGACCAGGCAATGTGTTATCATATGTACAGAAGTTGAAAATATTTTGTCATAAAACTTTTGGACATTTTGGAATTAAAATATTTTCCTTTCCACATTAACTGTCCATTTGAAAGTTGACTGTACTTTAAATTACAGTGAAACAATAGATTCAGTGGACTTACAACTATGTTTGCCTATGTCTCGTATTCTGAATAAAACATGTCAATCTACTGCCTTGCTGTCATTCAGAGCATGGTTGGGTGGCTGGGTGGCAGTGCATATGAAAACAGAGTGCATGATTAAGTGCACGACTAGTCAAGAGGACAAATTGGCAAATTCAAAACAAATCCTCACTTCAAAGTTCCTCATTAAGGGCATTCCAGTTACCTCACTGCTACACACAAGTTAAGCACCTCTTTGACAACAATATAAACATTTCTGTGAAATCCTAAGGCTATATCACTGACAATGACTTTAAATTCCTCCTTAAGTCCTTGCACATGAACGTTCACAAGGAGAACCTGACTGTCACCTTGTGCAGTGTGGGTCTGGAGAGGAGCAGGCAATGCAAGGGGAACGCAGCTGCAGTGAGAGCTGGGAAAAGGGACAAAGGGACTGCTGCCTTCCCAGCCCAGGTTTCCAGTGTTTGCTATCAATCTAAATTTCTCCAAGGACTCTTGTTTCTTTGTTATCAGCCCTTAAAGTAGGACATGAGCCATCTTTGCCTGCTGAGTTTATTGGCAATTCAAACATACATTTACCTACAGAAATATGGACCTCATTGCACAAAAGTCTCAGATTTTTAATAAGGAACTACCTTTTTATTCTGCCTACCACAAACCACCACAACCAGACAGCTAAACTAAATATGTGGTGATATATGCATTTTAAATGCATCTTACACTTATTAAAATAATAAAAATATATAGTTATTAAAATATTAAATTATTACCTATTAACTTTAAAGTTGGTCAAAAGGGATAGGAGACAGGAAAGGGAAAAATAATTATGGTGAAGTTTAACTGCCTAATGAATTTTTTTTTTTAATACCTTTCATAAAATCATAGAATAAAGCGTTGGAAGGGACCTTTAAAAGTCATCTAATCCAACAGCCCCTGAAATCAGCACACACATCTTTGAATTGATCAGGTTGTTCAGTGTCTCATCCAGTCTGGTCTGGACTACTTCTAGGGATGTGGCACGAACAGTTTCCCTGGGCAATGTGTTACAGTGTTTCACTACCCTCATCGTAAAAAAAATTCTTCCTTATATATAGTACTCTGAATCTACCCACTTTCAGTTTAAAACCATTAACCCCTGTCCTATCACAAGGCCCTGATAAAAAGTCTATCCCCATCTTTCTTGCAGGTCCCTTATAAGTCATGGTGAAAGGCTGCAATAATGCCTCCCTGGAGTCTTCTCCAGGCTGAACAAACCCAACTCTATCAGCCTTTCCACACAGAAAAGGTGCTACAGCCCTCTGATTATTTTCGGGTTCATGTCTTCCCTGTACTGAGGTCTGCAGAGCTGGACACAACACTCCAGGTGGGGTCTCACCAGAGTGGAGGAGAGGAGCAAAATCCCCTCCCTCGCCCTGCTGACCATGCAGCTTTGGATGCAGCCTAGGATACGGTTGGCTCTCTGGGATGCAAGAGCACACTGCTGGGCCACATCCAGCTTTTCATCCACCAGTATGCCCAATTTTGGAGAAAGTTAAAAACAATACAGAAAAACTCCTACTTGCCACATTACAGTAACGTTTGTATTTCATTAGCGTTCACTGCCTCTACTGTTTAACCACCTGGCAACCATTTACAGTAGGAACAAAAGCAAACAAATAATACTGGAGGGAAAAAATCCTGTAAAGCGGAAAGGAAAAAGTAATATTTTCTTAGTATATACAATAAAACTGTAACCTTATTTAAATGTTAATGAAAAAACTCAGAAATTTTACTGAAGAATTTTTTTTTTAGACATTCATGACTAAGTCTCTTTTTTCATAAAACTTTTAGGTTCTTCATCAATAGAAAACATGTCTAAGCTTTGACATTTTGTACTACTTCTTTTCCTCAAGGTTTACCTAGTCCAATTGGAACTCTCAGGTCAACAGTTTTTATTCAATCCAGCATTAGTTTCAATTACTATTACCTTTTGAAAACACTTTAAAAAAAAAACAAACATTTTATAAATTAGGGAAAAATACATGCATGGCCTCTTTCTTTTTTATATATTTCAATAGTGTTACTACCTAGCTTCAAACAATTATTTTTCCATGTAAAAACAGTTTTAATGAGTTGAAATTAAGTTATATGAAACAAAAAGTATGTTTTAAACTCAAATATGGATTCATTTGAAGTAAACAGCTGTTTTAAAGTTGACTCTAAAGCGGAAATAAGTGCTGTGTATAGGACTGGCCTGCTTTTATTATACAACCTAATTCAGCTCCTGTAAGCTTATATGTGCTTAGTCTATCTCTACAGAAACCCATATTGCAAAGCTGTCAATATTAGAGGAGCTTGGCAGTACAGATTTACTGCCCTCCTTGCTCTTAGGAATGACAGTCTGATTAAGTTCAGCCTGTAAAGTCTCGTCACGGGGTGAAAAAGGAAGGCTGAATAAATCACTCTTACAATTAGATAGTTCACTAAGGTTTTTCAATAGTTTCCTAGTCATCCTCTCCTAGAAGACATATTATCTTCATATCATATCAGGCACCCTTGCCTCCAAGTTATCTTTATAGAGTAGGGAGACAAATGGCTTCTGTTGCTTGTGCTGCGGTCCCTGCTCAACAGTTACCCCTGCAAGCAGCATGAAAAGAGCAAGCAGCATAGTTTGGATGAGCAGACTCTAAAATATTCCTATAGAAGAAAGCTTCACTCCTCAAGCACTGTTTCGATACAGGCTGAGTTGAGAGACTCAGTTCCAGCAGGAGTTTGATAAAGCTGAACATGCATGACACAGCGATGGTAATCATCTGCCACAGCCTGATGCTCAGTGTTAGTCACCTGTAATAAAGCACCGAGAAATGAAGGAAGGCAGGCAAATAAAACTACAGTGATCTACTGAACACAAGGGCTTGGAACACAAGATGGGAAAGAATTACTCCTGTTGCAATGAAAATACTTTTAATTATATATATTCAATGAAAAATAAACTATTAGAGAGTGAATAAAATACTTCCAATTAATGGAAGTAATGTAATGTTCAAACTTAAATGAAGTATTTTTCTCTTGAGGGTTTTGCTGTACTATTTTATTTAGCTTAATGTAATTTAAATTATAAACAGAATGGTTTTGTAAGCCCCCAGAGAAATGAACTTTATTTATAATGTATTTCCTTTGAAGTGGTTATGGAAATCATGCTCTTCCTGAAGTCTGTATTTCACATACCACCTACAGCTGCAAACTAGCAAGTCCTCACAAGTTAAACATGATCTGTCTGGTGAAGTGCATTACAAGAAAACCTGAGATTTTTTTTAAATGCCAGAGGAAAAAAAATTTGTAATTCTGCAAAGTAATAGTCTTCCTTTCAAAAAAGTTATTGAAAGATCTTTGTTGATAAATGTTATGTTTTTTCAGAGGGAATGGAACTCAGCCATAATCACTTCATTTGAGTTTTTAATGCACATAATGGAAGAATAATTGTTTATACTATACCCTAGAGTAAGTTCCAGCTGGGAAAATTTATATTTTGTATACTTAAATTTAAATACATAAATATTTCCTTCTTTCATTTAAATCAAAAATCCTTAAAAATTTAATTCTAGTATGAAGAGCAGATTTTCTTCCACGAGGCAAATTAAAAATGCCTAGTTTGTGTCACCTTTTTTTCTTCCAAGTAATTAAAATTATCTATTTACAAAAAAATAAGCAGCTATGAATGAATCAATGGAACCCCACTCTATGTGCTCTCCTCACCATCAATAGCTACTGCATGGAGTTGGTTAAGTAACTAGAGACAAAGCAGAAATTGTTTCTAGAAAATTAATTTTGGCCATTAATCATCTTTATAAACCATAATAGTACCTTACCCTCAGCTACTAAGGTTAAGCTAACTCAGGTTAGCTTAACACACCAGCACAGGCACACGAGAGTCTAAGCTGTGATGCTTCTCCTGAAATAACGTCACACCAAGTCACTTCAAAGGGAATAGGCAAGCAAGTACTGTAAGGTTTGGCTGACTCTGCAACTGCTTACAGCATGATCCCATGACAGCCACAGTTACAAATTACATGTGCTTTGAAATGACCCTCCCTTTTGTTAAACCTACTTTTCTGCTCTAACCTACAACCAAAGTCAAGAAATAAATAGAGAAATAAATTAAAATACACATTCTTATTAGTCTTGGATTGAGAACTTGAATCATTTTACAAGGGATAATATATAAGAGGAAATATTTCTTTGTAACTATTCTGTAAAACTCTGGTGTTAAATTTCTTATTGAGTTGGTAGATTTTATCAACATCACAAAGTTTCAGGCAGACATTTAAATCCATTAAAATATTTACATCCAATTTATGACTATATGAACAAATATGAATTAATTTTTACAAATTTTTTTTAAATACTCTTTCTCCATATACTACTGTGCAAGCCATTTTAAGAAAAGAAATTACCTCTGTCCCTTCTTAGATCAGACATTATCCAGTTCACCCTTGAAAGTGACACCCATTGTGTTAGAAATTGCACTTGGTTTTACAGATCCAAGATGTACCACAACCTATACAAACATCTAAAAGCTACTCAAGCACAAGTATTACTTGCATTACATGACAAATGCACATCATAGTGACCATTATCCTCACATTTGAGGCGAGATTTTAAGATTCTGGCAGCCCAGTCTAGCTAATGTACCCATGCTAAGCAAGATAATGCTGATCCTCTTGAGGAATGTAACATGTTCAGAACAACTGACAAGTTCTGTTTAGTGCCCTGCACATTTGTGGGTAATAAAGAACATTATTTTATTATTTCTTTATAGATATAATCCTTTAAGAGGTAGCATGAGAGTGTAGTGTAAATCTAAAGTAAACCATTGATTTATTTGCATGAATGGCTTTGTTGCCATTAATTTATTATCAAGAAAAAACCGCAAACAACAGATATTAAGCTCTGGCTTTTCTGAAAATGGATTATATGGGTTGGTGCTTTAACCCTTCATTTTCTGCTCAGTGTTTCCCCATGGTCACATCAGAGTCCAAGTGACAAATATTGCATGTCTATACAGGAAGAGAGATGTGGATAGTAACAAAATGTACAGAAGTTAAGTACATGAATTTAGGTATTTTCTTTATTACTTTCCTGTCACACTAAAACTGAGCACAGTTCCAGTTCTTCTCAGGTATCCTGAAATTCAGCACCAATTACGAAATTTTCTGCAAAGGAATAGTTGTGCCACTGATACCTACAAAAAAGACATTCTCCCATTCTCCTCAGACTCGATATCCTCTCCAGCATAATAAACGTCTTTTGGGATTGCTTTCCTACCCATCAGTTACAACTGGGAAAGACTTTGGATACTCACAACAGAAAATATTAATCTCTTCTACATTCTGGAGATAGCAACCCATTTATTAATTATGATAACTTAAATTTAACCACCAAACCAGAAAAAATACGTTTTCAGTATTTATTTATAGAAAAACTGCCATCTTACGGGAAAAAAAAAGAAAATAAAATAAGAATCCCAAACCACAACCTTTTACTTTTGGCAAAATACCTGAAAAACACCTAATTCAATCTGGAATATGGTCAACACAACATGAAAGTCAGCTGTGTATGTAACAGCATGTAATATATCTTGTCATAATTTCAGGATACAAAAGCAGGGATAAGCATTGTTACAGGATTCATCTGAGACACCTGTTGTTAAAACTGAAGCAATAAAAAACTCAGCCAGTACTCTGAAAATGCCTTACTGAGATGACTTACTTAGAAACCTTCTCCAGACAGAACTGAGTGACTGAAATCTCACGACGCTCCAGAAACAATCACAATAAGCTGTCAGTGTCACAGTCTCAAAAGAGAATGTGAGGAGAGCTGTTTGTTATGTGCAGAGACTGTGCCAGCATGTGTAAATACAGGCCATCTAAACCACTGCTACACATCCAAGTTTACAGTTCATTTCCACAAAATTAGAAATGCAAACCAAGATGGAGCCTTTACAGTGTGAGGAATGTAAAAGAAACACCAATTATAACATAGACACTTCAGTTTACCAATTCATGTGAATTATTTTAAGTGCCACTGCAACTGAGACAGCATAGCATATTAGGGAGAAAACAGTCAAGAGACAATAAATGTTGGCAATTTAATCAGAACAATTTAGTCCTTTGCCTAGGTCTGCTAGCTCAGAGGGAGGTGACTTGTTGAAACTAAATGAAGCTAGCATATAAAAAACAAAAAGGAAAAATACACTTTTCAAGAAGCTGAATCTAAACTGTTGCATTCGAACCTCTTTTATAGAAAAACTGAATTATTATTCAGGGAAATCCTGGTGATAGAATACTGGCTACATTTTATATTTTGTCTGAAACGCATAGAAAACTTGAAGATTTGTGCAGAAGCTCAAGATAATCAACAGAAATAGCTTTAAGGTGTCTTTGTTCTGATTACTAATGCCATGATACTCTTCTTACAGACAACCATAGAGGTTCGCGGATGTAAACCTGTTCAGCCTAGCTCTCTCCTGGCTAGCTATTATTCTGCTAGCTGTGTGGCCCTAACAACAGGAAGCTCAGGGTTTACTACCTGCTTCAGAATTTATTCAATTTCTCTGTTGGGTTTTGTGCCTATGCTGAAATTTTCACCACTGCAGCTGCTACTAAAGTTAGCTCAGGTACACCTACAGGAATGATGGACATCACACTGTTGCCAGCTCCCACAGCTACTCAAAATAGATGTGGCAACAAGACCAAGCACATTGTGACATATGACAGTCTACTTTTGTGCTTCTATTGACAATAAAGGCTCTTAATGGTATTGTAGTCCATAAATTCCAAAAGAAGCTGACTCCACAAAGCGAGCGCTGTTGCCAAAAATCAGCTGTTTCCCAATATGCTGAATACTTTCAAAGATATCGTGTGGATATATACAGAGTTTTTTGAATTTTACCTACATGGTCCAGTAAGGATCATCAGAGCCGCTAGTTGGATCAGACACTGTAATTCTGTGAACTCTTCTTTTGGAAACCAAACTGGTACTGTGTCAGCATGTAGGCTGTGAACAAAACAAAAGATGGAACAATTATTAAAATAGATTACAGAAAAATGGGGAAAGTACAGACATTTAAGCCAAAAGGCCTCATTTGAAGCAAGACAAAACAAAAACTTTTAATACTTTTTATTGCCAAATAATACTGTTTTTCTTTTTCTTTTTTTTTTAATCTGAGAGACCTAGCTGAAAATAGAACTCAAGCATGCACTTATCACACAGAGATCCGGAGCAGTGGTAATAACATGGCACTGACAAGTCTTTGGGCTGCTCACACCTACCTCCTACTGTGTATGATCACAGTACTTTCAGGTGATTTTTTTCAAACCTGGTGACCAAACTGGAGTGAAGATAACAGTTTCCCCAATATAGTACAAACAGTCACTGAAACATGGAATACCAGGTTGGACATTTCCTGGCAAAATCACAGTCTTGACAAGATAGCCCAGCAAACTGTCCTGCTGAATCTTAAAAGTGTTCAATGTTGGGGGATCCACCATTTCCTGGGGAGATTATTATTGTAAGTCTGCAGCTGAGTCAGCAAGCAAACTTGTGTAGCTTGTGTCTGGAAATGGGCACCTCCAACAGAGAGGGAGATGGGATGCTGAGCCCATTCAGACCAAGGAGCAGGTTGACACAAAGGTAGAATTAAGAACTGGGGTCTACTTTTCTTCCAACTGACGCAGCAGTCTTTCAAGGTAGCCAATTTAGAAAGTTGGTCTGGAATATTATTTTTCATGTAAAAAAATTTAACAGAGGAAGCAAAAATATTAATAATTAAAACCTAAACAAAACGCCTTCCTCTGCAGAAGTTGTAAATTTCTGAATTCGGAAGTGTAGGGGAAAGATGAATGACTGACCACCATATTCCATTTCATTACGTATAATTAGAGCCAAGCAGAACCACGTGCCATTATTATCCCATTTACTGCATGCCATTGCAGCCTAAGGCTTCCAGACCCCTTTGAATAACTTAAACACAGAAGAGTGAATGTAATCAAGATGTTTCACAGTTTTTTTTAGTGTCTCTTTAGCCTTTACCAGAATGCCAAGGGATTTTACTGCCAGGTGTTATAAAAAGACCAGGCAACAGACCAGAGAGGGAACATATTCACTGTGCTGCATGTTCAGTTTCTCAGGAAAAACAAACAAATAAACCAAAAAACAAACAAACAAAAACCCACCAACACCAAAACCCAACAGCAACAACAAGGCTGATTTTACTAACAAAGCTGAGACTATATTCCAGTTAATTTTCAGAAGGGAAGAAAATACACAATTATTACCCGTGTACATTGCTGCATGCCAGCCCACCACTTGTAACACACCTCTGGTATGCCTTTAAGTATGAAGGTCTCTTACCTCTTACCTCCTCTGGTAAAACACTCTCCTGGAAGACAACTGTTCCCTTCACTAACCCCACACAGCCAAGAATTGCAATGAGTCAGAGTGGAAGACAATCTGAACACCCCACTAAACCAAATGAACACAAGAGAGGTTGTATTTGAATGAATGAACAGAAAGGAAGCAAATCAGATTAAATATGGCTACAATTTGTATTATTTGTCTTACAAGCAGTGAGAAGCAATTCTTAGCTAGACAAATCAGTGTGGCAAACCCTTTCATAAGGACAGGCTTTGAGCCTCAGTCGAGGCTCACTGCCTCAGCCCAGGATCTATGTTTAGAAGAGAGACTATCACTCCAAATTCACTTCCTGAAACGTTTCTTTTCCTAGGCATTTCTTGGCCTAGCCATTACACCACTACTCCAATGCTCTGCTCCCAGACAGACAATGCGCAGGAAGCGCAGCACAAGGAAGCGTGTCTGCACCGAGGGTCAAGTGGCAAAGAAGGCAAAACTCTCAGAAAGAGGCAAAGAGTAGCCAGAGAGATCAGGTGTATCATTAACCCACTCCCACCTGGAAAGGCTTTTCACTCTGCAAAGTGACACAAGCCCTGTAATGATCTCATGGAGCCTTTGGCTCAGGAAGGATGGTTCCAGACTTTTCAAGACAGCAGCTCTGATTTTTGTACTTCAGCGATGCAGCATTGAATCTACACACTAATAATTCACTCACATAGTGAAACTACAATTTGCACAGCATGTACCAATTTTTGTTTAATTGAGGTCCCTAGAGGTCCTTAGTGGAATTCTTACATAGTGTCAACAACATGAAACAACAATGTGAATTACACTTAAAAAAATTGAATGTTTTAAAATTAATTGATACATTTCTTTTTATTCAGAAGGTGTAAAGGTTGAAAAAGATTTCTCATTTACACTACCAGCGCAGAAAAATAATTTTAAAAAACTCTGCTACGTGATCAAAGTCAGTTTTAAATAACTTGCAAACTTTTAAGATTGCAAAACAACTGAAAATAGAAGCCTTTTTTTAGTTAGTGAAGCCTCCTTTTAGTTGATGAATTGAAGTTTCTGGCAATTAAACCTGGAATTTTAATAATTCCCTTCTTAGCAAGTTATTATGCTTTTAGTTAGCAAAAAACTAGTTTATTATTAAATTAGCTTTTCAAGCTATTCTCAATTTAAAAAAAATTCTTCCATGTAATTTTCTACTATATTTTACTTTTATGCCATTACTACCAAGAATCCAGTTTTACCCTCCTAATAATGCAGGTTGTGACTAAGAGCTTTGGAATTCATTGCCTTAATTTACAATAAACTAAGTCTCCTCAAATAAGCGTGTGCTGTTTGTATATTCAGCTACAAAGCTAATATACTCTACCCTTTGTGAATAGTAACCAAAGCCAGCTGACAACTCAGCTTGTGCAGAACATCAAGCTCCAGCTGAACAACACTGTCAACAAACTCCCCAAAACCCCATTCCAGCTATCAGCATGAACCCTGGACCTTAAATTTAAGCCATCATCAGCCACCTCTAACCTCCTTTACTATGTCTGCCCTAGAAAATTTAATTTGAGGGGTGCTTCTAGGCATTGGCACTCAATCTCTGCCATGACACCGCGAGACTGGTCCTAGCAGGATTTTATCTTGGGTGTGCTTTGGGAGGCAACACAGCCAAGGAATCTGAGTCAGGCCAAAGAGGAGAGGACTGAAATTTGTGGCACCACAAATACAGCTGTGATTTCAATACCTTAAAAAAAAAAAAAAAAAAAAAGTTGTGGTCTGGACAGGCAGGCACTCAATGTTCCAGGTACAGAACTGAAAATCACATTTTATGACTTTCATGATTCCTTCCCTATATTCATGAGAATCCCTATTTAAAACAAGAAGAGACCTTGTGTGCTGCCTTTAGATTTTAACTTATTTTTGATTAAATCTCACTTGAGACTAGAGTGTCAGAAAGGCCTTTAAATAAGAGATCTACTTTTGTGGAAACCAAAACTACAGATATAGTAATTTCTACCCTGTTTACTTGAGAAGACAAATTTGCATGCATTGACTCTGCACTGAGAAAATTAGTTCCTGTGTTTCACCAAGTAGGTTCCCCTCTATGAAAAATAAAATTCACAGACTGGTAAAACTTTACACATAATAAGGTATTTCATGTGAGTGTGTATCAAGAGAGATAAAGGTGATCTCACTTGTCAGGATCTTTTAAATGAATTATGTGCAATTTTTGCCTTGGCGTGAGGACAAAAAAGGTCTCGAAAACTTGACTTAGTTACATATTTTTATTTTCTTGCTGAAATAACCTATTAAAAATCAACTCTCCTACGCATCACTTTTATCAACCTCAAAAATGCCTACAGAGGTACCTAAATAGATAAAAAGTATTTTAATAGTTGAATGAACATAAATAATACTAAATATGATCCTGATGACAAAAAGAAAATCAGAAAAAAAGGCAGCTTCTATTTCCAATGGACTTTAAAGGGCAGAAAATACTTTGATTCTTAAGCTTCAGACATAAATACTGTAAGGTGGAAGAAGTGTCTCTACCTTGCACTTCTTTCAGTGGATCTCATTAGAAAAAGGTTAGGATCCTTCTGGACTAAGACAATATCAAAGTTGGATGGTAAGAGATTGCAACTGCAATGTTGGTACACTTGAAAAGTGCCTCCTCACTGATATGACAAAGACGTGCAACATGTAGGCGAAAACCAAATTTCTTTGCTGAGACAAATATAATATCATACAAGTTCATCCAAGTCACTCTACTTTTATTTATTCAGGATGACTAAAACCAATCATTTTATGCTCCTTTCATTCAGTTTAACAGAGGTAAAAACCAATGATTAACATCCTGAATTAAGACAATGTTCCTGGTGAAGACATGTCAATTCATAGTACTGTGTTAGCCAATTCTGTTTCAGCTGCTGAAGAACTAGAAGCCTTCATTTTGTTTTGAAGTTCTGAGGAGTATGGTAAAACAAAATCCAAACATTTCAGATGCGATTTTAGTTTGGTAGTCCCATAACTCAAAAATTATTCAGTCTAGACATATCACATTTGTTTCACTCTAGAATAGGTACTTCAATGTTTTATTGACAAAGCTGAGTGCCTATTATGGAAATACTCAGTTAGGGCTGCTCAGCATAAAGGTGTTCAACTCAGTTCACATACAAAGCATCGCAGAAGTGCACTACAGTGTCTGAATAATCAGTAGAACAAGCAGCTAGGAAAAAGGAAAACATCAGGAAAAGAACACTAGAAGAGTATTTCAACCTAATTGCTCTATTACTTGCGTTTTCTATATATCAGGCATATAACCACAAAAGCTTTTTAAAATTTGCAGTGATTAGACTCTCTCTTAGACTATTATTCCCTCAGGTGCTTACTGATACCTGACTGCTAGTGTCGCTGACAAAGATTATTATTTTACACTGAAATTTTTTAAATGTCATGTATAATTTATATGATACTAAAATGGTTAAACAGACCAAAACAGGAAGCTGATTATTTGGTATACAGTTATCAACGTTAATGATTTAGGAAGTAGTTCCACTTAACTTTAGATATCTTTGCAGTTACAGGCATCTACCCCTGAGCTGTACAGGCTGCACAGTCAACACAAGAAAAGCTACCACACCAAAGAACCATTCAGCAGAGCTGATGTGTTTTAGTTGTTGGTCCTAGGATGAGATGAAGTAAGTTTTATGGGTATCTTTTGTTCACCATCCATTATGCAGCATACCTAAATCTGTTTTGATTAATCCCTTCCTGAGTGTTCATTTCTCATGATCACATATTGGTATCCTTAATAACTGTTTTTACCAATCCTTTCCATCCACTGTTTAGTCTATAACTATTCTGATCCATCCAGCCACTTAGAGTGAGATGAGGCTCCACTATACACATGGGAGAAAAAACACACCCCTTCTCATGGAAGACAGCCTTATCTGAAAAAGACGTCCTGAGCAAACATACTGCTCCATTTCTTTCACACAGAGTTTCACTTTAACAGTTACTCAAAAGTTTCAAGATATTCATGATCCCTGTATTGACAGCCTTTTCTCCACCCATCTCTGCAACTAGTAAGCCTACTGTGTTTTTTACTTTAACTGATTACTCTAAACAGAAAAAAAAAAGTCTCACTAAACATTAGACTTTTCAACATTTGAGGAAATATTTGGGTGTTACTTATGTACACAAGATACATGTCTGGTGTGTTAAATCTGAGAAAGTGGGAAGCCTAAGTAAAATTTTGATTTATCATGAGGCAGCTGAATGTGCAATGAGTAATATGCTGCTTTATCAGTTGGAAGCAGATGGACTTTCCTGAAAAGGGATTGTAAGTCTGTTAATGGAAATGTGCAGCTTGTTCACTGGGATACCCAGGTAGGAAATGTCCCATAATTTGGCCTTTCTCAGCTACGCCTGCCAGGCAGTACAGGAAAATCGAAGTAATCATGAATTTCTTTCTAAACTCCATTTTGTATCAAGGATACACAAAACTACCCAACAAATGTCTTAATGAAACATCTGATGAGAAATTAAGGCATTAACGATGTTCATAAGCACAGAGAAGAGATAAGCCATTGGCAAGAGGTGCAAAAATCTCCGATACTCATCTACCAAAATCCACTCTTTTACATCCACAGTGCAGCCAACAGCCTGGCATGGGGTCACCTGCCCACCTCCAGCCTCAACTGCAGCTCTTGCAGAGCAGGTGCCTTCCCCTGCCTGGGGGCAGCACCCCGGGACACTGACAGAGGTGTCCGCGCCATCTCCTGGGGCTATTCCCAGGCACCCAGAGGGCCCCTGGGAAGGTAAGGAAGATATTCCTGCATGCCCCAGAGACAGCGGCAAACATTGCAGCACTGATGCATCCTGTGGTGTGAATGTCATTTGAAACAGGGAAATAAAATCAGCTACGAAGCCTTGGATTTACCTCTGCTCTGAGCTTCCCAGTCCATGCTGCAGGGCTTTCTGTGCAGAGAGGCAGGGGATGCCCCGTGCCAGGTGCAAACTGTTCCAGCTGGCTCCAAGGGTATGGATGGGCCCTGCAGCTGCACTGGCAGTACTCTATGGGATGTGTGGCCCATGGAGAGCCCAGGCAGGTTCGTCCTGAAGGCAGCCTGTGTGTGGATGCCTCAGGCTGGAACAGGGAGCAGTGTGAGAAAGAAGGAGAGGCGGAGAGGAGCTACCATGCACTGACCACAACCCCTGTCCCTGTCCCCCTGTGCCACCTGGAGGAGCAAAAACCAACAGAAAGGTTCACTGTGGGGAAGCAGTCCTGACCCACTATGGGAGAACATCATAAATATGTTTTGGGACTGTAACATGCCTTTGCTCATGTCTGAAAACACTGTTAACCTCTTAAGATCACTTGCAGAATGGTTTCTGTGCAGCTGATGTTAAAGATCTGTTACTAATTTTGTATCGAATTAGTATATAGAACTTCAGTACCGGAAAAAGCAGCTCAGCCATTTCTTTATCAATATCTTGACATTTTTCTTTGGTTTGTTTGTTTACACTAAATAAAAAGCTAAACAGCTTTTGCCTGGTGGGGAGAAGGGATGAGGAGGAAAAAAAAAAAGAAAGGAATGATATGTGGAAAGAGAACCCTGACATGACACTCTTGTATCATGCCACATTCTGTCATTAAATTCACAACTTAATCAAAAAATCAGATCCCCAAAATTACAAAGTATACTGTATCATCCCAATGCTTTACTAAAACTAGGCAGCCCAGGGAAAATAAGCCAGTGGCTCTGCTACCACGGTTTAACTCTTCTGCTCAGATAATACAGGTTTGGCTTTGCTCAGGATTTATTTAATTCTGAGTATTAGGAAAAGCTTCAAACTGATTACTACCCAAGGGCAGTAGTAATCAACATCTGTTGTTGATATACATTTACTCAGATGAGTTAGTATGAGTAAAACACTGTAAATGACTCCAGAACTATATAAACTCGGTGATACATCAGATTAAGCTCTAATGGGATATGAAAGCCGTAGAATGACCTATACCCTAACCAGGGCACAGAGGATCAGTGCAGACCAGAAGCTCTGTGTGCTGTACGTAGGCTTTGACTTCCACAAGCAGTATCATAAGAGCAGGCACTTGTGACTGAGTCGCTGTAATCACTCCTGCCACGCAGCACTGCTGGGCTATTCCGTGATTTCACAGGTCATTATACTAATGGAAGCGCTGTCACCTAGACAAAATGTAAAAGTACACATTTCTCTTGAGAACTGATGGCAATCCCAGCCACATTTTCTAGCTGGAATAAACATGGGTTTTGCCTATGCATGTTTCTTTCTGTATTTCAATTTCATCTCCTTCCATATATCAATTTAATCAAAGAGATAGTGTTGTTTCTACACATTCACAGTAGAAGTGACGTTCCCTAAAGCATAATGACTGTTTTTCCTGTATATACAGTTTTCACAGTGATGCTTTGGAAGGCAAAGAAAATGATGACCTTTTTCTGATTGATTATATGACTGGAGGTGACTTAGATTTTTAAACATTTCAGAAAAAATAGATGCCTTAGAAACCAGGGAGAGGACTCGTATCTATTTTCTTACCTGTTACAGGCAGAGGTGGAAGTATACTGGAAAACCATTTTTGTCTTCAAGGAAAGCTTAACCATACCAGACCAATCCCAAAGTGATGTCAACCAATGCTACCTACCAGCAATACTAAAATTTTCAGGTACCTAGCTAAATTCTGTAAAAACTAAACTAAACTATCTTTAAGCCAATAGCCAAATCTGAAGGTAAGAAGAAAAGTAGTCTGGTTATATAGGGACTGCTGTGTTTGGCTTTGTTTATTATTGCCTTTCCCTGGACTATGAGAAGCAGTGTTTTTCCTACAAATATGCTTTATTTAGCATATTTTCCACTTCTACAGGCACTTAAGCCATTGGCAATATCCTTCATCTCTTATTCCCTTTTTCTGAAGTATCCTGTAATTGTGGCTTTTGACCTTTTATTTTAAGTTACATATTCAGTGGCCACCAGGAACATACCAGTAAAATGCTTTATGAACCTTCTGAACTAGAAATTCACTGAATAATTGCAATGTTGGGGAACAATCCTTAAAAACACAGGTACTTCCATTCCTATGGTACAAAATCACATTAGCTTTATGTTTCTGCTGAAGTAATGCAATTCAAGACTTAATAACAATATTAAATTGCATAATTAATTTAGAGGCATTAAAGAACACCAGGATGTATTGAGACAATTAAGATCTTTAGCAGCAGTATCTTATGATATTTTCTGTCTCTGGAAGGCAACAGAATATTAGCACACCATCAGCCAAAGCAAGAACTCTCACTGGGATAAGATTTTAAATTACTTAATAAAGACTTTACAGACAAAAATTCTGCAATCATCTTCATGCGGTTCATAATTCAAGTAAGGTCCTGATTTATTACAAGTTAACAACGTAATTACAGAAATAATGCATCTTGCTGACATTACAGAAAATAAGACAAAACTCAGCTATTTTTCTAAATGCAGCAAAAGGAAAAAACGTCAAAGAGAAAGTGAAAACCCTCAAGGCTGAGCTCAGTCTTACATTAGTATAACAAAATACCAATGCAGAATAACCAACAGAACTCACTGTGCCTTGTTTTTTCCTTGCCAAAAATGTGTCAGTCTGGGTAACTTTTGAACTAACTGCATTCAGGAGGAATAATAACCACTATAATGATACAAAAATGATAACTGACTCAATTCTAAAAAACACTCAATTTTTTCCATCAGCAATATCCCTACTGCTTAATTTCCCAGAGATATAAGAAATGCCCTGAAGAGGGCTGTTGATATCATGTAACTTAACTATTTATTTTATTCTGATGTAAATCATTCTTTGCAGAAGCTTCTCCCCAGGATCATAGGAAAAAAGCCCACTGGCTAATTGACATTAAACATCCAACATTTAGACAGGTAACTTTATGCAGGCTGGATTCTACCCAAAACTAAGTCAAGAGTCTGAATAAAGATCTATCCCTTTCCTTCTTATAAAGCAGTGATACACCCAAGGTCTGAAGATTTTTCAAGCCAGAAAATATCACCCTCTTCCCAGCCATCTGGAAATGGTCTGAAATCCATTGATTGCTAACTAAACTTCAAAGTCACCAAAGTATCTAAACTCACTCATTAATCCCTGTATTTCTACCTGATTTGTTTAGCTGTTGTTTAATTAGCATGAACAGAAATCTAAGCATTAAGAATGTGTAATGAGGAAATGAGTCTGATGTACATAACTATGTAACAGGTAATGTTAGACAGAGATAAAATCACAACACCACCAATCTTTGTAAACCTATGTCAATGGAGAAATCAGTTGGCTTCAGGATTCACAGCTAAACTTCGGTTTTCACAAGAACTCTGCCAAGGACAGCATGCTGTTGAACTGAGCCCTGAAGCAGGGAGGAGAGCAAGGTGTTACTCTGCATGTCTGTTCCAAATATAATGCATCCCTCAACCATCCTTTTCCACAGGAAAGAGACTATCCTTGCATTGACTGGATTATTCTGAGAACACGAAGCTACAGTATCACCCTTTAGGCACCACTCATGCCACCTTTGCTTCTGCACAGGTTCTCTGACCTGCAGATATCTTCCTGTGTCAACCTTGGTAAAGCATAGCTTAGCTTCGACAGGCATTAAGGCAGTACTTCATGCCCTCCTATTTTTTTAAACCAGTGCTGCCATCCAAGCAAATATATTGGTTACAGAGAGGAACAGCAGCTGCTTCAACTCTGAATGTTATCATATTCCTTTTCTTATTTTTTTCAAGAAGAAGAAAAAAATCTTTATATCCTTTTATACAGGCCAGGAATAAGGTCGTAATCTTGTTCTACATTAAATCAATGAAAGAAATCCAGCATCAACACCCATGAAGCAAAAACAAGCAAGCATTCCTAATTGCTCGATATTGGTACTGTTCTGGAAGACTGTTTGGCAAAGCACTGCTGAAAACTGCTTCTGGTGTCATTTATTCCTTTAAGTAGCACAGTTTTCTTATGGGGAGCTAATTTATTGGCAATATCAGTTCAAATCACAGGGTGGTTCTTTAATAGCTAGTAATTTTCAAGGACAGTCTTTATACCTTGCAGCAAACAAATAAATTCCATCTACAAAACTTTTTTTCCCCACCATATAACATTAAGCAAGTCAATTTTACAAAGTCCTGCTATTTGTACGGTTTCACAGGATGAAAATAGCTCTTTCTGAGCCCAGCAAATGAAAGGAACAGCTGTGAACATTACAATAAGACTGTAAATCCAAAAAGCAGTATGAAATTATAAAAATTGTGTTGATGCCTCAAACACTGTTATATATGCATTAGATATAAAAATGCCATCTATTTAAAAGCCTGCCACTCTGAAAGAGAAAGAAAGCAGTGTAAGGAAACCCACGATAGGTAATAGTAAGGGTCCAGCAATGCAAGCTCCCAAGTGGGGCTTATAAACCTTCAACCAGGCAGAATCATCTTATTTCAGGCAGAGGGAGAGTAGCTGTTGGTTGTTTACTTGGAAAGATAAGTGAGGTGAATTTCACAGCAAAGTTAGATGAGAAAGAGATTTGCTCTCATGCAGAGAACAGAACTTTAGAGTGGACATGACTTCAACAATTACTTTTACTTAAAAGAAGCCTTTTTTACAATGTTCTGGCATTCAAACAACTTGGTAAGCTCGTGATACGCTCTCCAGCAAACTGATGTGCAACCAGTCTGTGCCTGTTTAGACACAACCTTTTCCCTAGGATTTTATACTACAGTGTTATACTTCATGTTGTTTGGGAGAAGGAGGGAAACTCCACTTTTAGCAAGTACCTTCTGCAGCTTGTTTCTGGTCGTTTTAACAGTGCAACAGTACTTAACAAATGATAGAGCAGACTTGCTGGGCTTCACAGCAGTTTTCTTCTCACAAGTCTGAGATTATTAAAAACTCCATAATCCACATTAGATTACAGAAAAAAGCTCACCATCAACATACTCCGCTGCTCTGAAGCGGTAGGTTGTTGCCCATATCCTCACCTCACAGTAATCCCAGTTACTAAACTGCTGCAACCCAAATACTCTACTCAAGCCAAAGCTCACCTCAAAAGGAAGAGGCACAAGGAAAGGAGTCTCTCTTTTCCACTTCTAAATGCACTGTGTTGAAGTTGAAGAATTAAGGTCATTGAATCTTAAAAGACTATTTTGATGAAATCCTAGACACAAAAGCTTTTAGGGAAAGAAAAAACCCAAACAGTTCACCCAAAACCGAACCAAATACTGCAGAAGCAGAAAGTTTAGGTGATTCGTATTATAGTGTTGAAAGGAATTTTTAGGCTTTACTGCAATAATTCTGGTGCACCAAACACCCTGCAAGCCTTAACGCAAACCTGTTTGTACAGCACAGCAGTTCCGGTGGGCTCCTCACAGACCAGCAAGTCTCAAGCCAGGATTAGTTCCAGAGTAAACAGAGGAACCACACACGTGCTCCAAAACAAAGCCTCACAGAGACATTTCCAACTACACTTTTCTTTATTTCCCTTTCTTTGCCTTTCTTCAACACAGGAACGTTTCCCCCAAGTTTACATTGCATGATCTACACACTCTTCAATCTACCTCTGTCTCTTGGTTTAAGAAACTAGTTTGCTGAATTCTCCTAAAAGAATTGGGAAGATGTCAAGATTGCTACATGTTTTGCAGTAGCATATTCCAGAACATTGCGCTGCAAGTCATATCTGAAAATATGTTGAACTGTAACTCATTCACTGCAAGGAAATTAAATTTTTCTTCTGTCAGGGAACCTCTAAAGTTTCCTATGTCCAGATTAATTGTATCTACTAACTTTAATTTTCCAGATGCAGGATGAGAAGATCAGCTACTTGGGAATTCTGTATCTGTAAAGATACAAGTCAAAAAAAAAGTCTGAAAAACCCCTTTTAAGCAAATATATAATTTCAAGAGTAAAATATAGATACTAATAAAGTAAAAAATCAAAACAAAGAAAAGAAAGAAAAAAAATTTAACCTCTACATATCTCAGCTGATTCTGAGGAGGGTTTTGTCTATTTGACTAGAGAAATATCCAACTGAAATCCTTTATGAATTTTAGTAACGAAAAACCTTATTTGTTATTAAACAGAAGTTCTTTTACTTGTTCAGAAATTACAAAAATAGCAAATTCCTACTTCAGGCTTACACATCTTTATATGCTAACATTATAGCAAGAAAAGGAAAAATGACAATTAGAAAATGGTCTCATTCCTCCAAATGTATTCTTGGGTTTCATCTTTTTCACTTGCATCAATAAAAAACAAGTTCCTCTTTACAAGAAGGCATTCTAACATCATTGTACTGTAACTGTTTGGAAGATTACTTAAAGTTCTTTTTATTGCTACAGGAATTCAAATAATCCAGCCATATCCAGTCTTTTCAATTCAGGTTATTTCTTCAAATAGAGCTCAAGTAGATATTAAAATATTCCAGTTTTATATGCTTATTGAAAGTGAAATTATTTTTTGAGCTTTCCAGGTTTTAGCTATAATCAGGTTTGATTTATGCAGAAGAATGTTGCATTTAAAAAAAAATGAAAAGCATCGTAGAAAACAGTTGTTCAAGTGAGATATGGAGTTTGTACCTATATTTTTTCAATTTTTTGTTTTAAATGTGATAGCTAAATTTCTTCAAGTGTTATCTTATTTTTTCTATTTTTTTTCTGTCAAATACTTATCAAGACAACAATCTTGATTATCTAAGACAATGATCAGTGACAAAAAACAGAAAGCAATTATTTAGAAGTAGCTGTCAAGTCCACTTGTGGTTAGGCAACAACAATTTAATTTAATTGACAAAAAGAGATGCTTTCTATTTTTAGGTTTCCTGTTACCAATGTTAATATAACAGCCCCTGAGACTGGCTCGGTTGGTTAGAGCCCATTGCTAATAACAGAAAGGTTGTGGGTTCAATCCCCATATGGACCATTCACTTAAGAATTGGACCTGATGATCCTTGTGGATCCCTTTGAACTCAAAATATTCTATGATTTAATACTAGGCTGGCACACGTTTTGCAGTCTGGAATAGAAAGCATGAAATTTACTTGAAGCTGAAACTCCATACCATAAAAAAGGTAGCTGAGCTGTACTTACAGATAAACACTCTCATTCAGGGTGCCTGAAATCCCACTAGGCTATATAGCACCCCTAGTCATCTACTTGTAACACAGAACTACAGCCCAAGAATGCATACCTAAAAAAGAAAAATTAACATACAGACAAAACTCACATATAAAGCAAATATTTATTTCCAATTTAAAGCCAAAGTGTCTAAGCCTTCTCTTCCCTTGCCTCTACTTTGAGCCATGTTCTTCCAATAATTTGTGAAATTATTTGCTACAACTCGTGTGTTTGAGGTTTTCACACGCTGATGTGAAACACAGCAGCCATCACAACAGCGACCCAACTGTCCACATGCCTTGTGGATGTGCAGCATATTCAATTTATGCCACATATTCGCAGCTTCCAGCTGTATAACAATCTGCATCTTTGGGCTCTCTGGCAATATATAACATGCAGATCATTCCACCTCCAAAGGGCACTTGGAGAGAACACATTTAAAAGGCCAGGAAGTCACTTAATTACGAGAATAGCTCAGAAGTTCTTCCAGCGCATCAAACTGAGCTGCCTAAGGAACCCATCAAGAGCCAGATGTCAGAAAATATCTTTCAAGAAGTTGCAATTTGCATACTGTGATTGCCATCCAAGAAGGAAAAAAGGTGGATGAACCATCTGATGGGACAGGATAGCTGACAATCCCTGCAGAGTTGTATCCTGATCAAAAGACTTACAAGACTGCTTGAAATACAAGATGAAAATGAATGGATAAGTAATGACAGAGAGCATATTTGCATCTAAACCTAAACATATATTAGCAAATAAAATACATGTTTGTTTTGTTGTTTGTATTTTTTTTTAATCTTGCCAATTAGTTACATATTTTTGCAATAATGTAAACCTAACTTGCTTATTACCACAGCTAAATGTTGGGACATCATAAATACCTGGAATGGTATATGTGGTGGGAGTGATTTAGTTTTTCTTTGAATTAGTTTTGTGTTTTAATGTTCAAAATTAACAGGGTTTTTTTTGTTCACTTGAGCCTGGGGATCTATATGAGAACAAGATCGGTATTGGGTTTAGAAGCAGGTAATAAATGAGTAGTGAAAGGGACAGATTAACGACATATTTTCAAAGTTCTAGACAATTTTTTTCCTAAACTATCATAAATAACACCTATAAACAAAACCATTACAACACGCAGATATATTTAAAAAGAGACTGCTTAAGCTACACTGTCTTTCAGCTTTTCATACTTCATAAGAATTTCACAAAACCTAATAAAAGTACGTATTCTTCCTAGGGAACTGCAACTGAATTCTACAGTTCATAGATCCAAAATAAGCAGTTTGTGTAACCTTAGTTTAAGTTCATTAACAATAGAAGAACGTCGCCTTGGGGAATTTGTCTTGTTGCAAGTTCCTAGAGATATACACAGAGCTCAGATGAAGAGACAGTCCATAACCCATGCTCTGTCCTTGAACAAGCATTTCCATCAATATTTTACTACTCATTTCTAAAACAATCAGATAACTTTCCCTTTGAATTGTGACTTCAAAGCACTCAAAGTTTTGGATCTAAAAAAGTTTTCTGATTACATACTTAATCTAATAAAAAGTAGTGTACAAGGCTATTTTAAAAGTATTTTCCTACAGAGGATGACAATTTCTTTGGAATCTTTCTTGTTCCAAGCAACCCTGGGATCATCATTAAATACTGGCAGCCTCTGTGTATTTACCAAATCTTACTCCAGTTCTGACAAGATAAGATAAAAGAATAGTGTTACTAGCCAGGGTCAAGAGTTATGGCAGTCTAAAATACAGAGCACTTTTCACGACGACAGAATTTTTTCAGAATAGGATTTTGAGGGAGGGGTTTTTTTTGTTTGTTTTTTGTAGATTTGGTTTTTTGGGTCAGTTGTTTGGTTTTCTGTTTGTTTTTTTTTTTTCCTAAAGTAGGATTAGAAGTCATAAAACAACATAAGTAAATGGAAAAGAACAGTGTTTCCTAAAAAGACAGATGAAGTAGTCCAGTAGCTACAAAAAGTAAAGGAATATTATAAAATGCATGGGAAGGAAAAAAACCCCAAACTCTATAATTTTTGTACAAGAGTCAATGCAAATTGTAATTGATGAAATTTGATTTCAGAGCCAACATTTTCTTTGTGCAACTCTCTGCTTTTTCTTCCCTCTGGTTATGATTTTTAGCACACTTGATCAACTGAGTTTCTCTCATGAGGATGCTCACAGCAGACCCATGACTAACCCGGTTGCTGCCTGGCCCACCATTGTAAGGCATGGTAGCAACAACAATCCTTTTTCCCCTGACAAAATTAAGTATGATATAATATTCAAAGAATGCATTAAAGAGAAAAGCCAGCAGGTCTTGGTCTGAACCTGATTATAACAAACTTCAGGCCACATTTGAAAAGGAGAAACTAGATTATAATGTACAAAAATACCTGTAATAATGTGTTCTTTCATACTTCTTTCAGTCTTTGACTTATTTTCCCTTCCACTTCTGTAAACAAAATTTCAGTCTCTTAACATACTTTTTCTTGATCTGCAGCATTATGGTTTTTGTGGATGCTGCTCCTTCAGCCTCTAAATAATTTATTTTTCATTTTCATGTCCTTCCCCTCTGTCTTTCTCTGTCACTGAGATGCTCTCTGTTCCCCTTCCTTCTTCTCACTAGATCTCAGGTCTCTAAGCCATTTCTCTCCTTTAGCAATTTTTTGATAGCCATTTTGATTATTTTTTTCAACAACAAGGAACATCGGAACTGCTGCATCAGTGCCACAGCAGTTTGGAAGTTAAACAAGTTTAAACGGTGTGTTAAAAATTCTTCTGTCACAGACTATTTTATTATTTATACTTTTGCTTTTGTATTTGAATGGCACTTTTCGCAGGGATTTTGGAAGAAAGCAGATTTTGAAGGATGGAAGCAGAGGGACGTAAACATCATGAAAGTGCTGGAGATGGTTTGCAAACAGCAGTCTCAAAACAAGGAAAAACTAAACCTATTGCTTTCATCCCCAGACAGTTCTCACTGCCAGGTGCCATCAGAAAGCCGAGAAGTCGCTTGTAGCTCAGGTCAGGAAGATCCACCACCATCGTTCCTATCAGAACAAGAGCGGAGCTAAGCCTTCCTTTGCCTTCAAGTAGGGAGTAGAAAGGACACTTAGGATTTAGACATACTTCAAAAAGGTGCCCTAACAGTGTCATGGAGAGACAGATGAGCTAACACATTACCTCTGTTCTAATTTACTTTTTCAGTATATATGCTAGTTATTTGCTTCTGGATATGTCCCTTATAAAGTATGATAAGGAGGACATAAACCAGGCGATGAGGCACACTGTAAACTACAACTGTGAAAGCCTGTAGAGAAAAACCCTGGGAATCAGTGTTGATATAAGCATAGCAAAGAGAAAAGAAAGCCCAAGAATTAACAAATTTAGTCAAGGATATTTGCAGATTACTAACATTTTATAACACTTGAATAGAGAACTAGATATGCTATTTGCTTTCACAGACATGTTATAAAAAGAAATGAAGAAAGAAAACTAAAACAACCTTCCTTGGAAAATTAATAATAAAGGCAAGAGGATATAATCTGAGTTATAGGGAATCCATCTCCTTCCTCAGATGATAATATGATAGATCTTGACAAGATGTTTAAATTTGCATGAGTTCTTATATATTCACAGAAAAATTGAGATATAGGAATTAGTATACCTCGCCAAGGAAAGGCTCCTGAATACAAGCAAAACACCAGAGGGGATCAGAAAGAACTACTAGGTGTCACTAAAATGCCTGGGGACACTTCTTCCAAAGGAAGTCATAAAAATTAGATAAGTCGTTTGGAGAAAAGAATTTGCTGAAGAATCAGAAAACAGTAGAAAGCTGTGAACAAGCCAATCACCTAGCTGACCTTTTGTTTTTTTGAGCGTCTTCTCACATTTCTCTTCCTGTTTCAGTCCATGTCATCCATTGCATGCAATTAAATCTCTTATAAGAAACCAAAACAACTCTTCCAAAACTCATCTAGTGTAAGCAGCAAGGCAAATCCATGCAAAAATGCTTGTTCTAATCTATCTCCAATACTAATTTCAGGAAAAAAAATCGACATCCAAAGATTGATATTTCTAACTGATTTTAAATTAACACACTTGAAGAATACAAGAAGTATGGGTGAGAATTTTTTTTGACATAAGCAAGTCCTCTTCTGATACCAATGGACTGAATTTTTGTATCTGAAGAAGATTAACTCGCTTAACAAAAAGATACTAGTAACTAGTAAAAAGTTACTAGTATTAACTGAAAATTGACATACTGTTATTGATCACTTGATAGTATTAGTTGATACTATTGCTGTGATTGATTTTATATAAATTAACTGACTTTTAGTTATTTGCATCAGATTTTCAATCCATTTCAGAAAAAAAGATTTATTCCCCCTGTGCCTGAATGCCTCATATTAAATCTCTTTTTGTTCCACAGCACTGTGCATATCAAGGAGCATGTCAGAAAAATACTATCTTTACTTTCTACAGATTTTGTAGAGCAGAATTGCCTGCTCTGCTACAGACACTTACAGAGTGCATCATTTGGTCTCTTCTTCCAGCTCTCCAGGATGGAGAACACGACTAGAGGTAGCAGCTTCTCCATTTTTCACAGAGTATCAGTATCAGTGGAAATTTGCAGGAAAAAGGCATGACTTCAACTTGTCTTCTGAAGTGGGATCCAAGGCAAATACATACAACAGGTCACGGCAAACTATTGAAATGAACCTGAGAAATACATGGGCAGGCACTGACAGAGCTTGCCTTCACACCCAGCCTGTACTCCCTGGCAGCAGCCATAAACTGTTTTTCTCTCTTGCATTTCACACAGCACTCTCACTCAGCTCTCTCAGAGCTCCCTGTCTGATGTCGACTTTTGCTAAGCATCTGACTCCGCAAACTGTGAGATGCTCATTTCTGGGCTAGAAATGCCTTAGGCTGGTATGTTTAACCTCCTGCTTTCAATTCCATGTGTTTCTCTTTTCTCCTACATGCTCACTGTACTGGTCTGATGTACACAATGATAAAGGTGGTAGAAACTCCTTGTAACATGGGTTGAAAAATTTGAACAGAAACAAACAAAAGAGTTTTGCCTCTTCTTAGTGCACAATGGTATTTATGGGTAATCCTGCAGGGAACAGATCAGTTACTAATGACTATGAAAATACAGCTTGAGATACTGAACTTAGAAAGATCTCTATTTAATAATGGATTTTTTTTTCTCCTTACAAAAGAAAGTGCTAATTGGTGGTATATAAGGTATTAACATTTTTTATGAGCACTACAAATCTTCAAAGGGTTTAACTGACTTTTACTTTTGCTGGTACTGTTCCACGTCTGAAAACAGTTTTCTGTCAGTTTTGGTTAACAGCAGCTTTAGTATTAAATGCCTGCAGCAGAGTTATTCACAATGTGAAGGGTACATTTTTGTATCAGGAGAAATGTGTTCACAGCATTTAACCAGTTTTTAACTTCACACACTCAATTCCAGACCTAATTGCAAAACGCTTCTGAATGATGCTTTAAAAATTGTAAATTATATCACTTTTTTCAAATGGAGGTTACAACCAGCAAGCAGTCTCTCTGGATGCCTGCAGAAAAATTTGAACTATGGTTTATGATATAAAACATTAGACCATCTCTTGGTAATTTTCTTTCCTCCTTTTTCTACCTCTCACAAGAAAAGAAGACAAATCGCTTTTCCAATCTGTTCCAGCATATAGCTGAGCAAACAGCTTTGTGGCAGCACAGGGATGGGTGACAGGCAAAAAAACCAGACTTCAGCATAGCTGAATACCTGTACTGTGAAATCCAAGACTAAAACTGCTTTGAAGGTGTTGGTGCTGCTGAGACCACAGAGTATCCTTGCCTTTACATGATGTTACTGGAGACCAGTTAATTATTTAGCATTCTTAAAGTTCACCGTCTACCTCCGCAGGGACTGAGACTGCGCAATTAGGAAATAAAGCAGAATCTGCTCGCTCAGAAGATCTACCCTTTTTTTACTGCAGAAGAAACTTTACTATTGGCACAGTTATTAACTATTGCTAATAACTCATAGTGACACTGCAGAATCATCAAATCCTCGCAAGATGGATCTAGGAAACAGACAACAATTGCCTAATTATTGTTCATGATTAAACAAAGAAGATAATCCACTTAAGAGTCACAGGTTGAAGTAGAAGCAACATCAGTTGGAAGAGAACTCTACATTCATAAGCTATAGATGTATTTTACCAGGATTATTAAACACCTGACCTTATGTGGGCTTCACCAGGAAAATTTCCACCACAAGTATAATGGACAATTTTATAAATGAGAAAATTTATGAATGATGATTCCTAGACCAGTCTAATATAAACCAACTTTTCCTTTCAAACCAGAAGGAAGAAGTCAATTTTTTTTTTTTTTACATCAACAAACAACACCAACTTCATGCCACATGGCAAAAGACTTTTTGAACCAAATTGTGAAGCACTACATTTGATACAATGCCATTTTGAAATTTAGAAAGACAGTATGTGAAGGCCATCATGAACATTTATCCTGAAAATTTATGTGGAATATTTCTCAAATAACTAGTGAATGTGTTTTTTCAGCTGAACACTTGAACAGTCGAACAACCTTTAGTGGTCACATAATGTCAGTCTTAGGCCCAGTGACTTGTAACAGCTCATTCAAATGCTGAATGCCATATGCATGCACGAAGAAAAGAAACAGCCATTTTGAGAAGAGTTTTGAAAGCTTTTCTTCGAGTTTCATTCACATGGATGACAAGAGGGCTTGACAGTGAAAAGAAGACAAAAGCTCACCTATTCTGTTTGAAACTAATCTAACAGAATAATCTTATTTGAAAATAATACGTTATGAACACCAATAATTATGTTAGATCATTGTGTTAAAATATAAATTGTTGTGTCTTGCTACTGCCAGAAGATTGGATTGCATGCATCATTTGCATGTGGAAAAACATCGCAAGAACGTTAGGAATCCCATTAAAAAGTACCTTAAATTTTTACATCACTTTAAATTCCATTTAGAGGCCATCGTCTTTGGCTCTCATAATTTTAAAAAGATAGGAAGGTAACAAAGTTACTACAGTAGTAACACCATAGTAAAAACTTCTTCCCCCATGTACTAGCAGAAATCTCTCAAGACTTGCCTTAATGGCTGGTTGGGAAATTTCTAGCAAGAGAATCACAGAATCACAGAATCATTTGGGTTGGAAAAGACCTCTAAGATCATTGAGTCCAACCTTTGACCCACCACCATCTTGCCAACCACACCATAGCACTGAGTGCCACATCTAGTTGTTCCTAGAATGCCCTCAGGATAGTGACTCCAACTCCCTGGGCAGTTTATTTCAACGTTTAACAACCCCTTCCATGATGAAATTCCTTCTGATGTCCAGCCTGAACCTCCTGTGGCACAGCCTGAGGCTGTGTCGTCGCATCCTGTCTGGCTGCCTGGGAGAAGAGACCGACCCCCACCTGGCTCCACCCTCTTTACAGGCAGCTGTTGAGAGCGGCAGGGTCACCATGAGACTCCTTTTCTGCAGGCTAAACAACCCCAGCTCCCTCCATATATGGACTCAAGTCCATATTTGACTTGAAACCAGCACAACTGTTACTTCAGCCAGAATAAATCAGAGCAAGTCAGAAGCTCGGTTTAAGAGCTGGATTGGTTCTTGGCTGCTTCTGAGCACGGATGGAAAAGTGGATGTGCATGGAAAGCACTTATGTACCTCCCCTCAGTGTTCCAACAAATCTTCTATATGCCTCTGAAATAAGCTTTTAAAAACATCAACTACATGGCTCAGGTAATATTTTTGCAAGCAACATAGTTGTTAAAGCAATTTGAATTTATCAAATTGTACTAGATACAAGTACTTACTAATGCAGTATTACCTCCAGAATAGCAAATTTATTAGCACACATTATCTAAGAAAGAGAATGCATTCTAAATACCTATTTTTAATAACTTGTAACACTTACAAGAAAATTCCAGTTCAGTACATTCCTCTTGTTCTACAAAGTTTTTTCATACGAAAATCTAATTAAAATTGGGTACTTCACTGATTATTGTTGCATTCAACGATCATCCCAACCCCTTCTTCTTGTTCAAGCTGTGAAATGTAATATCTATTACAGACATAACTCACACGTAATCATATACTTAATAACAATGTGTTGGTAAGAAGAATGTCAGATCATAGAAATATTTTGTAATAAGAAATCCATTTATTCTCATTTCCAATTTCTGAGGCATAAAAAATTTGATACATGAAAATCTAGCATGCTTACAATTAACTTTACTGCCTTCTTTAAGGTTTTGAAAAATGAAACATATTAATTTGCAAACTCAGTAAAGTAGCACGGATCATTAAAACAATCTGTTAAATTCCTCAAATCCAAAAGTCATTTTTAACAGCTACTTTGCACTTGAACTAAATTAAAATTTGGGCATTCAGAGTTGCTGGAAACTTCTGCATTGGCAAGAATACACAAGCTGAAAGTGGACTGAAAACAAGACAAAACAAAAAAGGCACTGAGAATTGCTTAGGTATTAAACAGAGAACAACATTTAGTCACATGGCTACATCCTGGCAAAATCCTTTGAGCCTTTTGCTGGAGCAAGATGCATTTCTGACAAACAAAATAAAATTTACCCCATTAAACATTTGTGTGTCAGCCATGCTTAGCAAACAATCTTTGACTGCAGCTACACTAGTGAAATTTAAGTTGTGCCATGTATCATTTCAATTAGATAAAGTTTTGGAGAATACCTAAGCCTTTTTTTTATTGTCTTTCCAATCTTGACTGGTTATTTGCTCGCTGTGCCAACAGTGGATAATAGGATAGAAATTCTCTGTAAGGAAAAAACCAAAAACTCAAACCAATCTGAATAGTCCATTTTAAGTTTGCTGGCAGGAGGCTGTGAGGACAGAGGGCTCTGAGCAAGAGGTGACAGAAAACAATTCCTTAAAACTAGACAGACAGTGGAATTCTCATATTTAATAGAACCCGAAGGCTCAGTTTGAAAACACCTCATTATTTAGACATTTCTCTGTGGGTAAAGAATTTACTAACTCTATTCTTCACACTTATCTCTGACTTTCCATGTAGTGATGGTCATATTTAAAGCTCTTACTGCTGCTCTTATGTTTCTTCATGTGTAATTGTACTTCAAGGGTATGTATCTCTGACAACGTGCAAATTCCTATTACTGATGAGACCACTCTAAAACATGAAAAATTTCTCAACAGTAATCTCAGCAAAGTCAGCAAAAGAGAACTGTACAAAAATCATTGCTATTCAAAAGGGTCCCTAGGACCAATTTTCCATTGTGTTAGAGATGGGAAAATCCTGAAGCTGTAAAAACATGTAAGACTCAAATGCATCATTCTCCACCTTGATGTTGTTTTTCCATTTACATCTTTCCCCAATCTCAGAAAGAAGGCACCTGATCAATTACTCCTGGGCTGTCACAAGTCCCTCTGTGTCTCCCCAGTGCTCTGGTTTGGTTGCACAACAGGAAAATCAGACAAGATCAGAAGAGCTGAGTTTGGGGAATGGCTGCAAAAGTCAATTATATATTTGGAAACACTTGAGATACACAGACAATAGCATGTGAGATGACCCTTTTGATAGGATATACACTGTGCTCTCAGCACATCTCTGG
This sequence comes from Oriolus oriolus, assembly GCA_013400235.1. Lineage (NCBI taxonomy): Eukaryota > Metazoa > Chordata > Aves > Passeriformes > Corvidae > Oriolus > Oriolus oriolus. The sequence goes on from VXBT01010378.1 coordinate 1,191,312, forward strand.
ACTGAAGTATTTCTTTGAAATGACAGCTCTTTCTACCTTTTTGAACTTTAAGATGAACCAAAGCAGAGAATTCATATATTTCATATCTCTTCTTAAAAGTACACACATAGGATGTAAGATACCATAAAAGTTGCAGTATAAATCAGTTGTCATCATCTGTCATCTTTAATATTGGCATTGTTTCTCCAAAACAGAATAAACTGCCTAAGAATGACAGGTGATTTTCCCCTATGGTATGACTTGCACATACTTTTTCCTTTCCTCTTTTTTCCCAGTTTCACTCACTTTAGTTTTGTTGTTATTGGCTAGAAAGTGCACTCTAATAAAACTTAGCCAACCTGTGTTTCATGTTCAGTCCATCTTTTAGCAAAGCCAGTAGGAGGCCCTGCAATGAGCCAGTGGGGTAAAGAGGGTGCTGGGTAAGAAATAGCAAACGAGGAGCCCCAAGATGCCAGAGCAGTCCCCATTACTGCTGCTGCCACACCAGAGCAAATGAATCATGCAGTGATGTGGCACAGTTTATTTTCTGATCTCTTTACATCAGTAACACTTCATTGTCACACCCACTACTGGCTACACTGAATTAACATGAAAGGCCCTGCAGTATATACACTGTATACTTGAACATCTAACAGCTAGATATGGCATATACGCTTACATATTAAAAAAAATCTTCACTCAGAAGAAAAAGAAATGGAACATAAATTCATATCAACTTCAGGGAAGTCAGTAAGTTTACATCATCACAAGAGTTCAAAGGGAAGAGTCTGGAGTCCTGCCTGGGATCTTTTTGAGACTGAAATTTGCTCTGGCTAATGTCAGACCAATGTGAATTCTGCAGAAGCCCACTGAATAAATACATACATATATCAATCTAACACAAACTGGAACCTATTTTAGGATCTTCTCACACTGCCTATGAGACACAAATGGAAATACTAACAGGTTGGCAACACAAATTAAGGGGGTTTTGGAAATATCATCATTTATCATGTCATATCTAAATGTCACCTTTAGTTCACATAAATGTCACCTAATTAGTTCATATAAATGCTTTTTCTGAAATTACATCAGCCTTAAAATTTCAGAAAGGTCAGAACTGATAAGCAGAAGCACATATATTCTCTCCATTCCTACTCAGAGTTATTCTGCAAAATATCTGACAGAGAATTTCATCTTTGGTAACTAATGTAAATAAGGTAACCCTGAGTCAATGTTTAACACAGATGTGTGTACCAGACAGTCCTCAGTGGCAAGATACACATTATTCCAACTAAATTTTTGAAAAGTAAAAAGAACTGAGTTTGTACTCCATATTCACTCTCCTACTTACTCAGTAACCTTCTCATTAAAAAAGAGAAAAAATTAAAATCTTGCCACAGCTTATACATGGATCCTTCCTTTAAGTATTTTGCCCTCTTTCTTTTCCAAATACATAGCATTTTTTTTCCAAATAAAGCCAAATCACAGCCCGATCATAGGAGTAAGTGATTTGCTGAATTTTATCTGCCTTGTCAAGTCCTTTTATTTACATTTAGTATGTTTAAACTCTGCAGGATTTACCTTTTTGCATTTTAAATCTGGAGCCTGAAAATAAACCCAGCGTGGAATTGTATCTCAATAATGCATCCTTAGGAAATGTTGATAAACAGGCCACAAAACATGGCAACAAATATTTGTGATCCTACATATGTTATATCAAAACTCCACTAAGAGGTTTTATAGTCTTTAATCCTGCATATATCAAAACCTATCTATGAGGGCTTTTTGTTTCCAAGTAGATATAGATGCTTCAAGACTGATTACAATTTTTCTTTATCTTACAACAAGGCTTGAAACAATTGCTCCCATAATTGGTTTTCAGAATAAATAAATCTAAAACTTTAAGCTAATGACAACAAATAAAGAGAAAAACAGATCATTTACGATTTCAAATTGTCTCATAATTTTTTGTTGGTTTTCAGAAAACACTACATTGAAGTCCCAGAATTAAAGACTGAAAATTTTACAAATTTTTATAGTTTCAGAATATTTCCAAAGTGAAAGGCTTCACTATGGGACATTCTTAATATTAACATGAAATTAATTAATCAATCAAAAAAATTACATAATAGCCCTTTGTTTTTTTCATATCAAAATCAATTCTAAAGTAATTAATGGAAGACTAGAGGGTTAGAGACAGAAAAAAAAAGCTAATTTTCCTTTCTGCTACATTGGCATAAAAGAAAATATTGTGGAGCATTATTAAAAAAAACCCTCACAAACCAAAGGAAAGTAAGCCTAGATTAATACTAATGCTTGTTGGGTTCGGATTTTTCTCTTGTCTGTTTGGTTTTTTTAATCTTTATTTCATATGCTGATAACCACATAGAAACATTGCAAATGTGCTGCATACAACACTGGACTTATTTCAGGCCAAAATTAAAGAACGCAGATGCAAGTGTTTTCTGCTTCATTACTCAGTGGAAAGATTCAAAGTCACAAGTGAAACATTTTGAGAAAGAGGTTACAGTGAATTAAAACACATGAAATATACAGAATCTATAAAGTACTTATAATTTCGTCTTCTAAACTGCACTTTTCTTGCACTTTAGTTTCACCACACATGTCTACTCTGCATGCAAGAAGATGGCTTTGCAACATCAAGAAAACTGCAGATGAGATTTGCTCCAAAGGTGCACGATTGAACTAAACTAAAACTCTCAGTAGTCCAACAGCCATTGAAAGGTCACAGTTCATTTCTGCCAACCACCTTACTCCTACAATTATTCTTCTGCATGAAAATGTAAACAAGATATCTGTACGTATAGTCACATTAGACAGTTACAATAATAGACTGTGTGACATTTAATATTTGCTTTTAATTCTGCTGAACTGCAGACTCAAAATTCTTGCTGTTATGTAACTATAACAATATAGTTTATAATTGTATAAATATATAGTTTATATTTGTACTGAAACCTACTTGAGGAAAAATGAGAAAAGATCAATACCCATTTCAGCAGAAGACAGTCCAATTGAAACAGGATTTCCTTTTTGGCAAGACAGCAATTTACATTCTAAGTCTTCTTTACCCCTTTCTAAAACTTGGAATCTAACGCAAAGAAAATATTTTAAGCTAAAAAGCCAGCATCTCCATGTCTTTCTTTCAGTGGTGTGCATTCTTCGACCAAAAAATGGTCAAGCAGGGACATCTTCCACGAGACCAGGCTGCTCAAAAGTCCATCCAACCCAGCCTTGAGCACTTCCAAGGATGATGCATCCATAGCTTCTCTGGGCAACCTGTCCAATGCCTCACCATCCTCATAGTAAAGAGTTTGTGTCTTACATCTTATCTAAAGGTTATCTAAACCTACCCTCTTTCAGTCTGAAGCCATTCCCCTCTGTATTGTCATGACATCCCCTTGTTAAAAGTCTCTCTCCAGCTCTCTCAGTAGGCTCCCCCCCAGGTACTGGAAAATTTCAATTAGGATACCCCAAAGCCTTTCTCTTCCAGGCGGAACAACCCTAATTCTCTCAGACTTTCCTCATAGGAGAGGTGCTCCACTTCTCTTCTCAATTTAGTGGCCCTCCTCTGGACTCACTCCAATGGGATGATGTCCTTCATTAGCTGGGGGCCTCAGAGCTGGACACAGCACTCCAGGTGGGGTCTCTACATGCTGGCCATGCTCCTTTTGATGCAGCCCAGGATACGGTTGGCTCTCTGGGATGCAAGCACACACTGAGAACTTACATCCACCAGCACCACCAATTTTGCAAGTGGCAAGATCCACTAAATTTGAAAGAGCAAACCAATGGTCTCTGGAGTCCAAAGAAAGTGGCTCTAAAATAGCCCAATATCCCCGTCAGGATGCCAATGCTTAACATGTTCAATATAAATAAAGAGGCTGAAGATGTTAAACATACATTTAAAGAGTCTAAAATCTCTGTTCTTTTTTTTTTCTGTTCATGCAGCAATTGGTCCCTAATCCCATATTTTTGTCTCCTGTCCTTCTTGTCTTCTGCTTAAATTGTGTAGACAAGTTTGACAAGCTTAACAGAGCTCTGAAGCGATGTAATTACTGTGACAGGCCAAAATGCAGTCAGCAGCCTTGCTTCAGGCCAGGAAGTCCAGTTACTGTAATACTGCCCACCACATTTCACTCATCTGTCTGCAAAGAAAACTTTGAAGTCAAACTCCTCCATTCTTTCCTCTCATCCCTTCACATGCTTTTCCAAATGATTAGGACATTTGAGAGAATAATTTAGAAGAGCCATTATAGACACTAAAAGGAAAACAAGCTGATATCAACATTGGCATTTCTTGTCTTCGAGAGACAATACATTCTAATAAAATTACTACAGATAAATAAGGAAAGGAAAATTTTAACTTATGAATGTCAAGAATATATTTTTACTGTTTTTCTTTTCCATTTTCATATGCCATTAAGATCAATGGGGGGTAGCTGCATGTAAAGATGGCCAATTCCCATATGCAATCAAACCACCTTTGCGATAAACAGGGATGGGATTTCTCACATGGAAAGATGATTCTAATACAAAACTGAACCGTCTAGCTCCATATGATTTTCTTACATGGGGCATGAGAGGAGCTCAGTGGGACTGATTAGCAAATGAGATAGGCTGAAAAGCCTAGCCTATTCCTTAAGATAAGGAAGAGACCTAAGTCTTTACTTTTCATTTAGAGGGAACCTGAACCCAAATGCAAGACACATATTTTTAATTTTTCTTTCATTCTCTTTTTAATAATCTTCTATCACAAAGTCACTTCTTAATATAAAGATTATAAATTACATATGTATAAGTATGTAAATAGTATTCATTAAAAGAATAAAGCTATAATATATATCCATATTATAAAAATATAAACATTCTATTCATATATAAGGTAAAACTAATATCTACACAAAGTAGGTAAAAATTAAAACCATATTGGAGAAAGTTAATAGTGAGATGCATGTATTTATGGCAAATTCTTGCAGTTTCCAGGGTTTGCTAAAAAATTTCAGATGAAAATATGGATAGGTTTTTTGTGGTTTTTTGTTCTAAGATTTATACAGATATAAGTAAGGGCTACCACTGGGTAATTAATATAATACAATAAAAAGATTTGGGGGTAAATAGTGCCTGTCACAATTACTAGTTATTTACTACATATCTGAATATATTTTCTATAGAATATGTAAGTGAACATGCATATCTTAATATAATTTTACAATTTCTTAAAGTTCAAGCTCTACATGAATTCAGTGTAAAAAAAAAATCACTTAAAAAGTTCTCTGTAAGAGAGATGTGGAAATGCTCATGACAAAAGCAAGAAGTCATAGCAGGATCAAACGTAAGGAAAACTGAAGCAACCCCTCTGCAGTGCAGAGCAGCATTTTTGCAAATGAGAAGATGTACTACCACAGGTCACAGGGACTGATGAAAGCCAAAGGCTCTGTGACAACACTCACTGCAAGCAGCAGATGCAACTTCAAAAGCCCTGTGAAATGTCTAGATAAGAGCAGTTGTTCTGGTAAAGCAATTCTGCTTGTCCTTTGCCCTGGCATAAATAACTGTGCAATCGAACAGTACAATCTGCTCTTTCTTCTGCCCTTACCATCTGTCCTGCTCTTGCATCACCATGATAGGCACCTCAGCAATAATCAGTGAGTACGGGAATTTTATCAGACAGACATGGAGAACAATATAAAAAGCCAAACAGATTTTTAAAAGGAATCTAATGAAAGGTCAGAGGAAAGAAATCCTGCATGTTGTGTTTTGGTTTTTTCTCTAAAGAAACACACAAAACCAAAATCACCAAGACAATTCATGTGAATTATGCCAAGATGTGATAAAAGTGAATATCCTGAAATAATGAACCTCAAGAATCCTCCAGGATAATGAGGTTTAAAATACTTTGCTTTATAAATAAGTCATCATTCTCTTTACCCACTTTCACACGTTTCTGTTATCTCATAATAATTTAATTGCATTTTCTTTGCTTCTTTTCCAGTACATGTTTCTTTCTCAGTATTTATGCTGATTGTACTGACTACTCTGCAGTTGAAAGATCCATTATTGAAAAAAAATCCCAATGTGTTTTAAAGCAAATGTTTATGTTGATACAATGAAAGGCTTTTTCTCATCAACTGTATCCTTGCATTTAACAGAAATCACTGTTCTTCTAGTGAACAGACATTAATTTTCCAGATAAAAGAAATCAAAACAATCAATTTTTAATAAAAATATAAGATGATTTCCTTTCAGGGAAAAATCACCAGACAATATTAGTCAGTACACTGAGAAGCACAGACTTTTAAAACACCTCAATGAAGTAATTTCAGACACTAAAAATATAAAGCAATTTACTCACTACATCTTTATTAATAAGAAATTAATAAGAAGCATTGAAAAATACTAAGTATATAGTCCCATCTGATGATGTTTTAGCAAAGTGAATATTCTCTCAATTTAACACAATGTGCTAAGTTACTAGTGGTGTTATCCCTGTACAGTGCAATACAAATACACATAATGAAGGTGGTAGCCCTTCCCTTTTATGTACAAATTACTACTAAGAAGCATCTTCTGGGTCATGGAGGGCCAAGATCCTTGAAGTTTACAGCAAACTCACAGTACTGTACTTGACTTTTCTAAGCTGCAAAATACAGAGATGCTGAAAATTTCCCATTTATTTTTCCCATGTATTTCCCTCTGGCCATTCTCTATGGGGACAGATGGATGCTGTTCAATAGCTCACTTACCCTCTGTCATTACACCGATAGAATAGATTATGGGTACACAGTGCTAATGAGACCCTCAGAACAAAATAGTAAATGTCAGTCACCCTTGGAAACACATAGCAAGTTAAAACTAATTTCATGTGTACACCACAGAATTACAAATTGATTTTGACATGGCCAGAGTAAGATAAAAAGCCTGTAACAGAAAGCAGGAGGATCTGGACTTTATAATTAAATAAAATACAGATGTACGTTAGAAAAAATAACCCAGGTTGGTGACTCAGCTACATCTCGTGGGTGCTATTACAATGAATGAAGGCAGCTCCTGGATCAGTATGAAGTTCTTAATCAGACACTCTCCCAAATCAAATTACAAGTCAAAACAATAGGGAGGCACCACAGAATAGCCCGTAGCCTGATGAACTAACAGTAGTACTACAGTGAGGTGTTTTGATTTCAGTACATCCTTTTACATCTACGTTTCTCTTTTCTGCCCATCCCAAAGAAGTCCATCAGGCAAGTGCATCTTTCCAGCTCCTGCTGTCCTGCGAGGCTCGTGAATCAGACATCATTGGAAATGTTCAGTCAGGTTCAGTGGAGCTCTGAGCAATCTGATGTATTGAAAGATGACCCTGCACACGGTGGGGCCTTGGGCTAGGTGGTCTTTGAAGATTCACTTCAATCCAAAGCACTCTGTGATTCTATGACCTGTGTGAAATGCTGGGGCGGGTTGCAAGGAAATCCTACCTGTGCCCATATGTTGCCTGTGCTTACAAAGATTTGGCCTTTCATGTGGCAGAAAAATTCACAGAGCCCATGAAGGGAGCCAATAAACTCTCTAATTGGCATCATCACCAAGTAGATGTTGCAGTACAGTTGTAACAAAAGAGAAGGCAGAGAGCTGCTTGAACAACCAAATGTGCTCGTGGACAGATTCGCCACTACCCCAGAGCTACACTGGTAGGACCCCACTGAAATGAGACTATGTTAAACAGAGCAGGGACAAAGATGGTTATCTTCAACACTCAGCTAGCCTTGAGACCCCGTATTTCCTTTACAGAACTACTGGTAGGTGATCTAAGATGCAAATTCTTTCTTTCTCATTAAGGCAGCAGAAACGTTATCTCAGTCGTACTAAGACTCATTTTGATAGTGTAATGGAACTTCTGTGGCTTGCATGCCTTATGCTGTCACTGTTAAAAAGAGCATTTCACTGGGAACGCACACTTATCAGCACTGTCAGACTCAGAGCTCTGGAAAAGCTGCTGGTTCTTCTGAAATAGTTTAAGCCACTTCCTCATCCCTTCTAGTGAAGAGCAGATAACTTTTTCTGACATGACAAAAGCATTATTGATCTTAACATACACAAAATGAGGGCTTCTTAAAACATAAGAAGTAATAAAATGCCAATTACTTCAAAGATCATGCTTAAATTAGAGTTCTTCCTCTTAGCAGCTAAAGTGATAGAAATCAGCTATGATACTATTACAGAAATGGACAATGTGAAAATGGCTACAGTTTTGGTATCAAAGTAGGAACCATGTATTTCTTTTCACGGCAACACAGCTTGAAACAGGCAGACCTGAGATGAAATCACATCTGCTCAACTCAGTTTGTCCTAAATTAGCCACTACAAAACTGCTAAAATGTTTCCTCAGGATTGCAAATGTTGCGATGAAGTGCACACAACTAGATTTGAAATTCTATCTGTCAGACATTAACTTTTCAGCATTCAAAGCACCAATTGGAAAGGCAGGGAAGATGGAGAGGGACCATGGCAGTAAACATCTTGCCTTCTTCAGAAATCACTGCAAAAAAATAGTTTTCAAATATTTCCAACTACCGTTAATCTGTTGAACGTGTTTCTAATTGAAACCTTCCTGGAAACCCAAAGACCACATATCCTTGAGTGAATTTGGACAAAAGGTAAAATGACTTCGAGGTATTGGTGCATGAGAAGCTCATCATGACCTGGTAACGTGCACTTGCAGCCCAGAAAGCCAACTGCATCCTGGGCTGCATCAAAAGAAAAGTGACTAGCAGGTCAAGAGAGGGGATTCTCCCCCGCTACTCTGCTCTTGTGAGACCTCTCCTTGAGTACTGTGTCCAGCTCTGGGATTCCTAACACAAGAAAGACATTGACCTGCTGGAGCAAGTCCAAAGGAGGGTCACAAAGATGACCAGAGGGCTGGAGCACCTCTCCTGTGAGAAAAGGCTGAGAGATTTGGGATTGCCCAGCCTGAAGAAGTGAAGGCTCCATTGAGACATTTAGAGCACTTCCAGTACCTAAAGGGAGCCTACAAGAGAGCTGGAGAGGGACATTTTACAAGAGTATGAAGTGACAGAACAAGGAGAAATGGCTTTCAACATAAAGAGAGTAGGTTTACATTAGCTATTAGGAAGGCATTCTTCACTGTGGGAGTGATAGGACACTGGAACAGCTTGCCCAGAAAAGTGGTGGATGTCCTGTCCTTGGAAGTGTTCAAGGCCAGGCTGGATGGAGCTCTGAGCAACCTGTAGGTGGTGTTCATACTCACAGCAGGGGGTGATCTTCAAGATCCTTTCCAATCAAAAACATTCTATTACACGCAGATCAAAACATCAAACCACAGAATTACGATTTTTCAGCAACTTACAATCACTCTCCTGAGGCATGAAAATTTATTTTTCCTAGATCTTACAGTTTCAAGGTTTTCTTTACACAGCTTATGATTTCAGAATGAAGTGGTATATTACCAGCTTTCTATGCCTTTCCTGCAATACTGTCCTTAAATATTTGGAGCCCAGGACACCAAAGGGAACTGTCACTCCCTAAAACTACCCCTGACTACCAAACACATTAGGAAGCTCTCATCTCTTCAAAAGCTTGTCCTGTGTGATATGTTTGGGTTCCATCCAGCAGAAATCTATCAAAAGTGCTTCACACTCACAGTGTGAAGCAAACCAAAAAAGGGAAGGGGAGGAATATCCATAGAAATATTATCTCCTGGAGTTTGAACACATCTGTCTCCAGAGAGATATCAGTAAGTGGAGTGGCACACAACAGCTGGTGCAACACAGTGGAGCAGCCAGCGCTGTGAGCAGGCTGTGACGTGCACCATGGGATTTCTGCTCCCCCCCAGCCCCTCCTGACCAAACCTCCCCACCCAGGGTGTGGCTCGCAGGAGCCCAGAGAGCAGCCAGCCCAGAAGCCTCCGCTCTCACGCAGAAGAGCACGTGCTGCTGTCTATCCCCACAAACACCTCTGAAATAGACCCTAAGAGTGAGCAGTTCTTTGAAAACATCACATGTTTCAAGGCCTAAGAGAAACTTTTTTCAGGCCTGTGAATGGGGATGAACCATGTCTGTATAAACAAAAAACTCAGCCATGAACACGGACAGTAAGGGATGTCCACCTGGGAGAAAAGTTTGGGTTTAAGGAATTTTAAAAGGAAGAGACTCTTCCCTAGCCAGCACACATCATGCTGACTGGCTAAGAAGCTATGCAGCCTAACCTAAAGAAGGCATAAATCAGCATTTATGTCCCTGAGCACAAAGACTCCAATGCTTCAAACCAACTGCTTTGATTCCTGTTCTTCAAAGAGACTGCTTTATTACATGTCTAAGGGAACATTCTCTACAGTGACAAATTCTATTATTCCTTACAAAATACATGTAAATAACTCAATCTAGGGATATTATATGAAAGAGGAGGGATTCCCCTGCCCCATATTTCCATGATTCCATTAGAGAAGCTCTTTATAATGGTAAACATTTTTAAAATCTCAATTTAAATGTCCATTATACTTCAAAAGTCTGCTTGTCTGCATTAAAGGAGCTCTGTATCAGATAAAGATTTTATCCTTTAAACCATAAATTTAAAAAAAACTTGGAGACAATAACTCTAATTTCCTAACCTCTTCAGGGAGAGACAGTAAACTTCCTTCTCAAACAAACAAAAAACACTCAAATGAAAATGGTTTCTATTACCTGTTAAAAGGCTGGTAATGGCATGCAATGGAAGTAACAGAAAGCTTTGTCTCGTACTACTTTACAAATTTAACAACATTCCATAAGCATCAATTACCACAAGCAAGTTCTAAGCAAACTAATAGAGAATTTCTATTATGGTGTAAGGAAAATTACAAGTGATATTAAAAATCACTGTCTAAGAGAGAGAAAATATCTGGATACAAACCCTGGTTTAAAATTCATCCTTCATCCCCAAGATACATAGGACCAGTCACGATTTACAGCCCAGCCACCAGCACTTCACTTCCTGATGCTCTGCAGCTACCAGCCTCTGGAGCAGCCCAGCACAGCTGCTCGGTGGGATGTGCTGAAGTATCCAGGAGAGGGTAAGGGAGCCTAGACAAAAGGAAGGTGGAGGGGTGTGTATGGGAAACAGCTGAGGGTAATGATGCATCCTTGCTCTCTTTTGGATGCAGGATGGAGAGCTGCCCCAGTAATTCCTTAGCAGGTCTCTGGTGAGATCTTGTAAGAAAAATGTGCCTAGAGAGCCTGTTGTCTCTTGCTGTTGTATCAAGTTCAATTCCATGCAAGGAAAACATAAGTTCAGTCTCAAGGCTTCAGCAAGGCTTGAAGAAATTAGGGCACATTGCTTCCAGTGACTGATTTTAAAACATGACATAGAACACTGGGAAACAGGAGCTATAATGAAAGTGGAAAAAATGAATGATACTAACCCACCTGCTTTTTGACCTGAAATGAGAGAGACCAGACTCAGTGACTGGGACTTGCCACTAAGCGTCTAAAATTAAATCATTAACATGATATCATCACCTGCCTTGGTCTACCTACTATTCCTAAGTTCAATTAAAAAAAAAAAAAAAAGATTTAGGGGCAAAGTGGTTGGTTTTTACAGTTTCTCCTTCTAAAAAGAAAAACCCCAAAACACCACCACCTCCAAAACAGTCCTGTCATCTCAGTGACAGCATTTAGCATAGACATGATGTGCAAGGTGCTTTGCTTCCAAACAGGTTGGACAATACGATGCTTCACTAGTATTCACACTAAGATTCACCACTACCAAGTTTAAAAATCAAAATTAGTTACAACAGGGTGTAAGGGGAGTCTAAAATGTTTTCTAGTGGGGGTGGGGAAAATATATCTGGTTCAGCTGAAATCAGCTGTGCATACTGCTACAGCCAAAAGATTTGTATAATTCCAACCCTCCCTGCTGTCTTCAATCTATGAATGATCCTCATGATCACTTCAAATGCAAGTAAGGATATTTTATGTACACAAAAGGACTTTTTATTGAGTAATACATTGTCTTTCAGTCTGCATGAAGACGCCGGAATGAAATCTGGATCTGTGGCAGCTAGCAGAAAGCCTGTCCCACCTTGCTAGAAAAAAGAATATTATTCTGTGCTCATTACTCTGATCCTCCAAAAGTGATTTTTGGGAATGAGAAATGTACTAGTGAGAAAGTACACAACCTATTGACAAGGCTGATCGCTAACACTAAATGACTTTAACAATTATTAGGTTTTTTTAATTAAAACTTCACTGTTCAGCCCAACTAAAACTTTTAAGGCTGCACTATTTCTCCCTGATGCTCAGACCTTTAATAAGTAACTGGTCTCTCAGTATTTTATGGGCTGTGTTTATAGTTCTCTAAGGTGTTCTGCACAGTTACAGACCAATGTTTCCAAGCTGCATTAAGAACCCACATCAGACATGTAATACATCTCTTAACGTTCAGAAACGATGCAAGTAGACTACGGCCCTCTCTGTCCCCTTCATTTCCTGTATAATTATCCCTATGATGAATTATTAATATGATCCAGCATTCTACTGACTCATCTGTACACTCATTTCAGGATCAGAGATGTAATACTTTGAACACTACAATGCTGTAATTCATTGCTGCTGCCAAACGAGAAAATTTTGGTGAATTATGACATCCAGACCTAGAAGGCCGGGGAGAAACCTCAGGAGAAAAGATGAGTATGCTTAGACACATTCCAAGATTCACTTTGCCACACAACAAGTCAACACATTTTTTCTTAAAAAGAATCCTAGTGTGTATTATCAGTGCAAGGCACAAAATATTACTGAGTTTCAGTCATTAACTTTGCAGGGTCAGAAAGTACCTCCTGAGCTGCTGAATGGAGTTCCTGCTACTACATGCACTGTACTACACACTTATAATCACAGTCAAGTAGAGTAATTGTAAGGGCAAATCTTACCAATTATCTTTTGTATACTAATGTCAAAGCTTGTTAAACTAACAAACCTAATTGCATATGTAATTAGTGAAACACCAATATACCCAGTAAAATACTGCTATGATGGAAGACAAGGTCAGCACAAAGTCTAGTGCTTAACTGCCTAGAAAGCAATTTTAAAAATCCACGATAATACAACAGCCAATGTTTTATTTTTTTTTTTTTAACTAAGTAAAAAAAATTGTTTAAAGAAAGATCTGGGACCAATGTGTCTGGATGTCTGAATAAATTGTCACAAAGATTGTTCTGGATCTATCCAGCCAGGATACTTCCCTCTGTACTTACGTGACAATGAAAATATCCAAGCTGTCTGGCATAGCTCTACAACTATATGGAGAGAAAAATGAAAGTCAGGGACAGCATCCAGCTGAAAGTCAGCTTGGATGTCACAGCCTGTAGAAAACTGCCTGGGCAGCACTGCAATAGTGACAAAGTTCATGGATTAATTGAATAGACATGAGAAATCAGTTAATGATCTCAATGACACCAAAGGCAAAGGCCTCGAGGAGGAAGAGGTGTAAGAGTTGATACACAGGCTACAGGAGAAAAGCCACTGCCCCTTTTCAAGGGAAGTTGTTTCTGAAAGACAGATATGGTGCTTGGCTGCCTGGCATAAGCTTTTCATCCCTGGGATTCCAGAGAGAGCCTGCTAAAGATCACAGCTAGGCGTGGAAGCAAAGTTACGCACATATACACACATAGAAAAAAGGAAAAGAAAATCTGGCATGGAAAAGACTATTTGCTTTCTAATATAGTCTAAAAAAATATGGAGCGAGGAGACTGAACAGGAGTTAAATGACAATTTTTTTCTTTTTAAGTGCATGGTTCCAAGATTTTGACTGATGAACAGGACTGGAGCAGAGGTGAGGACTGGGAAAAAAATGAGAGAGAGCACCATTTGTACCCACCAGACCAAGTCTTCAGAGGTGGGAGAGGCAAGAAGCTATTGTTTTCTGCTGCAAGCATGTGCAGAGCAGGCTCCAGGGTTCCCTTTATTGGTTGTAGCTCCCTTGACCTCTCCCGGATACTTTCAGCACATCACACCAAGCAGCTGTGCTGAGCTGCTGAGTGAGGGCATCCCCAGGGCTTTGGGGAGAAGAGGCAGCAGGCAGCCCAGGCCAGTGCGGGGCTGCCTGAAGGAGGCAGCTGCAGAGCCTCAGGAGCTGAAGGGACCCATGGACAGGCAGCAAACCATGGCTGGCCCACTGTGTCTCAGAGTGGATTTTAAGACAGAGTTTTTATCGAGATTTCCTCTCTGTTCTGGGATGACAATTTTGCATCTCCCTGATAGTTCTTCTCTTGCTTTATATAGATATGGTCTGTTAAGTTTCTCCAGCTTTTCTTTTGAGAATTATTATGGAGTGCTTTTTTATATCCAAATCAGTTTGCAAGGACAGGAACTTTGCATCTGTAGGAGTTTCAGTGAGCTGAGCATTCCATCCTCCCCTTTTCTTTTCACTTGTACCTAAGCATAATGGCACCTCTCCTCCTCCACTTTTTTTCCCAGAACAGACTGCAGAATTGTTCCTGTAATTAGTGCCCAGAGTCCCAGTGTTTCTTATACAGCCTCTCGGCTGTAACACTCTGAGCTGTAAGAGGCCTGAGCCACTTTCTTCATTGCTTGTCACAAATGGAAAGTTCAGGCAGGAGGCTGGAGTCCTGCCATGCCTCTTTGCAGACTTGGACTGTCTCAGCTCTCCATTTCTCAGCTATCCTTCACCGAGGAGTTGGGACATTTTTGTGCTGGATGCCCAAGTTCTGCTCAGTACCTTATTTAAGTGTGATGTATGAACTCAGCTCTGTGGAATGTTAATGTGCACACATGTCTATAATCAACTAAGGTAACAATCACACACAGAGTTAAAAGCTTTGAATTCAAAGATCTTAAGCAAATCTGAAGTTTCCATAATGCTTAGTCACAGACAATATATTATCCTGATCCCAGCTGCAGACTGCAAGATTCTCATTAAAGATAGCATGCTATGAAAAGGCTTTGTAAGGATTCACCACTTCATCAATACTTTTTCTTCTGCAGCAGAAAATGACAAATTAGGATACAGAACATTTACAGGTAACTTATCAAAGGATAAGAAAGTTTCATTCTAGACATTATTAAACTCTAACTGGTGTTAGAGCTATCTCTGTAATGGAGATTTTGCCTCTCTTAGAAGTGATATATTATGAGAAATATTACATAGACTATTAAAATTACTTCTTCCCCCCCAAACACTTGGTAGAGGACATCCTAAGAATTCAGAAATTAGAATAAGCTGCTGATACATTGTTAGAAAACATTTATACCTGTTATTTTCAGAGAGAAGTAGTAATCAAAGCTATAAAAACAGAAGCCTGCAGAAAACACAGGAAATTTTGAATACCACTACTTAATGTTATCTGTCCCTTTTGTGCTGCTGGAACAATATTATAAAGGGTAGATTTATTTATTTATGGGGGGCTGGGACAGAGGTTACTTTTGATTTTGATTTTTAGTGCTGTTTCATTGAACAAAAGGAAAAAGAAATAAAGTTCTGTAAAATAACTGCAGCACAAGGACCTGACCACATAGAAAGTCACTTGCTCAAAGGTCAGAATTCAGTCAGACTCTCAAACTTCATGGAAATATCTCCTCACAACTGCATCTCTAGTATCACTCCAAAACAAACAAGATTCCTCTTTTCTGTCACATACCCATACCTCTTCTCCCTCTGGAGGGGAACAGATCACCCCGAATTTCCATAGGGAAAAAGCAACAGGCTTATAGCCTTTGCAGGACATACAATGAAGTGTTCTGATATAAAGCAACAATGATGAGGCCCCTTTACAAATTTCTGCAACTTTCATTGCAAAGCCAGGCTACTACAACTGCTTTCTGCTAGTGCTGATGGATGGGTGGCTATCAGAGGAACACTTGCTCGCACCATTTCAGAATAAATTGTTCTAAGTGCAGGAGAAAGTTCATTGTACAGTTCACTGAAAAGAAGAAACCAAATGCCCTTCCCAGAGCACCCAGTCACGAGCAACCTCGGAGCAATCTTTCCAGGGCAGGCAAAAGGGGACCATGGCTATAAGCACGCACTTAGGTGGCCACACAGTATCATAATCTCCTCCTACACAACTAGAGGCTTTGCCCAGTGACCAGTGAGGAGGGTATCAACCAGCCCCCTTCCCTCCAAGGGACAGGCCTTTCCTTGTCATCAGCCCCACCCTTGGGCTCAGCATGCTTCCATGCTAGAGCCAGAAAAACCCCAGAGATCTTCCAGATGATTCGGCAAGATGCTTTCATAAGCATCATTCCCTGTGATTTGACAGAATGGGTTGAGGCATGTACAGAACTATGGAAGAATTTAGCAGGATTTTTCAGCAAATTCAGAAAAACGACAAAAGTGACATGAGCTAATCAAGTGGAAACACAAACTGCTTCTGACACAGTTATTCTGTGGATGCTGAGCTCTTCAGAGGGAGCTCAGCAAAAACGCATTTGAAACCTGTCATTATGCTCCATAAAAAGAAGGCAACTGGCAATGCTCCTAATCATTCTTTTGTGGGATTACTTACATCACCAGCATCACCTCACTCTTTCTAAATAACATATCCTTTAATGGTAATAAATATTGACTATTCAAATAATAACTATCAATAAACCATGAAAAAGCTTATTATTTTCTTGTATTATGTAAACCCACTACTGCACTACCACGTACACTGAAATACCTTGTAGGGTAGGGTGTTTGAGGGTAGCTCAGTGAGAAATAAATATATTTTAGCACTACAGTGAGTTACAAAGGCTTGTGACAGAGAGCAATTTTTGACTAATGGCAGTGATAACCCACTTAGCAGAGACATACAACTAGTGAAGATTGAGATATGCTCTACCTAGGCATATTTTATTGCAGTCCTGAAAAACAGCCCTTATCACAGTTTATGGTATTCTGCTACAATTTTGCTGGTTAGAAAGCTCTTAATCTTCATCATAACTATAGAAGTTGAAACTTTTTTTCCCATTTGAAAGATGCCAGCATTGCTTTCTAGTAAGGTATCAGTGAACTCGTTCCAAATTTTAATGAAAGCAAACAGCACATGCTGTTGGAATAAACCCGCTTATTTCACCTACTATCTTGCTTTCAAATCTTAAAGTAACATTTTTTTCTGTCAGCTCTGAGGTGCACTGTCCTTTCTCTCCATCTCACAGGTTTCACATGGTCCTCCACAGGCAGAAGCTGACTTGTCTGTCTTCCTCCTGGAGATGCAACACCATGCTGGGACCAGAAGCCTGAGCAGAGGCAATGCCAGAAGCCTGGGAGAGTGAGAGGCCCCGCCCTTGGATGTTTTCAAAACCTGAGTGGTCAAGACTTGGGACAGCTCAGTCAAACTATGAAGTTAACCTTGACGAGAGCAGTGGACTGAAGAAGGTACCTCCAGAGGTCCTTTCCACCATAAAGCAGCCTTTGCTTCCTTTTTCTTTCGCCCCTGAGAAGTGCAAAGATCTGAGCATAACAATATTGGCTCTTACTGTTTTCTGCATACCTCTGTGTCAACTTCTATTCATGCTGAGAATAATATCTGCAAAGGCCTACTTGAACAACATACAGGAAGATCTCCCTAGACACAGGAATGTGTTTCTTTCTTACCTCCTAACCTGTAGATTTTGGCAAGCATGAGTCACATATATCCATAAAACAGCTCAACATTTAATAAACACCTTTTTGAACCTTTCTCCTGTTTTTCATTTTGACAACTTTTCTTCATCCTATATTTTTTTTTGCACTTGGATAAAAATCTTGTCACAAGATCCCCGGAGTTCACATACATTACTTTCCCCCCATTATTTCAGTGAAAATAAAAATAATAAGTAAAAAATTGTAGAAAGAAGGGATTTGATCTCTGTTGAAAAAGGGAGCAGAGGAAGAAAAAGGCAATCAATAGGCTTCAGAACTACTGTGGAGAAATAGGCATGTTTGGAAAGTACAAAATGTTGCAGAGAGCCCAAAAAACCACACAAAACCTGCCTTAACAGTTGTTATTTCACTACCTACAATATCTGAAGAGGCAAACTGTATGCTCTGTTTATTTTCATTCACCATAAGCACTCTGCACTTAGCAGATGCCAGCATATGTTCTGACTAGAAACACACAGTTAAACTTGCTTGTAAATAACCAGTAGGTGGGGGAATAAAGACATGTTGAGCCACTTGACACTAGCTGGAAGGCAGCAGGACAATCTATCAGCCACAGTAGCCAACAGAAGTTCAGGAAACTGAAATGTTTGACTGTATGGAAATTCAATTGAGGACTGAAGAGTAATTATTGAGGTGGGGGGGAACTAGTCCCCTACATAGAACAAAAAACAGCTGCACATCCTTTACAGAGAACCCTTTGCAAATCACTCTGAATTGCTAGTGTCTTTTTTAGTATTATTTATAACTCTTCATCACCACAGTTGAGACTGCAGTACTTCTGGTTGGTTGGTTTTTCGCTGAGTTTTTCTGAGAAAATCCACCAAACTCTATAGACATTCAGCTGTGGCCCTCTTCCATGTTGCACTCAGCCCCAAGCATGCCCCACTACCACTCCTTTATCTATAAATTTTGGCTTTCATATTTTTAAGCTTTACTAGTTCCATACACTCCATTTTATTTTTGCCCTATGCCCATAATTTCATCTTCTGTCAACAAGCCAGAAGAGTCCCCCCAGGAGACTGGAAAGCCACTTGCTCCTTTCCCATGCTTTACTGGCAGTAAACACAATTCCTGAATCTTGCTTGTGCAGTGTTTTAAATGTGCCCCTGGAGATTCCTGAGCACTGGGGCTAAACTGTTCAGCCCAGTTGGATTGCTGAAACCCCTGTTTCAACATGTCAGCGTGAGGAAAGAAATATCCTCTGGAAAGCAACAGTTCAAAAGAGCCTCTTCAATATGCTGTGTAACAATTTATGCAAAACTAACTGGCTGAAAAGAAGAAAAATGAAAGCTGACCAAGAGTAGACTGGACAACTAAGCAACAGACTCAGCCACAAAGAGTTCAGCGATCAATAAAAAAAAATTAATTACACTCTACTCAACATCACCCTTCTGTCTCTCAGTATCTTATCCAAAGCAAAGTAACACAGGTTTTATATTATAGTGAAATCTATTAATAATAATTTAAAAGGTTACCTTTCAACTATCCCCCAAACAGGAAAAGCTCCCTCTCAGATATTCATAGAAAAACAGAATATGCATGAAATTAAATATTGAAGACTTAGTTACCAAAGAATACTTGCCAAAATGCATGTTTGAAGTATTTCCCACTTTATGTCACTATTACCATAGGAAAAAAGCTGCACAAACTGCTTTACTGATAAGGATCCTGGAATGTCTCTGGTGTAAATGAGAAGAGAAGAAAAGACAGAGAATGGAGATCTCCTACCTGTCTCCCTCTCCTCCTTCAGCAGCAATAATGCGCAGATTAAGCCACAAATTGCATTTATTGGACATTAATGTGAAGGCATTTAAAGCTTTATAACAGGAAAGAAGGCTAAATTAATGCCATCTTCAACAACGTGTGAAAAAATAAGAGATTGTTCAGTGGCAGGAACAAGCTCAAACATGGTGATGAGAAAATTAACTGACCAATTCATTAGCCACAAAAAGCACCTCATTTGAATACAACTTTAAAAAGCATTGACTTTGCTTCTGTTGCTTTTATTTGCTAGGAGCCCAAGCTACTCTCCATGCAGCAAGGTATTTTCCTCACACTTCTGTGACACTTCCTATAGAGTTCATCCTGATTTTTCCTGGGCTAGAGGAGACTCAGCCCTGTAGCATGTTGAGTGCTCTGGCCCCTGGCCACCAGAGCACTTAGGCACATGTTTTACTTTAAACACATGAGCAGTTCTGCTGAAATTCAGAGAGAAAGTCACAGTATGGAAAGGGCCAGATTATGCTTCGCAAATGTGAAACCATATTAAAAATGAGCAAAGCTATTTAAAATGAACACATTTCCCTGAATCAGACAAATCTATCCTGGTAGACCAGATGTTCTACAACACATTAATAGGGTCAGAGAGGTCTCTCAGCCCCCCTCCTGGCTCAGGTATGCTCCCAAATTCGACAAGCAGTAGAAAATTGTTTTGCAGAAAATACTGTGAGCATTCAAAGTTCAGCAATATCATTCACTGCCACCAAAACCAAAAAGAAAGGCAGAAACTGAAACCTGAAGGATGTCCTCAATTCTTGCCCAGCTTGCAGGCTTCTGAGCCACGAAGGATGTGTGTGCCCTTCACAAAATTGTTCAAGCTCACACCAACTTTTAACAACTACCCAGGTCTGGCAAATTTCTTTCCTTCTCACCACTGACATAAGCAATAGAACTGCACGAATTACTCCCTGAAAATGCTATTAACATTTCACTGTTAAAATTACACTGTATCAAGTTGCAGACAAAAAAAAATCCAGTTGAATTTGCAGAAAATTTCTGTAGACTCAGTGCTTTGAGGATAGGATTAAAAAAAAAATACATCAAGATGACTTTTACCTGTGTACCTAAATACTTACTTATCTTTCAGATTAAAAAAACCGCAAACCACTTATTATTGTACTATGATCATATTTTCTGAAATTTGAATGTTACGTAATGCAGCAATTTTATTTGAAAACAAGTCTGCTTTTAATTTTGAGATCACAAATTAATATTAGCATATTTTATATCTCTTGCTCAAACACATCCGAAACAATTTAAATAATTTTTGTTACATATTGTAATCTGCATCTTGAGTGACATCCTCTGCAGTGTTTATCAGCTTAGAGGGATGAGATAATAAATAACCCCCTGCTTCAAGCAGTATTTTATAATGCAAAATGTCAGAGCTCTGTAAAGCAGTGCTAGCACATCTTAACAAATTGTTGTATCAATGACATTTTAAAACTAGAGAACAGGAATTTTAAGCTAAGAGATCAACAACATTCTGTTCTTTATTTTGCAGCACATGACAGTGTAATGCTTCCACCCCTGCAGCTGACAGCCCCTTAGTTTCTTCAATACCATTGTATTAAAAATAAAATTGGGTTTCCTCATGAAAGGATCAAACAACATGCATCTGAGCCACAGGTTGTACAGACCTCCGGTATCTGTACAAAATCTTGCAGCTGAAAGGAAAAGTTGGGACACAGACCCACCATCCCTGATTCTAAGGAATTGCTTCGTTGGGAAAAGACCTCTGTGGACCCTAAGTGCCTTATCTACATTTCTTTTAAATACTTCCAGGACTGGTGACTCCACCACTTCCCTGGGCAGCCTGTTCCAATATTTAACAACCTTTCAGTGAAGGTTGTTGTCAGATGTAAAATACTTCAAATCTGTAAGAAAAAAAATTAATATATTTTAACATCTTCCTTTTTAACATCTATATCTGTTCTCTCTTTTTTNAGGATCAAACAACATGCATCTGAGCCACAGGTTGTACAGACCTCCGGTATCTGTACAAAATCTTGCAGCTGAAAGGAAAAGTTGGGACACAGACCCACCATCCCTGATTCTAAGGAATTGCTTCGTTGGGAAAAGACCTCTGTGGACCCTAAGTGCCTTATCTACATTTCTTTTAAATACTTCCAGGACTGGTGACTCCACCACTTCCCTGGGCAGCCTGTTCCAATATTTAACAACCTTTCAGTGAAGGTTGTTGTCAGATGTAAAATACTTCAAATCTGTAAGAAAAAAAATTAATATATTTTAACATCTTCCTTTTTAACATCTATATCTGTTCTTTCTTTTTTTTTTTTTTTTCTGGTGCCAAGACACTTAAATTGCCTTTCAGGTGCTGAAGCATTGCCAGCCATTTCTGTCTCTGTGACAGCTGTGATGCACACGGTTCAGAAGAATGATTTCAATAGACTTGCCCAGTGCTGCGAGACCTCTGTTTATAACTTTTTTCTTGCCTTACCCTGTGGTGCTTAACTCTATCAGTTCTCATCAACACAGCAGATTAGATTACTAAATACTGACAGCCTGTAGAAAAAGACTCAGTGTGAGACACCACACTATCCATTCTGCTTTTCTGATGCTAGAGGCTGCTCTGTAAAAGAGCTGCAGCTAGAAAGTTCTATATTTTCTTGCTTTAAGGGAGATCCCATATGGATAAATAATGCTGTTCTTCTGACATGATTTGAGTTGGCTGACAATGAATCAGTTCTGTTACATTGCTATGCCATCATGTCTCACTGGTCTCTGATAAATTACTGAAGCAGGTACTCTCCTAAAAGCCACCTGTAAACCACTGATGGTACATATGCAGACCTAGCAAGGTGAGCTCCAGATAATGAGGTGCTTAATACCAAAGGGTCATACAACTCATTTAATAAATTAATTATTTATATTTCAGAGGTTGCTGCTTAATTCAATTGCACTAATGATGAAGAGCTTCTCTTCTAACTCCTAAACTACATTTATAGATCATTTATAAAATTACTCCTTCGTTTAACGAGTGTTGGTCTTCATTAAGCAAAAAAAAAAACAAACCAAAAAACCCAGCAAACCCATCCTAAATCAGCACCTCAATAAAAGCCAAAAAAGTCTGAAAAATGACTAGTAGAAACAAACTAAGCAATAACCAGTTTAGATACATAAATAAGTAAGGGGAAAAAGCGACTGCTATCTCTTTCTGTATAAAAGCCGAAGCAAAGATAAAGTAAAGACTTGAGCAAGTCAGAACTAAGTAAATACTGAACCGGTCCATTAAAATAAGAATTAAAAAAGAAGGGTGAATTTCTATTCAGATTGAAGGCCACTGTAAACCTCATTTGGTCATCAATTTAACCTTTATTTTGTCAAATCACTGACTACAAACAGGAAACAAATCCAAGCCCATTCAGACTTACAAAAACTGCTGTTAGTGCTGAACGAGCTCAGGAGTGAGGGACACAAGCAGTCAGGCCTTACTGGCAAACAGGAGGTCAGGAGCTAAACTGGAGAGCAGTGCTAAGTCTGGACAACATCCCCTCTGCACTGCACCTGCCAGTGCCTGGGAGACAGCCCAGGCTCCCATGCACAAAGGTTACAAACATGCCTTCCAGGCACCATTTAAATGCTTTTGTCCTAGCACTGCATCAAGCTACACTGGCACGGCACAGCTCAGGACTGGCTTTCCGTCCTGCTGTGTGACACAGCTGCTGAGTACCCACCACTGCAGTGCGGGACCAGATTTTGGGTAGGCACGCCAGCAGAGAGCTGGGCCCGACCTCTGAAGAAAAGCAAGGAGATGGTGGGCTAAGGAAAGAAAACTAACCATGTCAGTACCACAGCTGATGAAACCAACTGCTTTTGTTTTGCTAGTGCTGGGACAGGAAGTTATTTCATCACATGTGGACACAAGCAAATGCTAGATGTTGTATCGTACCTTCCACTACACATTGCTGTAATTCCTTCTGGAAGCAATATGAGAAGAGTTCATTTCTACAAATAAAGGTTCCTTCGAAACTGATTTTCAACTGACCAAGACAGTCCAGAACACCTTACTAATGTTAGTAACAGTTCTCTTGACCTGATTTTAAAAGATCATTAACCCAGATCAGATTAGACATGGTTTGAAAAAAAATTATAAGGAAAATATTTACAGACTTTTACTAAAGGAAAAGATGAATTGCAGCATAATTCAAAAAACATCAACACATTCCACCTGATCTAAATTTGATGAATTTATAGATTGTTTGATACACTGCCAGGTTCTCCTCTGTTTAAAGTCCTGAAAATCACTCCTTACCAGTTGACATTAGTCCACATACTTTAACTTTTCCTTTTCAACTTAAAGTAAATGATAAAATCTCCACAGTGAAGTACAAAGAAGTTGAAACAACTACTACCACCCTAGACCAGATTAATCAAGAAGAGTTAATAATTTTGCACTTAATCAGTTTGTACATTTGAGGAAGTAGTTATAAACCAGAGGTAAGTAAATATATATGCAGTAGAGTCAACTGCTTTGTTCATATTTTGTATGATCCACAAGATGTTTCTAGAAAAGACTCACAGCAGGAAAAACAATAGAGAGCTCAGACAGCTAATTAATACTGCTAATTTAACTTCTACCCTAACACACCACTTATTGTTATCTGCACTCCATCAAGGAGTAGATGGTGACAGTTCTAAAGCATTGCTAGTAAATTATTTTCATTTTGTTCTTTCCCTCATAAACAAAACATCACAGTGACAGAAGCTGCTTGACCTACCTTCTAAGAAAGAGATTTCCAAAGAAACACTCCTCCCTCCTCCCATTATTCCTGATTTCTACTCTATTTATACCTCTAGTATGTACAAGAGCACACAAATTAGCTACTAAACTGATTTGCATGTTTTTTCCACTGTGTCACAGATGTTTAAAATTAATCTCACCTATTCTTTTCCTGGATTATGTATTTTAAGGTATCTATATACTCTGTAGGTAGAGAGCAAGCCCCACAACTGCAGCGAAAACATACACTGAATGCTAGTTTATCACTTATCACAGTGAGACACTTGCTGTCCCCAGATCTCAAGGATCGGCCAAACTTTAAGACACTACAAAAGAGCTCTGACAAACTTTCTGTAGATATCACAGAAGTGAAGTAACCTCTTGAAAAATGTGGCTTCTCTAACTTTTAAGTCATTTTCCTCACTTCATTTTCTCACGCATGAACAGCTACAAGTCCTGAAGTCATAAAATGACACTGTGCCACGGGGCTTGCCTTTTGAACCTCAATGTCAGCTTCTGCTGAGCAGCTACAGTTTCATGATGGCTAGCCTTGTTTTATGTTTGCCTTTTGTTTCCTTAAATGCCTGTTCCTTCCATTTTCCTGCACGTTGAGACCCTCTGAAACAACGACAGCCTTTTCCTATCAAGTTTGTTCCAGGGCACAGCAACCACCATCCTCTCACTGGAGTGAGGGGAGTATGATCTCTGAAATGAAGTGGGTTACAGCCAACAGAGAGGTGCTCACATATTTGGAAGCCACATTCTTTTACCAAAATAGAGGCACTCTGAAGCTCTTTCTTATTATGCTTAGTACAATTCCTCACATGATCCAGGTGGCACATGAAGATTCACCCAGATGTATCAGTTAAACATGGATAATGGGTTCATTACACTGGAACCCCCACCAACAGTAAACGGGGGAGGTGGGGTAAAGGTGATGGTTTATTGTTTTTTAACTGACATAACACAAAAACCCCCTCTTGGAAAAACAAGACAGTTTTAGGAAAAGCAGCGTGGATTTTGTTACTGTGGTGAAAAAAGCATTCGCAGAATTTAACATTATTTTGGGACACTGCCAAAAATTAACATGAACATGCGAAACTTACAAAAGCCTCAGTTTTCAAAACCTTCCTGGAAACTCACAGTTCCTAGTGAATTGGTAGGGATGGGCAAAATATTGCTGAGAGATAGTAACCTCTGTGCTGCCTTGGGCTCGGACAGGGGAGCAGGGAAATGGGGAGCACGTTCAGCTTCAGCATGGAATGAGCTCTTCTCAAGTCCGGTGATTCAACATTGTTCCTGACTGGAATGGTCAATCACAAAAACATTTCTCCTCTTAGTTGATTTTTCACCTATCACATCAGGAAAATGAAATTTTAAGGGTAAATCAGAGAATTGGAAAAAAATATTATAGCTCTATAGGTCATCAAGTCTGAGAAGCGATCAATTCTTCCAATAATTTAGTCCAGACAAAGCACAGGCAGTATTTAAGAGTGTTGCATCAACACCTTAGAACCAAAGCATTCCTTGCAGCAGAATAACCAGATAATGACAAGTTTGCACATGAATATTGGTGTCTTGCTTTGACTTTCTTCTCCTACATGACAAATGAAGTAAAAGGAGAGGAAAAGGAGAGGAAAAGGAGAGGAAAAGTAAAAGAGCTTTATGTCAGTCCTTCAAATAGTTAGGAGCTTATCAGTAATCACACACTGCATAATCATGAATTCAATCCAAAACGCGTAGAACACTGGGAGCAAAAATAAAAGTCAAACATAATCAAAAACTCTGTCAACAATGATATGGCTCACAGAAACATGGTATAAAAGCAGCTGCATAAAACAGTTTAGAAGCAAGGTTTATAGCTTTCTTTAACCAAATAGAGGGGGAAGTCAGTGTTAGCAGTCTCATAATACTCACTGAGGTGATGATAATATGACAGCGTTATTTATCCTCTGAAATAACAATGACACAGCCCTCCCACGGATAGCCCTGCAGTTACATGCTCCTTCTTTCTTCCACCTGTGTCACCCACAACGAGTGGGAACACTGGATGACATCACCCCATGTGCAGTCACCCTGTCCATCCTAAACAGAAATTAAGTCACCGCTTGTGAATCATTTCTCCCCAGGCTCTAGTTCTTCTGGTTTTAAAAATTTGTATTAGAACTTTAACAATTATGGTGAAATTGTGCTTGAATCAGCTAAAGTATGTGTATCTGTCAAACAAAAGAAATGCTGTGAGTATTCCTGCTCCACAGCTGACTCACATTCAGAACTAAATCCTGCACATGATTATTTTACGGCCTTGCGTGGAGTCAACATGAAGTTGGCTTGCACTGCAATTTAAGTTACCTTCAAATCTCTTTTGGCAAAAACAACTTTCCATAGGAACTAGCACTATCCTTTAGAGACCAGAGTTTCTAACACCAACACCTGAATTCATTTAATCTGAGCTTTTCAGACTCATTGCCATCACCTGCCGTAGATGCTAATGTGTTGCTTCAGGCTGTTGTTGGAAAGTTTGATGCCTCAATTCTCATAGGATTTATCATTTTGAGGCAGGTCCTTCACTTCCTCTCCCCTAAGTATAATCACACCCACAAATCCTCTCTTCTCAAAAGCCTTCAGCCACTCTTTCATAGCTGTGTAGCTGGGCAGCATATAAAGCAATAAAATGATTTTCCTAACATAAAAATGGGATCTCTCCTTTTTCTAATGTTGCAAAGACAAAATATCAACCATCTTTCAGAGAGGAAAAGGTGGACCATGAGATATTTTAAATACCTGCAGTGTTACCTATTTCTAAGTGGAATAATTTTTTCCAGGCATTTAAAGCAAAGCCACCTGGAGGAGGAGACACAGCAGCTGAAGTAATGAGCCAAGCAACAAAACAACTTAGAGGAAGAATTAGAGAACGAGAGACTACATAATTGAAATTATTATAAAAAGGTTATAACAAAAGATATAATACAAGCTGAAATCTGGTTGATAACCCAAATTGACACAGTTTGTTTAATTAGCACAAATGATTAAACATTACTTTTCTCTCTCACTCAAAATGTTTCAGGTTTAAAGCATGGCATTGATTAATTAGAACTGCACAAGAAAGTCTTGTATAATGGAGTCAGGCCATTAACTTCACTTGGCTGAAAGTGAGACTTGGGCTGTAAGTATTAAGTCCTGAAAAGAGCTATATATTCTCCAATAGGAAATAATTTCGGCATCACTAAAACACCCACATTGCTCTGCTGAAACATTGACTATTTAACAGAGCACCAAAACATCCATTTCACACAGAAGAGGAAATGCAGACTGTCTACTACGTATGAGTAAACACTCTCCAGTAACAGGTAGGAAATGGTTCAAAAAGTCTTGCTTCTCATGATCTTTTTTTTTTGTTTAAACAAACTCCTATTTTTAATAAATGTAACATTCTGTTTATTTATAAAAAAATGCATCAGATAGCATGCAAAATGGAAAGTGTGTTATTTCTGTGAATGTCAAACCATTGAGCTCTATAATTTTGAGACACCTCTCGCGTACTTAAAATGTACAATCCATTTGAACCAGTGTGGTTGCTCCAGAGATGCAATTACTGCAGCTCCAACAAAATAAAATGAACTATAGGAAGCATTGGGTTCTTCAGGCTTATCTTGGACTTGTTTTTTAAAATAAGAAATAACAATATTGCATGCACAAACAATTACCCAGAGGGTAATATATCCCCTTCTATGATAAGTGTCTAAGACAGGTGTAAGACAAGAATTTGCTTCTGAAGTTGCCTGCCTCTCCCCACAGACAACTTAGAAACACCAGGTGAATCTTACCTTCATTATAAAGAACTGAGTAAAAAGAGCTACACAGTAACGGATTCAGATTTCAGATAAAGTATGCAATTAAAAAAAAAAAAAAAAGTAATTTTAAATGAAAGTTATTTTCCAAGTTTGCTCTTCTCTTTTTTTCCCACCCAAACAACTTCATTTCTTAAGTGCCTCTGTATAGTTTAAACTATTATTTCATCTTTTTATGTATGTGCACATTTATATATGTACACACACCATACCAAAAAATACATCAGTTAATGACATACAGGAAATGAAATTAAGATATAACAGCATGTGTTATTTATTAGAATAATGAATATCATGTCTCACTAAGACATTGGTACTAATCATTCAAAATCATTATTCTAAAGTATCTAAACTGTTTCCATATTAACATGGAAAAGAACTACTTTTGATACTAAATCTATTTACTTCCTCATTTAAGCAAATGATGTAGCAGAAAAATTAAACTTTCTCAAGAGAAATGCTTATACACAGAAACATATAGACCAAATTAGTAGCTGCAAACTCCTGTAAAATGCACTCAGTTTGCATAAAATACAGTTAGAAGACATGTTTATGTAAAACTCAAGAAGGCTGTATAATACAAAGGGAAATAACATGAGAGGAAACTAATAAGAGAAAGTATTACATAGTTTTACAAAAAGCAGATAAGGATACCACAGATACTTTTGTCAAATGCAACACTACAAAAGACACTCCTTAAAGTTTTCAGGATTTGAGCTGGTTTACTCCAACTTTGTTAATTTTCTGGTAAAGAAGGATATTAAAGAGCATTTCACTGAAACCAGTGAGTCCAAAAAGGTGAACATTATCTACAAACGTTAGTAATTCTATCAGAAAGTATAACTGCTATACTTGTGAAAATCTGCACTGATATAGTTTTGTTCTCATTTAGATAGTTCTATCTAAGGTAACAAATTGCTAATATTTAGATGCTTTAATTGACAACAATAAAAGAAAAAACAAAAGGAAAACCTGAACCTTACATAAATTTCTGAATAAATTTACTCAGATTTAATACAAATCTCATCTGAAAGCAATGAATGCAAAACTGAACTCCAGATGCTGTTGTAACAGCATGAATTAAACCTATGAATCTCATTCCTCTGCTTCTCAAGCACTTAGTTAGTTTTTCGAAGGCCTAGATTTTGTTTCCCTGAGCTCAGAAATATAAATTGCTTATCAGAAGCTCTATCTTTGCTACCAGTTTCCACTTTCTACCATTTTTGCTATTGCTGATGCTGGCGACAGGAATAATCAGTTAGACAAGATATGGACACCGTATGCATTTGATCAGTTGGAAATCACAGAACCGCAGTGATTCTTACCTGTTTTCCACATTGTGCCTTGCAAAGGCACTTTTCACATTAGTCTTAAGACATTAAGCTTAATTTGGGTACATGTACTTGTAACTATTCTCTGCTATCAGGTAAACTATATAACACAACTTTGGTATATTGAAAATAATTAAAAATAAAATGAAAATTTAATTCTTACCTCACTGTAAAGGCAAATTTCAGCAGCCTGTATTCCTA
This sequence comes from Oriolus oriolus, assembly GCA_013400235.1. Classification (NCBI taxonomy): domain Eukaryota; kingdom Metazoa; phylum Chordata; class Aves; order Passeriformes; family Corvidae; genus Oriolus; species Oriolus oriolus. The sequence goes on from VXBT01010378.1 coordinate 1,220,855, forward strand.
ATAACTTCATTGGTGACCTGCTGATTGCACAAGAGGCAACAACTGACAGTAAATTAGGGGGAGTGCTGACACAGCTGATGGCAGTGTCTCTAGCTGGGAAGATGTTTAAGCCAACAAAAACCTCACGTCCTACCCCAGGTGCCAAGGTGGGTTCATGTCACAGAATAATGCCCAGCATGAGTAGGGAGCAGGTGTGGAAGGGATGGGCAGCGAGCCCTGGCAAAGGCAGAAGCTACATCTGCCCTCATCTGGGTGGGCAATGGTCCTGCCAGGAGTGGGAGAAGCCCTCCTGAGGGCCTTATAGCCAACATGTCCCTGGGTCTTACAAATACTCTTAAGTATTCTAATTATTTAGATGATTGAAGGAAAAAAAAAAAGTAATTCAGTCTTTTTAAAACAGTTTCCATTAACTATGACTACTTTACTCTGATTATTAAAGGCTTGCTTTCCACTGCCACAGTTGAGGCCACATGGTTTTAAATATCTCATTATCATATTGCTTACTTCAGAATTATGCCTATATAAAAAACTATTTCCAACATTTATATCTATATAACATAAACCTCCAAAGCTTCAAAATAATAAGCCTTCAGAAAGGAACTCTACCTGCTACAAATTAAAGAACAAAGAAAAAAATTACAGGTTGCTTTAAGCGGCATACTTTCCTTCCCCAGAAGTCCCTATTGAATCACTTCTGTGACAAACCTAGGATTTATCAAACTCAGGTTTCTCAGAGATATTGGAAGCACTACCCGATTCCAACAGTCAATGTCCACCATATAGGAGATGCATATGTTTAGTTTTTCTTTAGAAGAAACAAAGTTCCACTTTCTAGGCATATTTTTGGGTGATTAACCCTAGGTAATTTTTAGGTTCTCAACTTTTCTAGTAAGCATTTAGCACATCTTCTCAAGCTAGGGATCCAGAATTAAAACTGTGTAATTGATTACACTGTAAACCAGGCTGCTGTGCAAGTCAGAAGTGAAAGCAGGTGGGAGAGGTGACACAACATGCAGTGATGCCATGTGTCTCCTCCTGCCAGCCCAGCCACCTTGAGAAACATGAAAGGAGAGCATCTGGCAGCAGATTTGCCTAGCATTTAACAGAGGCTGAAGTAAGCAAAATTCTTTGGTGAATCCCTAGAACTCATCTGTTGCCACCAAGAAGAACCCAAGAGAAGCAGTAAGGACACAGCTGCTGGCACCTCCTGGCCCCAAGACTTGGACAAAAGTGACGTTGGCCAGATCACCTGGACATGTATTTCAGTGCTGTGGGTGTGCCAGTGTGAGAACATGAACCAGTAAACTCAGTTACGGATTGTCTAAAATAATCCACCTCCCCCTTCAAAATGGTATCTCACTGAGTTAATTGCACTAATTTCATGCAGCTCCACAAAGCTTAACTTTGAGGAGAGGAGGTGGTGCTGCTAGGGCACCACAAGCAGTTCATCGCCAATACAGCTCTGCTTGATCACACACCATTTAAACATTTCCAGCTTTCCAGGATCCTCCCCTATCAAACTGATAATGGGTTGGATAGTTCTGCAAATTCTGTACTACATCTTGGTTACCCATTTACCTTCATAACATGAGTATTAAAAAAAAAACAAACCAAAAAACAAACCTAAATGGATCTTAAGCACTCAATATATTCTTGTATTATTTTTAATGAGAACAAACAATCAAAAAGCAAAAGAAACCAAACTAGATTAATATTGTAATGACAAAAAACCCCCACCAGTTTACTAGTGTTTGCCCGTGGTTTTTTTTTTAGCCTAGCAAAACTGGCAACCTCTTACTCTTTTGTAGAAAATGGCTGCTGTTGCTTTTTTACAGTAGCACAGTAAAAAAGCTAAAAATTAAATATTAATACATTGAATATATTTTCAAGCAAGCTTGCTCAAGCTTTAAACCCAAGCTTTTTCTTTAAGAGCCTGCTGCAGTTAAAAGAGTATAGAATTTAAGCACAACAGTAACATTATCACAGAACCTCTTCTGATTCCAAGCAGTTTTAAAAAGTTACTATTTTTTTTAAATGCAAAAAGCTCACTGAAGTAGTGACTTGGTACAAATAATTCATGAATTCTAAAGAAAATTATGCAGGAATTCAAGACTTTAGAAAGTGAAAATATTTTCTCCATTCAGATAAAGAAATTGCTTGCAGCAGTTCATTTAAAGCCAATTCCTGTCACACTCACATTAGAAGGATGCTCTTTAAGAGAAAATAAAATGACACACTGATTCATTGACTAGTGTTTTTATCAGGACATGCTGATAGAGGATCATTAATCAAGAGTCCCTACTAATAGAAAATCATTAGAACAAAGCAACAATGCCTCTTCAGTTATTGGGCTTTTCTTTAACCAATACCTAACTTTGAGGCTTGTTCCTCAGTAGCTTTCAAAGCTTTTATGACATAATTTATTCACAAATCTTGACATAGTGCAGTCCTTCAGTATGACAACATCAGCTTGAAAATGAAGTACATAAAGGTGTAGGGAAAGAAAAGGAAAAGGGCAAAGGGGACTTACTTTATTTGAACGTACTGAAGCAACATGAGTTTAAATTCACCCAAACCAAATGTTAAATGTTAAATTCACCAAGACAAATGTCAAAAAAAAAACTTTGTTTCTGTCTATTAGCTGCAGGAACCTCAGTTCAGGATATATCCCAGAAGGACTGCGGTTACTTCCATAAATAATATATGTTTCATTTTGATTCTTTCAGTATACCTGCCACACCATTTACTCTGTCATCCAAACAAAGCCTGCGATGTGTTCGGACTAGCAGGTGCCACAGATAGACCCAGATCCACTGAATCCACCTGTGTGAACTCTGATGGAGCAATGCTCTAAGCAAAATCAGTGTTAGTCTAGAGAACCCTGAATAGTTCCACAATAGGCAGAAGGCAATGGAAATAACAGAAATTGGTTTTAACACTTATTAATGATGCTTTACAGTTAAAATGGAGCACTTCAGTTACATCACCATCTGTAAACTGTGAGGAGCTTCCAGCACAGAGAAACTGAAACAAGAGTTCAGAAGCAGAACCAGACAAAATGCAAGCTTCCATTGTTCAGTGTTGGTACAGGAGGTCTGAGTACATGATTTTTGACAGAATGTTTTGGGTTGAGAAACTGAGATACAGGGCTAAACTTTTTTCATGTTTTCTTCTCATTGCCTTTTTTTTCTTCTCCTTTCTTTTTTTTTAAGTCAGGTAATAGAATGGTAATCTTATTCAGCAGCTGCTGATGTGGTTTCTTCAAGTAGTTGTCTATAAAATATAACACTCAGAAAACACAGCTGGTAAATATTATGAATACCTGCTGTGTTTTTTTTAATTGAGCTTTCTATAATTATTCACTCTTCCAAGTAAGCGAAGGCAATTCTATACTAAAAATTCCTTTGTTATTCTTATAACTTAACATACAGCCCAAACCACTTATCTTGTTTGTAGATGTTTTATATATTCTCTTTTCAATTACCATAAACATCTCCCAAATAGCATCTGGCTTCTGTTCTCTATGGCTGCTTCTTCATCCTGTGCTGACTTTGCATATTGAAAACCTTTAAAAAAAAATCCTTTCAATATTAAAATACCATAGTCATTTTTTTCAATATATAGCAGACAATTAAGATTTATACTTTGCAATGCTGTTTGGCTTTGGTTTATATTTTGTTGTTTGGGGTTTGGTTCATTGCTTTTTTTTTAAATCTCAGTGCTTTCCAGCAACCAAAAAACCCCTACCAAAGTTGAGATCAGTTGGTCCAGAGCAGAATGAAGATCAAAAAGCACTCAACTACAGGCTGATGTACAATTGTGCATTTCCAGTACTTCTTCCTTGTAAGAGATTTTGTTTCATTTTCACACAAGTTCTCAAATCCCACTATGTCCTCTAAAAGCCTGACTTAATTATCCTAATACACCTTTCTGTAACATGTTTTCCTGGTCTATCTAATGGGGCATAGGATTTGGGAACAAACTAGGAATATTATTATCATTATTATTTTGCAGATTTTAAATATATACTACTGCTTGAATATTGTTTCTTTTCTTGTAGGGTTTGAATTTGATGAGCAAAACTTACTTATCCTCTAGATATAAGTCTGCAAGCTACTGTGGGAAAGGTAGAATATCCTCTAGGTTTCATGTCCTGTGTGATAGCATTCAGTTTACTTCCTGATGCCCACCTTAGCTTCCCTCTGATTAGAAAGAAGTGGAGTAACTCACTAGCCATTTGAGAGCCTAAGTGAGCCTTGAGTGGATACCCAAGTGAGAGGAGGATGAGGATTCCCTTATACATGGCACATCCTCTTTGCTTGAAGATCTTGGTGCAAAGAAGAACAATTCTAACAAATAAGAATGCCAAAGCAGTGGTTTTTTAATTATCAGGAAAATGTATAATGACATTTCTTAAACAATTTAAGACGTTATCACACTTTTTTTTTTAAGTCTGGCCTCAACAGCAATGTTGTGGATTGGAATGGATTTTGTTCTCCTGCTGGTGGACACAGGGAATAAATGCAGTAAAATGTAGTGTAGCAGACCTCTGAAAAAGGAGACATAATCATGCGGTATTTACACATATGGGATAGATCGTTTTCTCTGTTTAAAGGAGTTAGTTCTTCCATCAGACTTGTCACAAAGCCCTGATTTCATGATGAATCCATGCACACTCAGGAGGCAAAAACAGGCTCAGCAATGTATGGCCCATTGCTGATAAGGAAAAGGAGAAAAGAAAAGGTCAAGTCTTTGAAGCAAATCTGCTGATTTGGCAAATACAAAGCCTGGTTAGATAACAATGCAGAACTCAATAAATACCCAGAGCTATGCCTTGTAGAACCAACAGGTGCTTGATAATCCATCAAACAATATCAGCATTTTCCCCTCAAAAATTTGCAGGTGGAAACAAGTAAGGCAATGCTTTCTTTGCTATTTATTTGGCTCCCTGGTTCCCTGGTTTCAGACTTGTATGGTTCTGCTACCTGGGAGACATAGAATTTGAAATGCAAGCCAGCTGAAATTGGTAATAGAGAAGCAGGCAGAAAATGCCCTCCACAGGATGAGAAAATGTGCTATATGGATGTCCATTTCTCTGCGTAAATACCCATTTTCACCAAAAAATAATAGTAACCAGTTTTGTTGGTAAATACCTCTATCCACTTATATGGGATGTTTAAACACATCTTTCTATTATCAAGTGCAAACACACCTCTAGAAACTATATTGCTTCTATCTTAGTTCATTACAGTACTTAAGGAAATAATAAGAAGAGCCTTGACTGAATGCCTTATGGCATTAGGCAAATTAATGCCTCTTCTATTCTCTTTACTTTTTTCACTACTGCTGCATGCCTCTAAGAACTCTGGAATCTGGAACAGAAGAAGAAAGATACCTTTCATATCATATATTTTCTAACCTGAACACTAGACACAAACTTAGGGTAACAAACATTTACAGGCAAATTTTAACAGTGGCTAAGAAACTATTCCAGACAATGCAGTATTTCATAACCAAACTTTGGCATAAGAGCCATATCTAAACCCTTGAAAAGCAGAAGAGTGAGAGAGCGAGGATTTTAACCTCAATTGCTTAATCTGATTTTTGGAGAGGAGACTGGGCTGCAATTTCTGGTGTTAAGGAGTAGTCAGTGGAACATTTTGATACCCAAATTTGGTTTGTCAATGCATTTAGCCAAATGAACAACGAGGGTTTTGGATCTCATTATTGTATGTCTGGACACAGAAGCAATAACTCAGTTATAATATGAGGAGCCTTGCTTTCAATGTTATTGATTATACAGTACTTAACAGTGCTCACAGATACTATAATCAGATTAACTGTAGGCACAAAACAGAGAAGCAGTGCAAAAATAAATCTGAAAAATTATTTCCAAATATTTTCTCCAATTAATTTTTTACATGTGTTTTTTAGTATATTTGTAACAGAGTTATTTTATTCTTAAATGCATTGTGGTACATGTCTGAAGAAAAAGAACATTTGGTTGGAATCTAATTTGAACTAAGACACACTAAATGAAGGGGAAGATGCTTTCAAGCTGAAGGGAAAGAAAACATTTCAAGTTGTGTATCAGAATTTTTGCACAGCTCTAAAATCATCTAAAAAGAGAAAAGTTCTATACAGTTATTTTCTGAGCTTAAGTTTCTAAAACATTTTCAAACGTCTTACAAAGACGGAATGGGTTTTACGTATTCAGTAAATTGACAGCTCTAGGTTAATCCACGTGAAAACAATGGGAACAATATCCAGTGTGGGTCACTGAAAACTTTTAGTTCCTTCTCTGAAGCATTTAATAGATAAGTATAGAAGCAAAACTCACCATGGACATGGAAGAGGAGAAGTATATATCATGTTTCAGACAACTGTATATCATCCAAGTGGTAGTCCATCACACCATAGGCTGATGAAGGATTTTTCCATAACCATAAAGATCTAAAAAAACAAAAAAAAAAAAAAAAAAAAAGTCTAAAGATAATCAGACATTGAAGAAGTTAAAACGGAACATTCCTTATTTAAAATACAGTTTCGCTGCTCTTTAAAGCATACTTTTTTAAAAAAGACAGTAGTAACAAAAAAGCCTGCTCCACACCATCACCATCCAGCAAGAACTTCTCTTAAAACTACCGCAATGATTAATGATTTTTGCTCAGCTGGATTATTTGCAGTTATTTTGCAGATTTTTTGACTTTCAGCTGACTTCAGAATTCATTTCTTTTTTTCAGTGTTGTTTAATGATGACAGTTGTATGCATTGGCATTTTCTCAAAACAGTATTTTTCAAGTGCTATTTTATTTTCCTTCTTGTTTCATTTATGCAGGACTCCACCGTGGATTTTCTACCAGAACACAAAATCAATATGCCAAAATTAACTACAAAGGTGGATGATGGGGAAGAGCACTGCTCATGAGCAGGCACCTGACAAAGCCAACACCTCTAACACAAGATACACTGCTCAGCTTGGATTAACAGTGCATGCAGAACAAGGGACAACCACCATCCCATCAACAGCAACTATTCCTATTAATTCCTTGTTTCTCTTTTGCTAAACACAAAGGCCAGTGTGCTACAAATCTTGCTTGAGGATCTGACCCCAGAGTTTCATTTTTAAACATTGATGATGGGCAGAACGGCAAGAGGGGTGGGTTCCAGGCCGAGTGGCTGTATAACACGGAAGCGAAAGCCAATGGAGTTTCACTAAAAAACTTACCATATCAGCAATTTTCAGCAATCTCGCCTTCTCCCAATTAATTGAGTTGGCCTTCTTGAAAGATATTTTACAAAACCATTTTTTCATGGTTCCTCAAAATTCCCAGAAAGTCCTACGATTTGAACTGAAACACTGGCTCAAACTGAAAATGTGACAAATTTGAGGTTCTTGTGTTTGGTGGTTTGTGTTTGTTTGGGGGGAGGGGGTGTTGTGTGTTGGTTATTTGTTGTTATTGTCATCTGGTTGGTTGTTTTTTTTGGATTTTGTTTCCTTAAAGCAAAAAGGGATGAGAGGCTTCCTCTGCACATGATGTATCCCATTTCAATACTTCCAGATTTAAATATTTCCCCTCAAAAGAGGCTTTCCATTTTAATTGTATTTAATGTCAAATCTTAGGTTAAAAGACAGTTAAGATTGAAGTGAAAATGTGACCCCAGCGCAGTCATTCCTCTCTTGTGGAACACTTTTAAAGTTAGATGTTCCAAAACACACTTTTCATAAGATAATGAGATTTCATGAGATTTCAGAGATCTCTCTGAAGTGAGGTTTTACATTTTCTATAGAACTGCAAAGAACTTAAAAGCTACAAAATTGATTCTCTTTTCACCTTTTATGAGAACAACTTAGGTAAAATGAATATAATTTTCTGCCATTTTTCCACAGACTATTTTTGTCTGCATCAAGCATACTTTTATTTTGACCCTGTCTTCTGCAATTTTACATCTAAATTCTGTTGATAACTTAAGGACAGTAGTACGACCTTTCCAAACATTTAACCTTTCTAGTCCGCTTTTTTCCTCTAAAAGCCCACTAGAAATGCTGAATCATGGGTTCAACTGAGTGTACATAAGTAGAAAACATCATCACACAATTTTAGAACAACCAACTCTTAGCCAGATTTTTCATACAAGGGAATTAAGTTACTAGTTTTCCTTACCAAAAGAGTATCCTATTATGGTAGAGGACGAGCATAAAAGTCAAAACAAATATGCTTGGGAAAAGGCATTTTACTCACATACAGTTGTTTTTGATGTATGTGCTCTAAATACTTTCCTGTACTCATTTTCTAATGCTCTTTCACAGGACAAAACACATTTCCAAGTATAATCAGGCTTTGTTCAAACAATCAGCAACTTTTAGCAGCTCCTACAACAGGCTACTTCTCACACCCTTTCTGTTTCATCAGCACAAATGAACAGGAGTGAGGAACTGGTCCAATCCAAAAATAAGATGTGAAAAACTTGTTCTTTTTTTTTAAAGGCAGGTCTTTTTTCTCTCCTTAGAATACTACTGAACCCCAAATACTACTGTAATGGATGAGGTATGCAGGGGTAGACACAGAGAGGAGAAGATAAACTGCCTCACCTGCCACTGTTACTACTGAAATGCACGTCAAAATGCATTCTCGTTTAGAAAAATAATTTTATTGGTAAAGACAGTATTCATATGAATACATTAGTATTTTAAACCAGTATTTCATGTCCACAGCTCTGCTGTGTCAATGCATTATGCAGTACAAGCTTTTAAAATTTTAGGCTTTCTAAAGACAAAATTAAATTCATATGAAAAATGTGGAACAGAACTGATACAGTTGTTTGGGGTCTTTTACAGGACATTCTTTTCTTTTTTTTTTCCCCCCCTCAAAGTCTACAAGAACCATATCTTTATCATAAGCTATTTCCATAACTTATTTAGAGAAAGTGATCTATTTGTTATTTCATTCATCATTTCCAGCTCTGCGCCTACAACAAGGAACCAGCCTAGCCCTGCCAAGACAGTAAGGTGGGCAACTGGATAATTAGTTTTTCCTTGAACAGACTTAAAACAAACTTAGAATTCACTGAAGGACTTCCTTCCAGGTGACGAAAGGACAAAAAAAAAAAAACAACACAAAACTGAAAACAAAACAAATAACCCCAAACAACATTAAAATTAGGCAAAAAGCTGTAAAGTTCAGCATTTAAGAAAACTGTGAGGAGACAATTTCCCACTTTCCTAGTTCTTTCCTTTAAAAAATATAAAATTAACGTGAGAAACCAGAGTCTTGTTTATATTAGCACATCTCTCCTTTCCTATAAAGCAGTATATTCCACACAATTTCCAGGAACTTTGCAGATTCTTCTTTGCAGTGTGAGAAGCTGTAGAACGTAGAAAGCCGTCAATATGCTCAATGAACAAGGCCTAGTAAGGGAAGTGCTGCAATTGTACTGTAATTTCTGAAGAACTGCATTTTTGTTTAAATAATTACAGTCTTAACTTGGAGGTAGATGCTGTTTAAAGTGACAGTGGCCTAGCTACATAGAGATGATAAATCACTGTGACTCAAATGCAAGAGGATTGATTTACTTTTGCAAAGTGCAAAATTATTAAAACATTTTAACAGAAGCCCCTGACCATCATTCAGTCATATGATTGAGGGCTTTGTCTTGCAGGACTGAGCTGCACTTAAGGATGGCCTTAGTGACCAATGTAAAAAGCTGGAAATGGTGTTTACACATTCTGCTGACAGCCTTAATCTGTCAAGAAGATGTCTGCAGAGCCAAAACAATACAAGTTTTGGCCGTCCTGTGTTATTCTGACTGACCATAAAATGAAAAGCCATAAAAAGACTTTGAAGTTTTCAACTACTTTAAAAACACGAAAGAAAAAAATAAACTTTGCAAGGACTAACACCATTGTATTTTTTGAGTATGCACAAAACCAAGTAAGGTACTATGTGCTACAAACAGGCTTTTTAAGGAAGCTACCAAATTATTTTAAGAAGTGACAAAACACCCAAAATACAAACAACTAAAAACCTGCTCACTGTAGCCAGAGTCTTAATCTGTTCCCAGCACTTAAGTGTTGCAGGCGGACAGTAAGAATTTATTTGTGACTTCTCTGCTGGACACAAAACAGCCAGTTGAATTACAGTCTCATAACTACATAAAAACCAGCAGTCCCTGTGCACCAGCATTATATCGGGACTGCATGTCCCAGCAGCCAGTTCCTGCAAGATCAGCAGTGCTCCACCACAGGTACAGGGACTGGCACTAGCACCCACCTCAGGACCAAGGGCAGCCTGCTTTGAGAGCAGAGCCTCTAAAGTCCATAAAATACAAAAAGAATAAGCTGGCATCTGAGAATGAAGTAAAAATTTTATCCTAGATTCATGTCTCAGAAATGTAGAAACAGTTTTAGGCTGTACACGTCTCACTGTCGTTGCCACAAATGCCTTTCTGAAAACTGGCAATTTCCTGAGTGTCCTATGCAGCTACACAAGCACCCAGATGGAACACGAATTAGCAATTGATTTCATTAATTAGAAAAGCTGCTTTGAAGAAAGTGAACATTACTGACAGAAGCAGTTTGCAAGCATTGTTCTCTAATGAAATCTAAACTGTCATTTCAACAAAGGCAAAAGGTTTTTTTCCTAACAGGCAACCTGCACTGAAAACTAATTAGAAGCCATAGGTATTGTGCTGCACTTCACAGGCAGTGAAAGGCTAATCTTGAATAGCCAATTGCAAATGGCTGGGCTTGTACAGATAAAGTTAACAAGGCACTCGAACACCCTTAATTGTCGAGTTACACAAGCCTGTCCCAGTGCTGCTCATCTGAACGGGCAGAGTGGAATGTGGTCATTCCCAGAGGGACTGACTCTTGCTCTGCATGCACCCCTTGGCTGGGCCAAGATGCATGTTGGATACATGCTTAGATGCTGGCAACATTAATTTTCATCCCTTGAAAGTGTAACACAGAGGAGAATATTTTTGTACCCGCACCTCTAATTGTAAGCATAATTCGTGGCTCACGTTTTTTTGGTTTTTGTTTGGGTTTTTTTGGTTTGTTTTTTTTTTTGTTTTGTTTTTAAATTAGCTAAACCAATGGTTACTACCTGGTATAACACAACAAAAAGAAAACACAAAAACCCAACAGCGCTGCCAGCTGCACACCATGCAAAGCAGGATGGACACACGATGTAAATGCATACAAGTGCTAAAGAGCTTTCATGGCTAAACAAGTAAGCTACAGATGGTTTTAAATCATGGGCTATATTCAAACTGATTGCTATTTATACAGTTTTCCTTATTTAAATGAAACCTTCTCATCAGGTTTGGTTACACTAAAATTTGCATCATAACATGCTAAATGGCAGTTGATTATTCTAACACACTGAAAAATAACAATATATTAATCGTTTGCAAACAAACAACCTGGATGCATTTATTTTTCCCCTTAAAATGAAAAAAACTGAATTGTAGGCAAATGATCAAGGATTTTGGCCCCTACCAACTAATATAACTTGTTTTAATCAAATTTTGTTTAATGTTATGAATAGGCAACATTTTAAATTGTGGAGTAGCATATTATTGCTTGAAACTGTCAAGTTTGTTTTAAGAGTGAGACCTCTTAACTACAGTGTCTAATGAGTCCTGATAAACAATAATGATAATGAGTCCTTTGGTGTTTAAACAAACTGTACTAGCCACTGACCTCTTTTCAAAGTTTACCCAATTCAGCTCGTAACAAAGAAATCTACTACTCAGCGAACAAAGAATATGATCTTCCATTAAAATGCTATTTTCCAAAAAGAAAAAATGTAGAAAAAAAATGGATCAAAGCTGCATTTTAAGCACAGTTAATTAAAAACATGCATTTTTAAAAAAAATTCAATTCTGGCATCATGCATTTAAAAAAAAATTAAATTATTAACACCAGTATCCACCTCCATCACAAAGGGCAGCCTGCTCCAAGAGCAGAGGTTCTACACTGAATGCAAAAAGACTGAGATGATATCAGAGGGTGAAGTAAAAATTTTATCCTGGATTCACTTCACTGTGTAGAGAGTTTCAGACTGTACATGTGTCTCACTGTCATTGCCACAAAGACCTTTCTAAAAATCGGCAATTTCCTGAGTGTCCTATGAAGCTATACAAGTATCCAGAAGGAACACAAATTAGCAAATTTCACAAAGAACTGTTGATATTAATTTTCCAAACAATGGATTTTTACTCAAAGGAAGAAAGGACTATTTACCTGTTATTTCTGAACAGTGAATTCTGCTTGTAGCAGAGCAAGTGAAACTATGAAACATAATTTACATTTCTCTTGCATCTTACTTTGCTTTTTTCTCTTAGAGATTCCCCCACCTTCCTATATTCTCATTCAATGTTTGCAATGCCTTTGAAGCTATTTGCCTCAACTCTTCAACACTGTGAGATATATAAAATTATTTATAATTTTATTGTAATTTATTTTAAAAATTTCTAGAAACTTATTGTTCGGCAGAGCAAGTATTTGTATCCTCATATTATATGAACCAAAACGTATTTTGAGGCACTAGAAAAATTACCATGCAGGCTGTTGTGATACATAACCCTTAAATGAGCAGTTTTTCTGCACAATTATTTCTGTACAAAAATTTCTGTACAAAAAATTAGCACCTTTTTCCTGTGTGAGAGATGAATAAAACAGAAGAACAAAGAATTAAGTCTGAAGTGATGGCTTGAGCGTATATTCTAGCATTTAGCAATAATAGTTCATTAAAATTAAAAAAAAAAAAAGAAAAAAAAAGAAAATTACTCCTTAATCAGGCAATAATCCTTATCCAGGACTGATTGTGGATGGAGTTTGAAAGAGAAACATCTTACTCCCACAAAGTGGCAATGAGGCTGTGCTTAGCGTGTGCCCCCAAAACCAATCCTTTAGTGAACTGGTGTTAGTCAACAATAAACCTCTAAACAGACCAGCCATATCATCACTTGTTAAAAAACAAACAAAACACAAACAAAAAAATCTAACCTTGAAGTACTCCCTATGATACATTAATTATATTGTAATAAAACTTCTCTAGGAGAAATCAGGTTGCAACAGCTTCATGGCACCTCCTCCTTAAAGCACACCAACACCAGCAACGTGGATTTGGACTCAGAAGTTAGGGGATGAGACTGATTTTAACCTCTTCAGAGGTCATTCACCTTCTTCTACAGCAGTATGAAGAACACCCAGCCGGGTGCAGCAAATACCCACTACATACACTATTTGAGATTACAAAATCTGAAAACAATCCTGGTTTAGTGGAAGCAAAAGTAAAATTTAAGATGTAGGGTAAAAGCAAGCAGTCAAAAACCCCCAAGGATCCTACAGGTAGAGGTTCAGACTAGAAACATGGGGGCGTTTCTCAAAGGATGCAGCAGGCAGCACTGGAGAGAAAAAAAAATTAAAAACTGTTTGGGAAGCAGTCAAAAACTGCTGGTATCACACTTCACCTCCTTTGCTCGTGGATGAGCTACTGAACATTTGAAATGTTGATTTACCCTGAAGCTTGCCTGCGATGTTCTAAGCAATTCACTGGCCACCTGTTCAGAGTGCAAGTTTTGCAGAGAGAGAAGGGGAAGAACCTCGAACCATGGAATATAGGAACCAAGAATATTACTCTTTGTCTCTTGGGGAAGGGAGCCAGCTGGCCCATTTGTCAGAACATTTTCCTCACAGGGACCAAAGAAATAATGGAATACCTGAGAAACAGTCATGAAATTTTCTTATCATTTCCAGAACAACTGTATTGGAAGTAGCATCCTGAAAGTAGGAGTAAAAATCACAAAAGATGGGAAGAAAGTAAAGTTATAGCTTCATTACTTTTTTTTTTTTTTT